>OY992525.1:6907825-7507825 GCA_963921215.1 Scoparia ambigualis | reverse complement strand
GCCGGGCGACATCACACTGCCGCACCCCTGATTGCAGTAGTGCAACCACTTGAGCGGCTTTATCAGCTGTGGTATCCATCAAAATCTGTGCGTGTGTCCTCTTCAACGGTTGAATAGCGAATGACCCACATTGAACCCGTGTTGACCGTTTTATACCCACAAAGGAAGCGCAACTAGCAACTCTCACGGGTAGCAAAATTTGCATCGAATTTTTGTGACACTTTATTTGTTGCATTAGGTTTTATTTGATAATGAAAAGTAATGTTTTTTATTAAGTTAATTAAGTAACCTTGTAAATAAAATCATAATTAATGCGACTGCATGTGCATATCAAGAGTAAATGACATTTGAAAGTGATTTTCTAAGAGGTGCGATTTTTTTGACGCCGAGTGTATATTGCTTTTTAATTTAAAGGAGCTTTTTATAAGATGTCTATATGGCAAAAGAGTAAAAGCATTTTATATAGTCTTTATAAGAATGAAAGCAAACCATATTCGATTTCATATTATTTTATAAGAGCGTTATTCTCTAGATGACTAAATTCAAGTGTTCTATATAACTTTACAAAACCATGGTTCGTCATGTTGAAATTATCTAGCTGTTACAAAAAACAGCTACGGGTTCCGTCGCCCTACTAAATCCATTGAAATTTTGGTGTAGGGATATAAAAGACAGGGCAGTAAAAATCAATATTTCCTTTATTTAACTTTTAGCAATTTACTTATTTAAAAATATTACAGCATGTAAGTAATTAGACGATTAGGCGTCTATTGATAGCTGGCTGGCTGCTGAATTACCTACTTAAAGAAGGAAGGACTGAAAGAAGTCTATTACTATTATTACTGCGTTTTCTTAATTTCTTGTTTCAATAGGTTAAGACACATTACACTTTTATTACTTCGGCTTTATCAGCCGTAAAATATTATTATCCTGCAAAAGAAATAAGAATTAAATTATGAACAAAACAGTAAAGTAAAATAAAATAAATGAATGCTTTCTGGCAATAAAACATGTGGGTACGGGATTTTACTGGTGAGAAAAGAACCCTAAATATATACAAAATGGCAATAGCATTAGCCTAAGATTCCCTAAAAACGATGTGCGATTCCTTTTCCCCTTATAATAGCCTTATTAAAAACATGAATAAATAATTAACCATTTTTGTATCACAAAACAGCCTAAATTTAAGGGCGCGTTAATAATATAACACACTGCGTACCACATTTTGTCATGCATTTGAATTCCCACACCGTTTTCACTATATACAGAGCACAAACAACATAAAATAAAATATGAACTTACTGTTCTTGTCATTTTAATGGTTGACGCTGTCACTTTAATTTTTCGCCAAGCTTTTACGAAAATGCAAATCACTATCTATCCATAATACTTATTACAGAATCATACAGGGCAAACACCTTTATAAAATACTTTGCTTTGCTGGTATAAATTTTACTCCCTTGTTGCTGGCCATAATAAAACACATATAAGAAGAAAAAGCTAACAATAAATCCACTTTATGGCAATGATGTATAAAGTTATAGATGCGTTGTACACGCTCTAGAATGGCAATACGAATGTAAGGTAATTGCCCGACTCGCATTCAGTCAGGCACGCTCTCGCGTCCCGGCTATACATCGCTACAGCGCGTGAATTTATCAAGTTTTTCGTGGCCAAAATGCCTTCCTGTGTTTTTAGGCGGTCCACAAATTACACGGCAACTTTTAGAGACAAGAAAAACGTGTCATTTCATTTGTAAGTAATGATTTTTTTAAATTAAACATTTAATGCCCGATAAATAAACTGCTGGCTGCTCCTCACGTGGGTAAAGAGTGAGATGTAATCTGTTCTATGCGTGAGAGTGAAACAGACTATGTTAGCGCGGTCTACTGGCGGCCGTTGCCATGGAAACTCACATGCGTATAGAGCGAGATGTATATTTATCTCTTTCTAACCACATAATGTGTCTCTTGTTAGCGCAACGTGTCATAATAAATAACTGTATACGTAGATATAGTACTACTTGCAGCACTTTAAAATGCAATAATGTTAGCGTGTAACCTGGCTATCTTTTATATGTCTTTGCTATAAGGTGGGTATAAAGTTATTGTCCTTATAATTTGTGCCCAAACGCAGGTTTATAAGAGATAATGCGGCTATTATAAAGCTATTAATTTTGGCAGTGTAAGCCATTAAGGATATATAGTACTCTATGCATTAAGGTGACCCGAGGCAAGTGTGACACGGGGGTAAGTGTGACTTTTGCGAATAACACCGCATAAAGTTATTATACCTTAAACCGCCATCTATCAAACGTTGCACGAACTATTAGACTATCGTTTTGTTTGGCAAGGGCGCGCATAGCCTTGACTGTTTTACCGACCGACGCCATTTCCAAATAGTCCTCCGAAAAAAAATGAACCGCAAATTTTTGAGGTCCGTGTTTTTTGTAATGCTGTGAATTTGGCGAGCTGAATCAACAGGAATCAAGGTGAGTTATGCTTAATGGTATTGGAACTTACAGTGTGATATATTTCTGTGCCGTTAAGTCCATTATTTGCGGAGAAAAGCGTATCGTCACACTTTCCCCAGATAAAACTTAGATGGGGCAAGTGTCACGCGTCACAGTAACCCCAGCCATCTTATATGAGTGCAACATATATAGTGATGGGACACTAACGTTTATTTTGTATTGTTTGTTGTAGATGGTTAGGCGATACTAAAGAAAGCTTTATAGGAAGAGAACATAACGCCGACACAGGCTGCACTACTCTTTGGTGTTCGAGGTGTGAAATCGAAAACTCATGGAAGACCTACATATACCCAAATAATGCGTTTAAACCAGATTTAGAAAAAAATATAACTTCAATGATACATGTTATGTAACGAAATGGTTTTGGTTTATCTCAACGTTAAGTGAGAGCTTCAGTTGGGCAATATTACATAGGTAAACAATCTTATAAGTACAGAATTTATTTTTCTAATAAACATACCTATTTTGAATACTTACTATGTTTAATTTCTTTATTTATTACATAGACTGTCGATAAAATAATAACATGGGTTAAGTGTGACAATCGATAAAATTAATGACATCACTATTTTATAATAATAATGTCACACTTGCCCCATTAAACTAAAAATTTATCGTCACGCGAGAACCAATAATGCGTTTAAGTAGATCATAAATTACAATGAAACTAACTCACATCTTGTTATATTTTGGTAGGAACTGCAAATAACAACAGTTAACTGCGACGATATTCGAGACTGTTACACTTACCCCAGATAGGGGCAAGTGTGACAGTTAGCGATCTTCATGAGGTAAAATTGATTTTCTTACTTAAGATAAAGGTAAAAGTGTTAATTAACACGATTAATCAAACTACTGTTAAATAATACAGGTTTACAAATAAACCTACTGGTGTTTTACCAACAACAAGTAGTAGTAGTAGTAGTAGTAGTAGTAGGTAAGTAAGTAGTAAACTCGGTTCACCTTACTTATAAGAATATCACGCTTCTTTCTTCAAATAAACTTAAAAATTATGTGTTGACGAATCGTCAAAGAATTATTTTTTATGAGAAGTAGGCCGAATAGATAAAACATAATATTTCGTTCGTTATGTTCTCTAAATGCCGTATCGTCGTCATGTCAATGCCTAGACAAGTGGCATTACGCTTGTAGAATAGAATGATGAATGAATTGGACATTGATCATACTATTCTATGTAGTACAAGCGTCATGATCATGACACTTGTCTAGGTCTATGACCTCAGATCTCTCCGTAGCTCAGTCAGAAGAGTCTGAAAGCTTATTGGCATCATCATTTCCAGCCTTTCTCAACCCACAGCTGATAGGCCTCTCTGTTTATGCCATTCGCCTCGGCGTTGTGTTAGCCTGTTACATTATTGGCATACAAAATCAGAAATAAATAAAACAACGCACCAATACGTAGGCATAGGAAATTTATTAAGTATATAAAAAAAATATTAAGACGTCAAATAATAATGATTTTATTCTTATCGAATAAATTACATAATACAAAAAATAAAACAATATCATACTGGCTGCCAAAAAATAACGCAGTTGCATAAAAACGTTGAAACATTATTTATTAAAAACCAGATATAAATTGGAATTAAAAAAGGAATGTGATTCCTTAACGTTATATAACACTAGGCCTTCGCGCGACTTTGTCCGCGTGAGCCAGTTACCCCGTGATGGTTACACCAACTCGGAAACACAACAGTTCACCAACTCGGAAAAACATCACATCACCAACTCGGAAACAACAATTCACTGACTCGGAAATACAACAAATCACCAAAGTATCATCAATCGGATGAATGAAAAATATAAAAAGGAATAAGGCAACACAAAAAACGACATTTTTAAAATTGATTCATACATATAGCGGGCATTTGATTGTAGGTATATACAATTTATATGGAAACAACTCTTGAAATTGCGAAAAATTATATTAAGTATAGTATTTGTAGTTTTGTATAAAACAGACGTTTAATTTTTCTTTGCACCTAATATGATGACCTTTGCAAGATTATAATATAAATCAAACATTTTGTACACATAAGTATAGCATCATTCTTTGGACAGATTTTATAATCACAATAAAACATAATTGTCGAATGAATGATTTATCCGTAAGAGTTCTCTTCACTGCAACTAGTGTGGGATATAAAGTGCAATCGACGTTAGAAACTAGTTTTAAGACGTTTTCCATATAAATTGTAATGTGTTTTGTTTATACATAACATGCGAGCGAGATAATATACAATTAGCAACATTCAGATACCATGATTCACAACAGACAACCAACACTAAATTTCGTAATTGCAGTACTTATAGTTAGTACTAATTTAGATAAAATACTTTCATCTGAAGTTTTACAAATAATTAATCAATATCATAATAATTATGATAATAAATATCAATGTTAAGTTGTACTTTAGTTAAAGCGCGACATATGTGATCGATTTATGTAGTTGAAACTCAATTTAAATCTCACCTAAGTACACATTAATTTTTGTATTAGTTTTCGGTGATAATTTTCAATAGGAGTACATTTGATGGGTATGTTTAGAAGATTTTAAAAGTCAGTATGAACATAGCACATTTATTATGAATAATTATCATTGGATCATAAAATTAAATGAAACCAATTGAATAATAAAAATTTTAGATAGCAACATCTTAGGAATATAAAATGTGTAGGTACTTACAGGAAATGGCAGTGCTAATAATAAAGGAACAAAAAAATCTGTTAAATGATTTTATTTATTTCTCTAGCACTTCGATAAACTATCTAACGAAGATATAGCATCATAAATATATATAAACGTATTTTTTTTCTCGAATATAACCCTGTCAGGGCACTTTAGATAGTTTGACTTTTTGGTCCCCTAAAGAGTCATATTTAATCTACTTGTAGGTACCTCCGGAAGGAAGGCACGTTTAGCCTTCGAGCCGTTAAGCTGTTGTTCTCAGTTATGATCGTAATATGGCAGTTTTTGCCGTGGACGAACTAAAGCTTACGTTAAGCCCTTATATCAGCAATGTGACATATTTACAGCTGACAATAAATTATAAATGTATCTGGCGGTTTACCTTTAGTGTGCAAGTATTAATTATTATAACAAATTGCATAACATTCACACATAAAAATTGGGATTTCTTGCGCAAACATAATAAAATAACAGTGCAACTTATTATTTAAATTATCTAATTAATATTATAGGAAACATTTTGTTCTTTTTACTGTTTATACTGTAAACTTTCGTTTCTAACGAAATCAAAGCGCCCTATACGTTTTTTCTTCGTTTTCTTCCACATTATTAAGGTTTGATGTTAGCGTTGCTTGTCGTGTTTATGCATATTATGACATAGTTCTTAGTTAAGCTAATCAATGCTTAATACAAGTTTCCTTTGCTCTTCGATCGAGTTAACTACTTTGTAGTTTGTTGTCGTGAGGTGTCGTTACAACCCACCAACCCGCATTGGGCCAGCGTGGTGGGTTATGGCCCAATATCCCGAAATGCTGTCCATGTGGGAGGCCTGTTCCTAGCAGTTGGACGTTTAAGACGGATGATGTAACTAGCGACATCTAGTCCTAAGTAGGTTTTACAAATAACATAGGGGCCGTCCATACCTAACTTCCAGATGTAGATAACTAGCAATAAACTAGCAGGTTATATCATTTCAATGATGAGGAATTCCAAAATTTATGCTTTTAGTCATTTCTATGGCGTAATTTCCGTGTATAAAACACTATGGAAATTACGTAAAACCCAAGGAAATTACCTTCTTTTATTTATATTGTTACTTTTTAAAAATATTTGTTATTTTAATAATTATGTTAATCCAAGTGTTTAAGGTCGTGGGAACAATCACGTGAGACTCGAAAGGGGGGAGGGGGGTGTATTAAGATATCAGGTGTATTTAATTTATTCGTAAAAAGCGCGATTTCTAAACCGAAAGCGGCGTGTATAGTGTGACCTTGATTCGCCGTTGAAAAAAAAGACAACCTGCAACCGTTCTGCCTAGACATTTTTCAATTTTGTAGAATAAAATTTGATTATACTTTATACCTACCTGTATTTAAAGATGACATTGTAAAAATTTTAAGATTCTTTGTAGGCAAGTACTAAAAAATACACGTGATTTTGGATGGGGGGGTTAGTCTTAAGAGGGTTTACGGATTTCGCTTTTCCATACAAACTTCCAAGTCGAAATTTAAAATAACCAATATTCCAATTTTTATGAAACTTTGCATGCTAAAGTGAAACACAGGGATCTAAATAGTTTGTTAAAAACATTTTTAAAAAACGTTATTTTGACTGAGTTATTGCGATTTAAAAAAGTCCACTATAGAAAGTTCAAAATCGCAATAGCTCAGCTAAAATAACGTTTTTTAAAAATGTTTTCAACAAACTATTTAGATCCCTGTGATTTACTTCAGCATGCAAAGTTTCATCAAAATTGGCTAATTGGTTTTATAAAAATTTCGACTTGCAAGTTTGTATGGGAAACCGAATGGCGTAAACCCACGTATCACCGTCCACCATCAAGAAAGGGTGGGGGGGGGGGTTAAAAATTGCTAAAAAACATGACGCGATTAATGGACGGCCCTACACATAGACATTTCACTTGTGTTTTGGCAGAACAGCAATTTTTGAAAGAGCACTTTCGTCAAGTTTTCAATTAGTTCTCATACACTACTAAACGAAATGAGATTTTATATGTAAAAATGCCGAAGCACCTGTAGCTATTTTCATTTCAGTTAACACGATCGAATGACAATAATGAGAATCGCATTGGCATCCTAAGTTAGTCAAGCAAGCGTACCACAGTAGGTACCTAAAAATAATGTCAAATTTCTTCAAAACATTTTGAACTTTGTCACTAGGGTATAGTGATGTAACGAACAGCTTTAAAAAAGTGTGGGGAAAAAACAAAACGGTGAGATAATAAATCTTTGAGCACAGTCGATAAATCATTTACTTACATGTTATAATTTTTTTTCAGACGGCGACAATCGCAAAGGCGATGTGCTCACCACCTGTCACGCTGAGCACGTGTGCAGTCGCTTTGTTGAAAAGTGGACTGCTTTTGCGATAGCCTTCGTAGATAATAGACATGATTATATGTACATTTTACGAATGTCAAACAACATGAGAATATTCGCTACATCACAACTAGGCAGTGTATTTTAGTAGTCCCCTCTAGCCTTTCCTCCTTAGGGGACATTGGGATTTTTTTATAAAACCTCCCAGTTGTCCCCTCTACCAACGACACGGGTGACAACTGGGACTTTAATTTTTAGATGTCCCAGCCTCCCCCATTGAGATGTTGCCGTAAGTGGGGGAGACTGGGATATTTAAAAATGTAAGTCCCAATTGTCCCCTCCACCGGTGACACGGGGGACAAATGGGAGATTTTTATAAAAAAAATCCAGTTGTCCCCCAAGGGGGAAAGGCTAAAGGGGACTATTGGGATACACTGCCACTAGGGGTAAAAGGACCAATATCGATTGAAGAAGTTTGACAGATTCGGATAGGTTTGATCTGCCCCCTTACTCTTGAAGCCGATCCCGATCGATCGGGAATGGCATTGTGAAGTTTCGTACTCTAAAGTTACGACATTAGCGTTAATTTGGATTCATATTGCGCGGATATTGAGTGAACTAAATGCAAAACTCAATGCCATTTACTTCAGCCAACATAAATCCAAAATAGCGCTGTAGGCCTAGCACGCGCAACGCGGACGAGAGACGACAAATCATTTTAAGTTGTCATGTTAAGTTTTGTAGACAAAAATACCACGGTTTATGCAAACACTATTATTAAGTCTATTTTTGACATATTATGTAGAGTTCTAAGCGCATCCATGTGTCTTTAGTGTCGATAGACATTTAGAGATAAATGAATAAAACACAAGAAAACGGGCCGAGAAGAGTTTTCGTGTTGCTTTGTCCTGGTGTCGTAACTCAAAAGTACGAATATTGAAATTACCAATCTAAATTGATCGGAATCGGTTTCAAGAGTAAGGGGGCAGTTTGTGTGCCTAAGCATTTGCGTTTAGGGTTACCATTTAAGAATTTGAAAAGTCCTGGCAAAATCCTGACATTCCGATAAAAGTCCGGACTTTTAGACACAAAATGGAAACATTGTTCACTTTTTTAATTTTGTTTCTAGATAAATGAGAAGGACATAAAGATTAAAGACTTATTTGATACTACTTATTATACACCCTCAATTTTAATTCGTTTTAATGAAATTGAGGGTGTGTTCCGCCCATGAAACCTATGTGCCAAAATGACAAAAAAAATTCCGACCTCCCATACAAAACTGTCCGATCAGCTGACGACAATAGTATCAATAATTTCTTGGGGAAAGTCGTTCAGTTTTATGGGTGGAGCTCACCCTTAATTTCATTACTTAATACGAATAAAAATTGAGGCTGTATATTTTTATTCATATTTCAAAATCCGGACAAATTAAAGAGCCGGACAAAATCCGGACAAGAGTCTAAAACTCCGGACATTTCCAGACAAATCCGGATGGTAACCCAATTTGCGTTTGACGACTAACTCTAGTGTTGTAACTCTTCCTTGGCGTCGCGCGCGTACTGGTTCTCTTGCTCAATTTCCTCTTCTTCGTCGAATTCGACCTCTTCGTCATCTACGGTCGCCTCCTGTGTGGAAATAGGAAAGTCATAATGTAATCGATCTAAATAGTTTGTTATTGTTTTTTGGTCCCCCATAGAGAAATACCGAACATCTATTAGTCTAAGATCCGAGTATAGAACGACCTTCACCGAGAAGGTTAATGGATGAAAAGCATTTTATATCAAATTTAATATGTCAATTAATATATCGCGAGTGGGTTGGCTGAAAAGTTTCAGTCCAGTACCATTAATGATTAATTTAATATTTAAAAAAAAATTTTTTTTTACATTGCACTAGTTTGGTGTGTGTGTTTGTAATGAGCTTATCTTTATATAAACATAATTTTATTTATTTAACCAGACGGTAGCAAATTACTAATATTGACTTGCCTGTTTACACCTGCCTACCCAATGTTATGACAGGAAAAAAATAGTCAACCTAACGTTTGCATATTCTATAGGCTTCATACTTTCGATTGGTACCTATTTAATTTGTCTATTATCGAAACAAGTGCAATATTTAAAAAAATAAATTTTTAAATATTTTTTTAATCATATACTGGACTGAAATTTTTCAGCCAACCCAGTCGCAATATATTTTTTAACATATTAAATTTGATAAAAAATACTTTTCATCCATTAACCGCTCGGTGAAGGTCGTTGTATACTCGGATCCTCTACTATATACTGTACCAACTCAAGGAAACGTTTGCTCTAATATAATCAAATCAACGCTCAAAAAAAAAATTTAAAAAAATAGTTTGTTATAACAGTGTCCGGGTGGCGGTGAAAGAATACTAGCACCCCCTCTTTTCCCTTGGGTGTCGTGAAAGGCGACTAACGGACTAAAGACTGCACATGCATCCAACGGCATAGAGCAGCGATGGGCTTACCACCTGTCACGTTAAGTACATGTGCAGTCGCTATTTGGTAAAAAGTGGACTATGGTAGAGGACTGCTTTTGCGGCCCTCATTGCCTAGTCTCTGACTAACCCTTCGGGGATAATAGTCGTGATTTTTAAACTGTCTAAACTTAGTGGACTGTAAATCGCAACAACTCAGCTAAATGTATTATAGAAAGGATTAACCTATTTTTACTAGTTTTGATTTTACTTAATTTTTATTACTTAAATGGTTTTATAAATAAAATTCCCTACACTCACACCAATTATCTAGCCCAAGAGAAGCTTCGTTATGAAACTCGTTCAATGGTTACTAGGCAACGGATAAACATACTTAAAATACTTAAATACATATCTAATATACATAGAAACACCCAGACTCGAAACAATTTAGAAAAACAATAATTTCTAAATTGACCCGACCGGGAATCGAACCCGGGACCTCAGAGATGGCGACACCATGAAAACCGGTGTACAAACCACTCGACTAAGGAGGTCGTCTAATGTTATAATACAACATAAAAATATTGTAACTACGCCCGGGAAGCAGGCGTTATGTCTGTTTATATGAACGCTATTAGTGATGCTACCCGCCGCTAGATGGCAGTCGTGACAACCCACCGACCCGCATTAGGCCAGCGCAGTGAGTTAATGGCCCAACCTCCCCACATGATATTAATTCATGTGGGGAGCAGTGGGACTTTTATAAGCTGATGATAATAAATAAATTTATTTACGCTCACACCATATATCTAGCAAAGATAAGCTTCTTTTGAAACTCGTTAAAATGGTTAAACTAGATAACGGATAAATATACATAAACATAGAAAAAGAACACCCAGACCCGAAATCAATTCAGTAAAAAAGTTTTCTTTAAATTGAACCGACCGGGAATAGAACCCGGGACTTCAGAGATGGCGTGACGCCAGACCCGGCGTGCTCACCACACGACCACGGAGGTCATCGAAGTATTGTATAAATATATGCCGCCTGTGGAGGCTGGTCTGCTCTTGCAATCTTATTTTTATTTGTAGTAGATATAGTCTTTGTTTTCTCTTGTTTCAAAGATACTGTAAGACGTTGTTAATTTTTTTAAATTGAGCAATACCTGTTCTTTATTGGATACTAGCGGCCGCTCGCGGTTTCACCCGCGTGGTTCCCGTTCCCGTGGGAATATTGGGATAAAAAGTATCCTATGTGTTAATCCAGGTTATAAACTATCTGTATGCCGAATTTCATCCAAATCCATTCAGTAGTGTTTACGTGAAAGAGTAACAAACATCCATACATACTTACAAACTTTCGCGTTTATAATATTAGTAGGATAGTAGGATTCTTTTGTATGTGTTGTGTAGTCTTGTAATCGTATAAAATGATTACTAGAAAAAAAATTGCCGGTCCACTGCTCTCAGGTTAGAGCAGTGGACCTTCAATCCAAAGGTCGTGGGTTCGAATCCCACTCGAGCTTCCTGAGACTGGTTGATTTTTTTCTAGTAAACATTTTATCCGTTATCTATATAGCATTGTGAATGCAAAATTTCAATAATAAAGATATCTTGTAATCGTATTAAATGTTTTTTATATTGTAATGGAAAATGTCCTTCTATGATAGGGAGGGCATTTTCCAATTTGTATTGACGCTGTAAAAGAAAGGGAGAAAAGAAATGCCCTTGCTGAGTTTCTTGCCGGTTCTTCTCAGTACAAGGCTCCCGCCCCATAGTTAGGACTTACGAACCGATGGCATACCGACATTTATAAGTGTTCAATTGGCTATTTGACAGTTGTAACAATAAAATATGTCGGAAATGGTAGGTTATGATTAAACGATAATTATCCAATAGTTTTTTTTTATTAAGATAAATTGTAAATATTTTATTTTTATAAAATAAATTTGCGTTTTTTTATCTGTGGATTACAAGACCCGAAACACGGGCGGCCATGATTGAGCTTCATGTGACGGATTGTGACGTCACATTTCACAAAGTATACAGAAACTATCTGTCAGGTTTCAAGTTAAGTTTCTATATTTATTGAAATGTGACGTCACCGAGCAAAATGTCACGTGACCAACCGTTTTCGCACGAAGTTTGAAACCAACAAAGAAAAATATGTTTTTTTCTGTTAAATAAAGGTTTTTCGAGAAAGAAAATATTGTACGGGGTATAAAATAAGCGTTTGTAACTTTTTAAATACTTTTTCGAAAACTGTCAAGTAGCCAATTGTATGTTCAAAAGGGGAATGTTACACTTTTGACAATTTTTGATTTTGAGTTAGCGACGGAAATCAGATTTTTGCCCTAATATCTTAGTGTGGACTTTTGATAACCCATCAAAATAAGGTATAATCTATACAAAATCTGATTTGAATTGACCAGTTTCAATAAAAACAGGACATTTTTATTAAAACTAAAACAAAAGGGGACATTCTTCTAAACTATTTATTACCTAAGATACAAATTCACTCATGTATGTATATAATTATTATTAACAGTTTTTGTTTATTCCTAAAAATTTGTGTTATAAGTAGTTGTCCCTTTTTGAACAGACACTCCTCAATTATTGTAGCCTAAAGGTTGATTCACACATTATCAGTAAAGTCACAGTTCCGACAAAGTACCGGCACAGTGAAAAATATTCTTTCATACATTCTCTATGAACGTATCCCCACTTATCAGTGTCAGTGACGACTACAGTGCTGTCAGTGTCAGTGCCGGCGCCGGCAATCACGGACGGTATTCGTTGACAACGATATTTTTTGTCGGATCACTGACGCCGGCAAGTGTTGCCAACTTAGTGAATTTTCCACTAAAATGGGTGTTTCCCCCTCTTAGTAGCGAAATATTGCTTTTAGTGGCTTGTGGTTTTTCTAGTGGATTAAAAGAATTTAATTTTCAGTAGGCGAAATCACTCGACCACTCAGTAATTCTTTTTGGTGCATAAAGATAATGTCTGGTGGTTTCAGAAGTCGAATCTGGTGGGTAACAAGCTTAACCGTTGGCAACACTGCCGGTAAAATGGAGGACGAGGGGACTTCTTGGCGGGAAAGTGAAGCGTCATGTCTGTAGTTTTGTCTTATTTTTTAAAATTTGTGTTATGTCGAATATTAATGTGAAATAATGGTGGATTATAACCGTTAAGTGTTCGTGAACGTACATAAGTGCTGGCAAATAAAACAAAACAGTGCAACATCACTTTTCAAATTCTCTCAAGAAGTCCGTGTGAGATTCAGTAAAGTCCCACATCTTTACTGAAACTCAAGGGGTTTGGGGGGAATATCATTTAGCATTAAACGTTCATCACTCATTATCATCTTATAAGCATAATAAATGAACTCTATTATTTCGACTGAAGGACTAGTATCCATGGTTAAGAAACAAATTATCAAAAAAAAAATGGAGGACGATACTTGACGACGGACACGTTTTCACTGAAGCAGTAGGTACTGACATGTGTGAATTGAAGCACTGACGCAACACTGAAGCACTGATACTGAACTGTGCCGGAACTGACATGTGTGAATCGACCTTAAATTGAATAAATGATATTAAAATTGAAAATTGAAATGGTAGATATGTGTGTATGGAGTTACCTGATACTGCTGGTACTCTGAGATGAGGTCGCTCATGTTGCTGGCCGCCTCGGTGAACTCCATCTCGTCCATGCCCTCGCCGGTGTACCAGTGGAGGAAAGCCTGGGGACCAGACCTTAGTGTTAACTTATTACATAAAGTTTATTGTGGTACACGCGTAGTCGCGTAGTCTTTCTCAATTTACATATTATTATACACCCTCAATTTTTATTCGTTTTAATGAAATTAAGGGTGAGTTCCACCCATGAAACTGAACAACTTTCCCCAAGAAACCTATGTGCAAAAATGACAAAAAAATGGTTTAGTCGCAATTGCTCCTATTCCTAAAATGTCCAACTGCCAATTCTCAATTTTAAAATAGTAATAAAAAAAATAACCTCGAAATTTAAGACAATACGCTGCGCTTCGCGATTGTCTTAAATTTCTAACCTATCACGTGACCTACAGGAGTAGGGCAGCACTGGACATTTTGGGAATTGGACCAATTGCGACTAAACCAAAAAAATATACTAATGTCGTCAGCTGATCGGAAAGTTTTGTATGGGAGGTCGAAATTTATTTGTTTTGAAATTTACCTTTTCGATTTTTTTTTGACTGATTTGAGTTTTCCAAAAACTAAACATTTTTATTAACTTTTTGATAAAAATGTGAATGGCGCCAGCGAATTAACGCGGACCACGGCCCGCGCAACACCCAACACCCGCGAGGGCCCAGAATTTTAGCTGACCTTCTAACCCCCCTTAAAGCACCCCCTCTCTTCCCTTAGGGCCACCTAAAAGGCAACTAACGGACTAGAGACTGCACATACTTCTAACAGCATAGAGCGGCGATGGGTTGACAACCTGTAACGCTGAGCACATGTGCAGTCGCTATTTGGTGAAAAGTGGACTATTATGGCAGAGGAATGCTTTTGCTGTCCTCATTGCCTAATTTCTGACTAACCCTTCGGGAATAATAGTCGTGATATACACCCTTATTTTTTATTCACCATAAAAAAAATTAAGGGTGAGTTCCATCCATGAAACTAAACAACTTTCCCCAAGAAACCTATGTGCAAAAATGACAAAAAAATTTAGCTCTCCCATACAAAACTGTCCGATCAGCTGACGACAATAGTATGGAAGGTCGAAATTTTGTTGTTATTTTTGCACATAGGTTTCTTGGGGAAAGTTGTTCAGTGTCATGGGTGGAACTCACCCTTAATTTTTTTATGGTGAATATAAAATAAGGGTGTATACAACGTCAGTCGGAAAGGGGGTACTAAGCCGAAAGCAGGGGTAAAGTAAACATGATAGTAAATAACTTATGTCTAAGAACTTTTCCTAAAAAATGGATAATTTTAGATTAACAGCTGTTTTAAGATTTCATGAGAAATGACGCTGTGGTAGCCCTGGCGGTCAGCTGTTTTGAGACAGAGACAGATTTGACTTCATTGAATTCATTGTCGGGGTTAACAAGTGGCGTCAGCCCCGCCCCTATTCAGGGTTGTGCATTTTTTAAATATTAATATTTATAAAATATGAATGTTTTTCGCAAAGTTTATATTTGCAATATAACAGTTGATAGATAAAAGCTGATGACTTACCCTCCTCCTGAACATGGCCGTGAACTGTTCGGATATCCGCTTGAATATCTCCTGTATGGCGGTGGTGTTGCCTATGAAAGTGGCAGACATTTTGAGTCCGCGCGGCGGCACATCGCAGACGGCTACTTTGAGGTTGTGTGGAATCCACTCCACGAAGTAACTGTGGAAATACAATTTTTTAATAAAATAAATAAATAAACTTTCCTACACTCACACTAATTATCTAGCCCAAGAGAAGCTTCGTTATGAAACTCGTTTAATGGTTACTAGACAACGGATAAACATACATAAAATACTTAAATACATACTTATTATACATAGCAAACACCCAGACCCGAGACAATTTAGAAAATAAATAATTTCTAAATTGACCCGACCGGGGATCGAACCCAGGACCTCAGAGATGGCGACACCATGAAAACCGGTGTACAAACCACTCGACCAAGGAGGTCGTCAAAATTAATTATAAAATAATTACACAACAAACATATTCGATCACACAAACGTAATTTTAAATTTGTGCGAGAGACAAAACAAAAAAAAAAGCTTTCCTGAATGGGTGGTATGTTAAAAAGATTTGGGAGATTTAAGTTACTTATCAATGGAGTTTATTGAATAAATAAATTTTGAGTTTGAGTCAATCAAATCAAATTAGGAAAACCGTTTGATCAATTTGACCATCTGACCCCCCACTGACACCGGGTCACCTTCACACTCAAAAAAGTCAAGACTCGGAAGTGCCAATATTATATGGGTCATAAACAACACGTGAACATTTATAATATAGTACACCGTCACACAAGAACTTTCCAACATAACTTCCCTAAGACCTAAGATTTACCCTTCATTAATAAATTAGTCTTTCATAATTATGTTTTCTGTTGTTAATTTCATATTATGTGTTTCCCAGTTCCTATAATCCCGGGTCTTTTAAGCGGAGCGTGAAACGGAATTTATGCAGGCCGTCATGAATGGGTGCGCTTGTTACCGTGCTTGTTCCACGGGGGAGAGCGCTCTCATTATTTTGGACTACATCGGCTGCTTACCATCAGGCAGGATGTTAGTCACTATGACGTGTCACATTGAAAAAACTTATTATTATTATTGACCCTTTAACAACACAGTAGGTGGTCTTTCATATTGATTTGTTATTAAGTCTTAAAATCAAACATTAAGCATGGTTTTTTTAATTAAATCTACTAGTTAAAAAACAACATGCATTTTTACAGAACACTTCCTATTTCATTCACAACGTATTTTATTTGTTTATTTTAGAAATTTATTATAGAAACTCACTCTGTAATTAAAACACTGTAGGTGGGCAGCCCTATCGCGTGTTTACGTACCGCGCGGCTGTAGGCATTATTTTCAAAAGAGGGCCGAGTTACAATACTGATAGATGATATTACCGTGGCAGAGGCGGCCCGTTGGCTTGGGCATGTGCAGCGGATGGAGCCCTTTCGGTTGCCGAGACAAATCATATTTCACTCAAAATATGAAAGTTACAAGTAATTAGTAGTAAGTAGTATTTGTAGTTTAATAAAACTAGGCATAATCCTGGACATCTAATGAGATGTATGTATTTTACTGTGATTAAAATAAGTGCATGTTGTGTTTGTCTTTCATTGATTTTACAATTAGATTATATTTTGTTTTTTAGAAAGTAAGAATTAATTGTAACAATTGTTGACAAACCATTAAAAAAACCCTCTTTGGACAAATCGCAGACGCTAAGCATCAACCCTCTTTAACATCAACCGTAACAACTGGGAAACAGTCACACACAACCGTAAGTTTTTTTTTTATACAATAGGTGGTAAATGAGCAGGCGGGTCACCTGATGGAGAGTAATCACCGCCTCCCATGGACACCCGCAACACCAGAGGAATCGCAGATGCGTTGCTGGCCTTTAAGGAGGGAATAGGTTTTAGGAAGGAATAGGAATTGTGGGGGGAGGGGGGGGGAACGGCCTCCTGAACCCTCACTAGCCGGACGAAACACAAAAGCACCAAGTGCTATTATTTAACGCCGGATATAAAATTGGCGGAGGAAAACCTTAGACAACATTTGGTTTGAGGAACTGTCTTAGGTTCACATTCTGAAATCAAACTCAAAATCAAATCCATGCTTTAAGACAGTTAGAAAGGGATGGCGTTATATGCGATGAATAGCACCATACCTCTCTAACTGTACGCAAATAGAGGTTTGAGTTTGGTTTTTGAAAACGAGCCTAAAATAAAATGCTTGATAGGCGTCACCAACGCCCTGCACTTACTCCAACGTTTGAATCATAGACAGAAGACTCACCTCGAGTTCTTGTTCTGTATAGACATAACTTGGTCGTCTACTTCCCTCATAGACATGTTACCACGGAAGATGGTCGCCACCTACCGGAAAAAAAACAATGGATAATTACTCTTTTTACATACATCCTACTAATATTATGAACGCGAAAGTTTGTAACTATGGATAGATGTTTGTTACTCTTTCACGTAAAAACTACTGAATGTATTTGGATGAAATTCAGCACACAGATAGTTTATAGCCTGGATTAACACATAGGATACTTTTTATCTCTATATTCCCACGGGAACGGGAACCATGCGGGTGAAACCGCGAGCGGCCGCTAGTACATAAATAAATATAATCACGATTATTACCTCCGAAGGTTTAGTCAGAGACTAGGCAATAAGGACCGCAAAAGCAGTTCTTTACCATAGTGCACTTTTTACCAAATATCGACTGCACATGTGCTCAGCGTGACAGGTGGTGAGCCCGTCGCCGCACTATGCTGTTGGATGTAAGTGCAGTGTTTAGTCAGTTAGTCGCCTTTTACGACACCCAAGGGAAGAGAGGGGGTGGTAGTATTCTTTCACAATGGGGGTAGCAATGCGCATTTGTCTGGCACAGACTATAATAGCTCGTTAGATTAGTTATTAAGTCTTAACTATAAGTTAGTTAACTGTTTTTTTATTATTATTAGTATTGACGTCAATAAGTGCCTGTAAAGGTTTACATTGAATAAATAATTTGACTTTGACTTTGACTTTGACCGCTACGCAAAACGCGACAAGGTTGATCGTTATAAAACATAGTGCAATAAACAAACCAATGAATAAATAATGTATTATAGTGTATTAGCATAGATACATGGCACAATCATGTCGCTCAGGTTTTAATCTAACCAAAGTTACATATTTATAAATTATGGGGATCCTGCACGTAATTGTGAAAATTTACGTATTTTTAAGTTACTTGTATTAATTACTATGCGCTGAATTAGTTAAATACATTAAAAGAACTTACGTAAGTTAGCCTGATCATTGCACAAGGTCGTGGCCTTGTAATAAAACAATAAGTACATAAATCTAATGATTCCTAAAAACATTTTTTTTTGACAACAGTTTCTTAATTTTACGCATGAAACAATAATTCTTACATGAAAATATTTGTATTGATATCCCGCAGGGCACCCCCATCTTAAAAAAATACATTTTTATTTTTTAACACAAGCGCGTGATGGTTTTGTACATTTCGCAGAATAAAAACATTGCTCTAATCAAATTACTAGGTCTGAAACTTCAAAGCGGAATTATTCTAATTATAAATATCAATATGATTGATTTTGCTTTGCTTTGAAGTTCATTCAGAGACTTAAATGTCAGTTTATGCGAACGCGCGGCACCCCCTTAAAATAAAAATATAACTTTTTCAAGTCTCACATCAATTTTCGAGCATCTATTGAAACTTGTTTTTATTGGTTAGATAATCTATAAACATAATTATCACTATCTAAATAAAAGGTCATAGTCACTTATAAACCGCGACGTGTAGCGGTGAAAGAATACAACCACCCCCTCTCTTCCCTTGGGTGTCGTAAAAGGCGACTAACGGACTAAACACTGCACATACATCCAACTGAATAGAGCGGTGATGGGCTCACCACCTGTCACGTTGAGCATATTTGCAGTCACTATTTGGTGAAAAGTGGACTATGGTAGAGGACTGCTTTGCTGTTCTCATTGCCTAGTCTTCTGACTAACCCTTCGGTGATAAAGGACGTGATTATCAATCACTATCATTACATAATTAGAATAAAATTCCCGTGTCTGTAGCTCTGCATCACTCTTCTAAAGGACGCAATGGATGGATGATGATGAGGTTGACGAATTGATTTTTATGCAGTTTTCACCAAAAGAAACAGCGATGGCTGAGGATGGTTTTAGTTTATAATTTGTAGATATTAGATATTTTGCAAAAATAATGGCTGAAGTAGTTTCTAAATTGAACCGACATCAACAGGGTTTACGCATTTCGATTTTCCATACAAACTTCCAAGTCGACATTTTTAAAAACTAATTAGCCAATTTTGATAAAACTTTGCATGCAAGTAAAACACAGGGATCTAAATAGTTTGTTGAAAATATTTTTAAATATCGTCTATTTAGCTGAGTTATTGCGATTTAAAGTCCACTATAGAAAGGTTAAAATCGCAATAACTAAGTCAAATAACTTAACCGTTGGTCCCGGTTGTTGTCGTAAGATGGCAGTCGTTAAAACCCACCAACCCGCATTGGGCCAGCGTGGTGGGTTATGGCCCAATATCCCCACGTGCTATTGTCCACGTGGGAGGCCTGTGCCCAGCAGTGGGAGGTTTATAGGCTGATGATGATGACGATGAAGTTAAATAAACGTTTTTTTAAATGTTTTCAACAAACTATTGTTTAAAACAAATTATTTAAAACAAACCCTGTGTTTTGCTTTAGCATGCAAAGTTTCATTAAAGTTGGCTTATTGGTTTTTAAAAATTTCGACTTGGAAGTTTGTATGGGAAACCGAATGGCGTAAACCCTCTTAATTCGCAATAAAATGTTTATTGACATTTTATTTTTGGTAGTACCATAATTGATTCAGATGTATTGTGTGTGAAATAAATAAGTAATTAAGTAAACTAATCATACCGTGAGATACCGCCCGTGCCTCGGGTCTGCGGCTGTCATCATGTTCCCAGGGTTGAACATCTGAGAAGCAAAACACATTTTTCAGTATAATAGTTTCAATATAGTATAGTACACCCTTAATTTTTATTCGTTTTAATGAAATTAAGGGTGACTTCCAACCATGTAACTGAACAACTTTCCCCAAGAAACCTATGTGCAAAAATTACTAAAAAATGTAGACCTCCCACACTACTGTCGTCAGCTGATCGGACAGATTTGTATGAGAGGTCACATTTTTTTTGTCATTATTGCACATAGGTTTCTTGGGGAAAGTTGTTCCGTTTCATGGGTAGAACTCACCCTTAATCTCATTAAAACGAATAAAAATTAAGGGTAAATAATTATTTCCTAACCTCCAATACCTTTTTAATACTGGTAACACCGAACTATACGTCTGTCAGTTGCCAATTTACGTCAATGTCAGTGTCGAACAGAATAAAATCTGTCAGTTACTACTTTAGAGAGACAAAACCAAACACTTTTATTTTTTTATTGTAAGCGAATTACTGAAAACGTATGTATTATTTTTAAGTTTTGACTATTTCATAGTGTTGTGTATATTATAGCAAGTGTATTACCATTATAAGTTAATTAAATACAAGTTTCTTGGTCGTCTAGATAATTTTGTTTCTGAAGGATGGTATTGGGGCAGATTTGAAAAAATCTGTGGGGCAGTTATTACTTACTTACACTTGTTCAAGACTGCCCCAGGCTGTTCATAGTTTTATAAAGTTTATTTAAGCAATAGTGAGTCTACGTAGTTAGTGGCAATACACAATTATAAGATAAGATTTGTATGTCTTAAATAAAGTGTTGATTATATTCTAAGTTACATTGTTTTCTTGTTATCGTGGTATTTCAAAACTGCCCCTAGGGTTATCAAATGTGCCCCTTGCCAGGGGCACATTTAAACAAAAATGGGTTTTTAAAAATAATAATATTGTTACTTTAATAAGTAAAACAAGAAAACTTAATTTTTATTTTGTAGCACAAATAGCATATCTATTCATAAAAAAATAATATACCTTGATATGTAGCACAATACGACAAATATAATATTGTATTTAAAAAGTGTTCAAAGGTGCCCCCCTCTCCCTACTATTTATTTATTTATTTATATATTTATTTTTATTTATTTATTTATATTCAGGCAACGCAGGCCCATAGATACCTTACAGACTAACATACATATAATTTATATATTTATAATTTATATAATTTACATGTACTATGATGCGGATTGCGGATGCGGATGATTTTATTTTTTTATTTTATTTTATTCAGTCAAAAAACAATTAAGTACCTACACTATTTTATATATATGGCATTTTGTTCACAAACACAAACAAAATAGGGCAGACTATGTAAATAATTGTCGCTGCAACACTATAATATAGGTTGCCTGCTTGCAAACCGTGGAACAATTGAGGAAAAATATATACTTATGAAAAAAACAACAACTACATTTTGATTTTTATGATACTCTGGATAGTTTTGGCCTTTTACTTTACTTATACTTCAGTGTAACTAAACGAATGAAAGGAAAATAAAAATTCTACTAAAACATAATTTATTCAGCTTGATCCAAATCAATTGTAAGATCATCTAAAAATCATCATTATCTATTCCCACGGAATACCGTGGGAATATTTTGATATGCCATCCTGCAGCGTAGGCTTATTAGCTTACACCACAGGATGGCATATCAAACTAAATTTAATATTTTCATGTTTCATTATCGGTATAGAAAACCAACATTTATTGTTCAATATATTTTTTTTCTCCTGGGGATTTTAAACAAAATTATTATAGTGGAATGAAAAGTGTGATTTAGTTCTTTAATTTAATACATGTTATATTTGTTTTTTGTACGCGACCTTTTATGATCTGGGTCAAAGATGGCCAATAACCTTTATGTAATACCTAATTGGCTACTTAACAGTTTTCGAAAAAGTATTTATCGAGGTAACGTCATTCGAACTAGAGTATATCAGACCCGTCGCGGCCGGGCCACTAGTGTATTTATAAAAAGGAAGTTTTGATTTGCAACGCTATCTGTAAAAAGATGCGCAAGCCAAGAACTAAGGCCGTGACATCTTTCTAGAACTCAGTTATTTTTCAAGGGGGTCCTGCACGAAATTGTGAAAATACGAGATGATGAAAATGTGTGGAGTTTCTTGTGCCCGCTCTTCTCCGCAGCTAAAAGACTTCCTGAATGGGTGGGGTGGGTGGGCGGGTGCCCATCCATCCAAATAAATTTAGACGATTCAAAATGCTTATTTTAAGTTTAATGAATAAAGAAATTTTGAGTTGAATTGAGTTGAGTACGTATTTTTAAGTACTTGTACTATGCGCTGAATTAGTTCAATACATTAAAAGAACTTATGTAAGTTAGCCTGATCATTGCACAAGGTCGTGGGCTTGTTGTAATATGAAAAAAATTCTTTAAACAAAAACAAGCAATACATAAATCTAATGACTCCTAAAAACATATTTTTTCGACAACTTTCTTAATTTTACGCATGAAACAATAATTCTTACATGAAAATATTTGTATTGATATTCCGCAGGGCACCCCCTTCTTAAAAAGTAAATTTTAATTTTTAACACAAGCGCGTGATAGTTTTGCACATTTGGCAGAATAAAAACATTGCTCTAATTAAATTACTAGGTCTGAAACTTCAAAGCAGAATTGTTCTAATTATAAATATCAATAGAATTTTGCTTTGAAGTTCATTAGGAGACTTATGTCAGTTTTTGCGATCTCTCGGCACCCCCTTAGATATTGTACGTATGAATGTAATGTTTTAAAGTTATTTAGTTTTAGTTTTTAATATTTTATTATTATTGTTTCGTGTTTGTGCAAATATATTATTTTAAATACGAAAATACATACATTTGTTTATATAAGGTGACTGCTAGATACCGCAAGAAACTTCAAGGGCTGGTCAGGTAAAGTGTTTTAAACATTCCAAAAATGACAAAAATGGAATTTGTGTTTTTTTTCATTTTTAATGAAATAATTCATTTTGTGAATTTTAATTGGACAGTCTTTGAGTATCTAATTTATTTTAAAACATACGGCCGTCTGTTGACCGTTTCGCGTCAGCTGGGCGATAAGTACCTACGAAAAAACACGAATTCATTTTTTGTCATTTTTGTCATGTATTAAACACTTGACCTTTGCTAACCAGCCTTTGAAATTTCTTGCGGTTTCTAGCAGTCATCTTACACATAACTTAATATTTATGCAGTATAAATATATGCTTATGTACAATAATACAATATGTTTAAAAACATGAATATATCTCGTTCACTAAATCAATGGTAGTATATAACTTACCTGGCTCATAAGCTCTTGCACTGTCTGTGGGCGGTAATTGAAGGAGTTCTTTGCCGTGAGAGGTGCAAAGCCTGCAACAAAACAATGTGTAACTAACATGGCTATAGTAGCAAATGCCATGTTCATACATACATTAATCCAGACTATTATCCCCGAAGTCGGAGACTAAGCAATGAGGACCCCAAAAGCAGTCCTCTAATATTCCTACGAGATAAGACAATTACCCACAGTTCAGTTTTTACATAAATTGAGAGGCTGGTTGATTGAAGAATGTTGTTATGACCTCAACGAATACTTTGACATCCAATAATTTGCATTACATAATATTCTATATAATTATTTTGTTTTGTTTTTAGCTGTTTTTTGACATATTCTAGGATTTATATTTGACATTTATTTCAATATGTATGATAAAATTGTAATTCATATACTATAGTTTTCTTATATTAAATTAATGCCTACTTTGTGACATTACCTAATTCTAATATTGTTAATTTAAAATTGCATGTCTAAAACTGGACAAAATACGCTTGATCATCATGACATATTCTAGGATTTATATTTGACATTTATTTCAATATGTATGATAAAATTGTAATTCATATACTATAGTTTTCTTATATAAAATTAATACCTACTTCGTGACATTACCTAATTCTAGTATTGTTAATTTAAAATTTTGCATGTCTAAAACTGGACAAAATACGCTTGATCATTATGACTGTATATAAGAACTAATATTTGTCTACCGTATTTTTATGGCAAATAAACTATTTCATTTATTTCATTTCATTTCATTTCATTTCTGCCAAAGTCTACTTTTCACCATATAGCGACTGCACATGTGCACAGCGTGACAGGTGGTGAGCCCATCGCCGCTCTATGCTGTCGGATGTATGTGCAGACATTAGTCCGTTAGTCGCCTTTTACGACACCCAAGGGAAGACGGGGGTGATAATATTTTTTCACCTCAATTTTTTTACAATATAAATAAAAAAAACAACATTTAGTTAGTACCTACTTATTAATATTATTACTTCGATCAACACGATCAACAATACCAACTAGATAACGCGTCACGTACAAAATCAAAGCTAAATTCTGTCCACGTGAATAAATACTTTTTCTTTAGTAACGAACTGAGACAAGAGTTATAAAACAGTTTTAAGTTCAACCTAATTACAACCATGGCACCCAGTTATAAAGTCACAAATTTTCTAAGTATCATCCTAAACTTACGATCATTAGTCACAAGCAACGAGCAAAGCAATGAGTGTGATGTGATGAACATTTAGTAGCGAAATCAACCTTAAATGGCAACAAATAAAGTACTTTTTTCTGTTATTGCCTTGTAAGAAAATAAGAGCTCACTTCTCAAGTGGCCCGTTATTTACCGAGACATATTTTTAGCGCCGACCTGCCATCTAGTTGTATTGTTGATTGATCGAAGGATCAACACGACCAACAATACTATGATCAAGATTATTAATAACTAGCGGCCGCTCGCGCTTTCACCCGCGTGGTTCCCGTTCCCGTAAGAATATCGGGATGAAAAGTATTCTATGTGTTAATCCAGGTTATGAACTATCTGTATGCCGAATTTCATCCAAATCGATTCAGTAGTTTTTACGTGAAAGAGTAACAAACATACACACTCACAAACTTTCGCCTTTATAATATTAGTGTGATGACTAGCAGACGACGCGACTTCGTTCGCGTGGACCCCGTACCCCGTGACGAATTTTCAAAATGACTCCCCTCCCGTACCCCAGTGACGCCTACATCGCATATTATGGTGCTGCCTAGCTCTAATACTTACATTTTTAAACTCATGATATCTTTCGAATGAAATATAAAGGCTTCGAAGCAGTTTTGAGTATGAAGTAATTTATTTTAATAAGGAATACCACGTTACAATAAATAAAGAGTCTTTTCTCCGGCGGTGGCATTAAGAGGCCTATTACATCTCAAATGTGATTCTTGCAGTTGTATTTATCGGTTTTATCGAAATAGGATAATAAATTTATTATAAAATCTTTATTCCTTGTGAAGTAACAATTATTCTGGTATAAATTTTGCTCAATGTCGTAGGTATATAGGAGAAATTCACAGTTAACTTAAAGCGATTTTCGAAGTTTTTTGGTTTAGAATTAGATTTTTTTCTATATAAAATCAATGAAATCTAAAAATTCCGAGGCCGCTTTGCACTATACGACTAATATTAGAGGTAACAATTAATTTTTTTTATTCTATTTGTTTAGAACAGTATAGTTCAATCGATGAGCTCAGAAAAGTGCCTTCGCGCATTTTATGAAAATGTTTCTCTGCAATTTTGGGTTAAATTAAAAAATTAAGCAAAATTCTCAAAAAGCGAGGACGCTACTAACTATTCCAAAAGCTATTCTACACTATTCAATAAGTCAAAACTGTTAATGTATTTTTGTTTCCGAGATCGAGAACGCCAAAATTGGCCATTTTACGCAAAAATCACAGTCGAAATGTAATAGGGCTCTTAATTATTTTTTTTAAATAAAAGAACACTTAGACTTATGCTATCGCAACACTTTTTGTAGATTGTGTTCTGCAAAGTACATTATTTTGTTCTATCATCAATAGTTTTCTTAGCGCACGCGATGTAAGGAATTTATTAGAGTTTTAGTAAGGATCCCTAATTTTTTTGAAAATATAATATAGTCTTAAATACCACCAGTTATTAATTTTTTTAAAAGTTAAACACAAATATCCTATCCTAATGATTTAATTTTAAACAAAGGCAAATAACGAAATAACTAATAACAAAAATCTAATCTAGTCTTATATAAGCAATAAAGAACACGTCCGTTCCATCCGAGCGCCTGAAGCAAAGTGGCAAGCGTAAAAGCGTTCGTTGTCGTGCTACGTGCTGTACGCTTCCCGCTACGTCATCCCCTTCACTTGTTCGTGGGTTGCATAATGGGGGGGTCTTGTAAGAATAGCCTATGTTACTATGTAGCTTCCCAACGGTGAAAGAATTTTTTAAATCGGTCTAGTAGTTTCGGAGCCTATTCATTGCAAACAAACAAACAATCAAATCTTTCCTCTTTATAATCCTACTAATATTATAAACGCGAAAGTTTGTAAGTATGTATGGATGTTTGTTACTCTTTCACGTAAACACTACTGAATGGATTTGGATTAAATTCGGCATACAGATAGTTTATAACCTGGATTAACACATAGGATACTTTTTATCCCGATATTCCCACGGGAACGGGAACCACGCGGGTGAAACCGCGAGCGGCCACTAGTATTAGTTTTTGGTTAGTTATTCTAAATTACCCGGCATGAAGAAGTGCAGCCTTGGGAACGGCACCATGTTGACGGCCAACTTGCGCAAGTCCGCGTTGAGCTGCCCAGGGAAACGGAGGCACGTCGTCACACCAGACATAGTCATCTGCGAATAGTCACACGGTTAATACATACATACATATAATTACGACTATTATCCCCGAAGGGTTAGTCAGAGACTAGGCAATGAGGACAGCAAAAGCAGTCCTCTACCATAGTAGTTGGAACCGCCTCTGTGGTCTAGTGGCTAAGCTACCTATTTCAGACCCAGAGATCCCGGGTTCGATTCCCAGCAGGGGATACATCTTTGTGTGCTCGGTTTGGTTGGTGGTAGGGCTGTTAAGTCCGCCTGGCTAGCTACCACCATCTTATCTAAGTCTGTCGCCATAACAACGATGTTCATAGCATTGTTGTGTTCCGGCAGATTGAGATAAGATAGCCAGATCCTCAGTGCTTGAGGATTCCGGGTGCAGCGCTTCCACCTTCGGCCTTATCGTCACTTACCATCAGGTGAGATGAAAGCCAAGCGCTTACCCGTTGCCAATAAAAAAAAAAAGTCCACTTTTCACCAAATAGCGAATGCACATGTGCTCAGCGTGACAGGTGGTGAGCCCATCGCCGCTCTATGCTGTTGGAAGTATGTGCAGTCTTTAGTCCGTTAGTCTCCTTTTACGACACCCAAGGGAAGAGAAAGGGTGGTAGTATTCTTTCACGTTTACGCATTTCGGTTTTCCATACAAACTTCCAAGTCGAAATTTTTAAAAACTGATAAGCCAATTTTGATAAAACTTTGCATGCTAAAGTAAAACACAGAGATCTAAATAATTTGTTGAAAACATTTTTAAAAAACGTTTATTTAACTGAGTTATTGCGATTTTAAACTTCCTATAGTGGACTTCAAATCGCAATAACTCAGCTAAATAAACGTTTTTAAAAAATGTTTTCAACAAGCTATTTAGATCCTTGTTTTACTTTAGCATGCAAAGTTTTATCAAAATTGGTTTATCAGTTTTCAAAAATTTCGACTTGGAAGTTTGTATGGAAGTTTGTATGGAAAACCGAAATGCGTAAACCCTCTTAACAACACACATATAACCACGACTTAATAGAAGCTAAACTGAAATTGCAAGATTCAACTGTTCCATACAAATCGCATTGGCATTGGTATAAAACCTGTATGCTAACAGCTAATTTTTTACTTAGTACAAAACTAAAGTTAACTTAAACGTGACGCGTAGCGGTGAAAGAATACTACCGCCCACGCCCTCTCTTCCCTTGGGTGTCGTAAAAGGCGACTAACGGACTAAACACTGCACATACATCCAAAAGCTTAAAGCGACGCTCACCACCTCTCACGTTGAGCATATGTGCAGTCGCTATTCGGTGAAAAGTGGACTATGGTAGAGGACGCTTTTGCTGTCCTCATTATATATAATAGTCGTGATATTTATGTTACACAACATTATCCGTACAGCAGTTACACAAGACTATAGGTTTTTTTATATTTCTTTATTCTACAACGGGTAAGCGCTTGGCCTTCATCTCACCTGATGGTAAGTGACGATAAGGCCGAAGGTGGAAACGCGCTTCACCCGGAATCCTCAAGCACTGAGGAACTGGCTATCTTATCTTAGAACTGTCGGAACATAACAATGCTATAAAAAACATTGTTTTAGCGACAGACCTAGGTAAGATGGTGGTAGCTAGCCAGGCGGACTTAACAGCCCTACCACCAACCAAACGAACCAGGGAATCGGACCCGGGACCTCTGGGTCTGAGACCGGTGCCTTAGACCACAGAGGCGGTAACACATGACTATAGGTACAGCAGTAACACAAGACTATAGTCGCCTTAATGTATAAAATGTTTTTGAACTTTGTTCCAACTTGCCTGAATCTTACGAGCCTAGTTACAAAGTGATGTAACTACAATAATATTTTCAAGAATTTGTACTTTAGACTAGAGTTTAAGGTTCACTTTACAATAAATGTTTATGTATGTATTATCTCGTTTGATTCATAATCATAAATCATTTATTGCCAGAAATATGGTACTAAGTGCTGTTAAATCAGTTTATAAGTCTCACATATTTACCTACTATACATCTATTTGTTTTGTCACATACACAGTTTAAAAAATGTATCCTTGAAAAATTAGCTACTTGTATTCCTTTATAATTTAGTTGCAGTTTATTCATTTATAGAAAATTTAAAAAAATTGTTTGTTTGCTTCAGTTTGCTTGTATTTAATTAGGTACTTTATTTTTAATATTATTATGAGGATAATGGTGTTGGTTGCGTAATTACAATAATTGTTTTAGATTATAGTATTGTAGTAGTATTAAGCTTTATTATGCAATTGTTTGTTATAATGACGAAATAAAAAATTTAAAAAATAATAATTTGACTGTCGTACAGCATGCAATATTAGGTACTTACATAATAAGCAAAAACATCAAATAATTTCAACATAATCAGTGATCATATTTCAGTATAAAATTTAAAGTATTCAATTAAATTAATTATTAGGATATCAAAGCTCACGATGTCAATAAATAATAATTAAAATAATTAATATAAAAATAATTATATTATTTAAATCATCCAAATAAATAATATAGGCTCAAATAGCCTAAAATTTCTGATGTTGATCTATGGATATGTATGTATTTACGCGGAGACATTATTTGAATCCATCTATTTACTATATATACTTAATATAAACAATAGATGTTATAATAACATATTTTGCTCGAAGAGTTCCAATCAATTATTTGTAAGAAATTAAAAAATGGATGGATACAATTTTTTCAACTGCCAATTTTTTTTATGAATTAACGAATTTCTCTTTCCAAGAAGATAAAGATATATATCTATAAATAAATCACTCACCGATATAAGATGGTTCAGGTCTCCGTAGCTAGGGCTGCTGAGACGCAATGTTCTGAAGCATATGTTGTAGAGTGCTTCGTTGTCAATACAGAATGTCATGTCGGTGTTTTCGACCAGCTGGTGGACGGACAAAGTCGCGTTGTATGGCTCTAATACAACCTCGCTGACCTGTGATGGAATTAAAAAACTTTATGGTTATTTTTTAAAGAAATTGATCCTCTTATATGACTCTTTCGGTTGGTATCATACAATACAGGTAAAAAACTTTATCGTAATTTTTTTAAGAATTTGATCCTTATAAATGACTCTTGCGGTTGGTATCATAAAATACAGTATGTTCGTTTTTTCACATTTCACCGGTTGAATTCCCGGCTCCAGCAGGTGATTTTTCAAAAAACTTTAAATATACCTACTTTTAATTATTATTGAAAATAAAGGAAAGTTTCCTTTAAGAGGGTCTACGCATTTCGGTTTCCCATACAAATTTCCAAGTAGACATTTTTAAAAACCATTAAGCCAATTTTGATGAAACTCGGCATGCTGAAGTAAAATATATGTATAGAGATCTAAAATAAATAGTGTGTTGAAAACATTTTTAAAAAACGTTTATTTGCCTGAGTTATTGCGATTTTAAACTTTCTATAGTGGGCTTTAAATCGCAATAACTCAGCCAAACAAACATTTTTTTATAAATATTTTCAACAAACTATTTAGATCCCTGTATTTTACTATACCATGCAAAGTTTCATAAAAAATGGCTTATTGGTCTTTAAAAATTTCGACTTGGAAAATTGTATGGGAAACCGAAATGCGTAAAAAAAACGAAATAAGTAAAATTTGCCATCATCAATATTAAGGGTACTTTTCTTCCAAACACGGTCTTTTTTTTCCATCGGTGGAGCGGTGAAAGAATACTACCGCCCCATCTCTTCCCTTGGGTGTCGTAAGAGGCGACTAACGGACTAAACACTGCACATAGATCCAACAGCATAGAGCGGCGATGGGCTCACCACGCTGTCACGCTGAGCACATGTGCAGTCAATATTTGGTGAAAAATGGGCTATGGTAGGGGTCTGCTTTTGCTGTCCTCATTGCCTAGTCTCTGACTAACCCTTAGGGGATAATAGTCGTGATTATTATGTATGAGTAACCACCTTTAGGTAGCTATAGATGAGTCATATGTGGTAATTAATACTTGGTTGTTATTTAAATACATTGTTATTGAGTAGAATTGAGTTTATTGTTATCAGAACCCATGATATTACATTTTAAAAGGAAGCAGATATGTTATTACGCGGCTCGATCTGAAGACTCATTTATAGCCCAATCCCACAATTGTCTCATGTCGCAATCAGTTGCGTCAAACAAGCCATGGAGCGAGTCGTTCGTGACAGTTGGTCGTCACACTCGAAGCGCAATGGCTTCGAGATTGCTATCTCTTTTAGTCTCGAGCTCACTGTATCTTTGTTCGTCATCCAATAGTGAATCACGTGAACTTAATGTACTTTTATAGCTGTCTTTATGCAGCGCAACGTTTAGCAAACGCAATTTACTAGGAATAGGAACGTAACAAACAATTATCTATACTATGAAATATCGGTTTGGTTTTAATTTTTAATTTACCTGGCTGATATCACCTGGGTGCATTAAGTCTCATTATAAGTACCTATGTAATCTATCTACTATATTACATAATTCTTCATGATAATCATATAATATCATATAATTACAATCAAGTATTTTACAACAAGGCGCGGTAGCTGTCAGAACCTCGGCAATTAGTGCGGTACCGTGACATTAGGGGTGTGCTAAACGATTGATCTCATGTAGTATTGGAATGTATAAAGTTACAAACCGAAAGAGCTCCCATAAACAATATTGTTAAAACATCTTTGTACATGTAGGCATATTGCAAAGCATCACGCAACCAGTTTCGAGGCCCGCTATGATGCCCTGTGATCTTGCTTCTAAATATAAATACATACTTAGGTTTAAGTTTAAATTGTAATGTTAGCAAATAAGGTTCGATGGGACTAGCATGTTATTAAAAACAATAGTAGAATAAAAAAAGTTAATTTAACACTTCGATCAACAATACAACTATATGTCAGGTCGGCGCTAAAAATGTATATCGGTAAATAATCGCGCACTTGAGAAGTGAGCGTTTATTTTCTCGCAAGGCATAACAGGAAAAAGTACTTTATTTGTTGCTTCTTAAGGTTGATTTCACCACTAAATGTTATTGACGTCTTTTCTTTTTTAAATAATAGGAGTAATTTATTGCTTTGAAAAAGTATTTATTCACGTGGACAGAATTAAGCTTTGATTTTGTACGTGACGCGTTATCTAGTTGGTATTGTTGATCGAAGATTTAACAGGTAATTTACCTTAGGCGAAGGCACCACGCTAAATGTGTTCATGATCCTATCGGGGAACTCTTCCCTGATCTTGCTGAGAAGGAGCGTGCCCAGTCCTGAGCCTGTGCCGCCGCCCAGCGAGTGGGTCAGTTGGAAACCTTAAACGACAAAATAAAACAATTCAGTAACTATAAGAATCCAGGATAAAATGTTTACTAAAAAAAAATCAAGCAATTCTGGGGGTCTCGCTAGAGACCCCAGAAGACTCGTTAAATTTTTCCTAGTAGTTTGATTTACGTCACTGTGAACTCTGTGTGATTTCTGAGGTCTCGGTAGCTCAGCGGTTAGAGCAGTCGACCGACAATCCAAAGGTCGTGGGTTCGAATCCCACTCGAGCTTCCTGAGACTGGTTGATTTTTTCCTAGTAAACATTTTATCCTATATCTATATAGCATTAAAAATGCAAAATTTCAACAATAAAGATATAAGAATCTATACAAGGTCTAACAAAATCAATAAGCGAACGTTTAGTAAAACAAAGAATATAGGTACCACTCAAAGAAGCCCTTCTCATTATGTCCCACGAGGATACAGAAAAATTATTAGTTGTCTTAAAATAAATGTTGCTCTTTATACCTAGTAGTTTGAAATGAATATTGTTTAAATTTTTATACATTAAGTAGTTAAGTTTATGAATGTTGTTTTCGCAATTTATTTATTTATACACAAAGAATAAAAGAGTAGTTTTCATTATTATTTAAAAATTTAATAAGGTTTCTAGTTTGAAATAAATAATGTTTAATTTATACATTAGGAAGATAAGTTTTTAATGAATATAGTTATAATTTTTTTTTAATTTAGTCACTAAGAATATAAATGTATTTTGCATTGCTAATTTAAGTATTTAGTAAGTCCTTTATTTTTGCCTGGAAAACAAGATAAACCTAGTTCAGGCACTTGTGTATTATTGTCACTAATAGTTAGTATTCTGGATATTTTGTAAAATAAGTTATTCAATAAAGATTTTATTATTATATTATTATTATTATTGTTTAAAGGGAGGTATCTACACATCATTCTGAATACAATGACAAAAAATGGGCTCCAGTTTTATAGTGATTTTACAAAGTTATGTTTTCTAACAGACTAAATCAATTAAAATAATGCACATCATGAAACATGCTGTATCTTTACTAACACGCACGCAAGCGTCAATAAAAAGATAGCTCAGTGTGCTCCGAGTTTAGTGTGCATGCTTGGCTATCTTTGTGTGCGTATAGTACAGCTTGATAAGGGTGTATTTTTTGGTGAATTATGATAATGTTTTGTTGATTATCTCGGTAACGAGCCTGTAGTTTTGGACCAAATTTGGTAAGCATGCTCAGTGTGATACTCCCTATTGATATTGTTAGACCCTATATACATCATCGTCATCATCATCAGCCTTTAAACGTCCCACTGTTGGGCACAGGCCTCCCACGTGGACAATAGCATGTGGGGATATTGGGCCATAACCCACCATGCTGGTCCAACGCGGGTTGGTGGGTTTTAACGACTGCCATCTTGCGACAACCGGAACCACCGGATTAACGTGCCTTCCGAAGCACGGAGGAGCGAGAGATGTTTTTTTTTAATTTTGTCACCCATCCAGCGACCCGTTATTGCGAATGTTGCTTAGCGGGCAGGATCGCAAACCGAACGCGCCATCGAGCTCCTCAAAATCTATACACCGAGGTTTTTCATTGGTTTTGGAGCCGAAAACCAAAGGCATATCCCATCCCCATTCCCTTTTTTAAAAAGTAAATTTTAATTTTTGAGACAAGCGCGTGATGGTTTTGCACATTTCTTTTACAGAATAAAACATTGCTCTAATTCAATTACTAGGTCTGTAACTTCAAAGCAGAATTGTTCTAATTATAAATATCAATACGATTGATTTTGCTTTGAAGTTCATTTAAGAGACTTATATCACTTATTGCGATCGCGGGGCACCCCCGTAACCTGGTACAGCATTAAATATAAATATAGACCTTTTAGACGTCGTAAAAGGCTGGTGTACGCAGTGACAAAAACCCCGGGCGCGCATGAAAAGATTGATGGATTTAAATAAAGCGAATGAAATGAGTAAGGACAGTGGTAAGAACAGCAGATGGCGATCCTTAGCCTCATCTTGAAACCTGACAGATAGTTTTTGTTTATTTGTGAAATTTGACGTCACACGAAGCTCAATCATGGCCGCCCGCTCGGACCAAATATGTAATATTTGGTCCGAGGCCGCCCGTGTTTCGGGTCTTGTAAATCCACAGATACAAAATCGCAAAGGGGAATGCCAGGTGGCCACACTAACTTAGGCCCTCAGTGCACACCAATTAAACTGTATGGAAATAATAGTGCATAGGGCCAATAATTAATCCATAAAGAAAACGGTTTAAAACAAAATTGAGGTTTGCATAAAAAATATAAATGTTTATTATTCATAAAACCATTTTTGAATCGCACACAAATGCGTCATGCATTAAGTTATTGTAACATTCCACATAGGTACTAAGTACGTTTACGTTTACAATTGGGCGATATTGTGGTCAATAGCTGTCTCATCATTATACATTAAAAATATATAATTTGGGTCTATTCATTGACGATAAAAGGTCTAATACATTTTTAATGGAATGGTATATCGTGCGAAAGCTAGTGATGAGATTTTGCGCGAATTTCATTCTAATTATATTTATTCACAAAAATGTCACTTTTGGTAATATAATAATGGCCAATATGTCCCTTAAAATAATTAGACAAAAAGTTAAAAATGACCACCGGTACAAATATCGTTACCATGCTATTATAATTAATTACATTATTATTGTTTGTAAATGCAACTTATTGTTAAGTCTGCCAACAAGTAAAAAACGGGTAGTGGATAACAAGACATGCACAAAAGGGCTAACCCATTAGCTAACCCAGTGCCCTAAGAGCTATAAAAAAATCAGCCAACAAGATTATAACAATAGCTGTTGTTTCAGTTATTTTTTATTTTACTCTGCTTAGTTGTTATAAGTGTAAAATGCGAAAAGTTAAGGACGAATATTCCATATTGTTTAATAAATCGATATTGTTGTGCACTCCTGGACCTAATTTCGGCATTCTCCTTTATTTTGGAAAAATAAAATACTTGGAAATTATCTTAGTAAAAAAAACGATTGGATAAATATCGTTAAATTATAAACTACCATATCTGTAATATTTCACATTTTATTGTTACATCTGTCAAATTTTATTATCCAATTACCTACATGCGAGGTGTTGGTCGGCGGCGGCACCATTTGTTCGCTTCTCAAGATGCCTCGGTAGAAACTGTCCAACAGCACGCGAGATAAAGTTCCTAAATATTTTTTCAATAACGTCCTAGATGCTGATATATTCGCAGACACATTACCTAGTTTGTTAAGTAGATGTAAATTGTACTTGTCATTATATAAGACGACTGCTAGAAACCGCAAGAAACTTAAAGGGCTGGTCAGGTCAAGTGTTTTAGACATGACAAAAATGACAAAAAGGAATTTCATTTTTAATTGAATAATTCATTTTGTGAATTTTAATTGGGTAGTCTTTGAGTATCTAATTTATTTCAAAGCAATAACATAAGAAAAATAAAATGAAAGGCAATTAAAAATAACGATTATTTACAACGCGCGGGCAGCGGCTGGCCGTTGACCCGCCCATCTGTTGACCCGTCCGCGTCAGCCGGGCGATAACGTTAGTCTGCAATCTTTCGTCATTTTTGTCATGTCTAAAACACTTGACTTGACCAGCCCGTGAAGTTTCTTGCGGTTTCTAGCCTTCGCCTTATATAGCCCCTAAGTTTGAAATAATTTTTTTTTCTTTTGTATTTGTTATTTTTCATTTGTATTTGTGTTTTGTATTTTTTTGTACCTAGCATTTAAGCGTGTTGGCTGAATAGGCTGTAAGTTTATATTGTTTTTTGTAAATAAATAAAATAAATATTTTTTATTGGTTTCTATAATCCTATTATCTACAACTGAATAAAGTTCAAATTATGGAGGCATCTTTATTGCCGCTAACAGCTAAAATTTCTTAAGTCAAATTGCTAATTATTTCTTAACCTTTGGGAATAATATAGTCCTAAGTGTAGTGCCAACATCCCGCCACTGGTTCAAATTTTGGGTAACGATTGCCAAGAACCCGTGGCATGTATACGCAATTTTGGGTTGGGTTTTTATAATGTATTAAATACAATAGAGCATATTTTGCCGTGATACCTGCACTAACGTCAGATAAAGAAATAAGCCAGCGATATAATACCCTTTTTACTCTAGTACGCGTCCATTGGACTTCACAGCGGGAAATTCAAAATTAGTGTTTATAGTCATATCGTAGTATGATAAATATTATAGTCATTATACAATTAAACTATGTTATTGTTATTTTTTTCTGTAAATATAGTTAATGCACTATCGAATGATAGTAAAATACTTTGGTCACAATGTATAAAAAAAATATTTAAAAAATTTTGTGACAAAAAAAAAGAATTGAATAGATTTTGTGATATCTCATTTTAATATGGTTTATATACACCGTTAATTAGATATTTTGATAGATTATTTAATTAAAATACCATAAATATAAAGTTTTGTACATATTTTCAAACAAGAAATAGCTCAAATCGTTGTTTGAAGTTCCGAGTGCAAAATTGCGCGTCGCCATTTTTAATGGCTGGCATTTAACGGGATCGCGACGCGAACAAAAATCTGGCAGCAAAGGGGTTGTAATGTATGTATATAATATGTTACCTTGCAGACAGTCGCAGTTCTCGGCCTCCTTCCTGACGACGTCCAGTACTGAGTCTACCAGCTCCGCACCTTCGGTATAATGACCCTTGGCCCAGTTGTTACCTGTCAAAACAAAACTACTTTTAAATACATATATATATATTTAGTTTTACGTCTGATCTTAAATCAAGTATGAGCAAAGTTAGTCATCATTCTGAGGAGCAAAGGCAGTCAAACATCAAAGAAAACTATAAATTAAAGATGTAAGTATAGGGATGAGCCGTGTGGTAAGTATATCGGCCATACAAACTTCCAAGTCGAAATTTTTAAAAACCAATGAGCTAATTTTGATGGAACTTTGCATGCTGAAGTAAAACACAGGAATCTAAATTGTTTGTTGAAAACATTAAAAAAAAAGTTTATTTAACTGAGTTATTGCGATTTTTTACTTTTTATAGACTTTAAATCGCAATAACTCAGCTAGAAAAACATTTTTTTTAAATGTTTTCAACAAACTATTTACATCACTGTGTTTTACTTAAGCATGCAAAGTTTCATCAAAATTGGCTCATTGGTTTTTAAAAATTTCAAATTGGAAGTTTGTATGGAAAACCGAAATGCGTAAGCCCTCTTAAAGAATACAAATAAGGCGACTACGGACTAAAGACTGCACATACATCCAACAGCATAGAGCGGCGATGGGCTCTTCACCTATCACGCTGAGCACATGTGCAGTTGTTATTTCGTGAAAAGTGGACTATAGCAGTGGACTGCTTTTGCAATCCTCATTACCTAATATCTGTCTAACTCTTTGGGGATAATAGTCATATTTAGTCATTAATTTATGTATGTACAAATTTTTTTGTAAAGTGGACTATGGTAGAGGACTGATTTTGCTGTCCTCATTGCCTAATCTCTGACTAACAATTCGGGGATAATAGCAGAGAATAACTAATAGTACTACCGTACAGAAGGTTCACTCTCTAACGACTTTTACGCAAAATTTAAACTTATGGTGTGACCAGAGCGTTCATATTCCGATAAGCAACGCTGACGCGATATCGATTTGACGTCATGATATATCACATAGCGTAGGGTTTACGCGCGCGCGCATGGATTACTCGTGTTGCGACTCGGCGCTCGGTGTTCGGTGCTATGGCTCGCGGCAACCTTTACTGCCATACCACAGAATAAATAATAGTGGCCATACGCCTAGGCGGCCTGCCTGGGAGGCGCGCCAAACGAACGTATCTAAACTGCGGAGTGAAACCCCCCTGATAATAGATATGTATGTATGTAATAATCGCTACTAGATGGCGCCACATACCAGCTCCACTCTGCCCGAACACGAAATTGTCGGGTCTGAACAGCTGGCCGTAGGGGCTCGCCCTCACGGCATCCATTGTGCCTGGCTCCAGATCCACAAGCACCGCCCTCGGCACGAATTTACCTGCAAAAATAAAACAAAAACACATAAACATACAATGCCTGTACATCGTCACTGGTTCACTGTAAAAGCGGGTCTCATGCGTGCGACACTGTTTTGTGTTTTCTAACACCTAACATCAAACATCTAACAAAGGACCATGGGGAAATTTTGTCCCCACCATCCAACAGATTTGAAATTAGTGTCAGTTAAAGGGTCTAGTAGGATATATATTTTTTTACTATGGCGACGTTCTTCAAATACGCGGGATTTAGGTTATAAAAAATATTATATTATTTTTGATTTTTTTTTGTTTCCTACAAAAGAAGATTGCAAGAGCAGACCAGACTACACAGGCGGCACCCGTTCTCGAATATGACATGTGTCATCAGCAATCGCTTCGATCAACCATGTTTTAGGGAACGTAACGAACCGACGCACTGCAGAGACACTGAGAGAGCATGACACACTCGAGCAACTCCAACTAAAGCAAGAAAAAGTTAAAAGTTTTTTTTTAATTATAAATAAACCCAATACTTTTTGCAACTAACACAGGTACTTTAGGCTTCTTTGGGTCCCAATGAACAAAGGTGTGGCCTACGTACATAATATTTTGACATATTTCGTTAGATGTTTGATGTTGGGTTAGAAAACACAAAACAGTGTCGCAGGAGAGTAGGAGACCCGACCCACCTTTAGAGAATGCCTTATGGCCTTAAGTCCGCAGTTTGCTGTAATTTAGGCGATAAAGTTTAATTAACTAAATGAATTATACTACATTCCTACTATGTAAAATTACATAGATATCGGACCAGTTCAGTAAATCCATACTTAAAGATAAGGGTATAGCTCAGGGGCCAATAATTGGACCCACTGAATATCTTATCTATGTTAAAGATATGTGTTCCTTAAAAAAGGATCCGTTTACCAATTCGCTGATGATACCTGTATAGTAGTGGCCCCTCGCGACGTTCGTGAAGCGCAACACACTATACAAAGTAACTTTGATATGTTATGTAAGTGGGCACACTATGTCGGTCTGGTTATAAATGCTAAAAAGACCAAATTATTACACATACACTCATCACACGCAAAAGTACAGTCAACACCAAAGGTCGTAGCTCATACCCATCAGTGTCTGCATAGATCAATTCATAATTGCACCTGTGATCCAATAGATAATGTGAGGCAGCATATGTATGTTGGTCTCGTTATAGACGATAGACTTAGTTGGAGGCCACATAAAGATCACGTATGTGCAAAATTAAGATCTAAACTGTGTAAAATGTCCTTATTAAAATATAAGCTACCATATCAAATATTAAGATTACTATATTTGGCCTTAGCTGAGTCTGTTATTAGCTATGGGCTCAGTAGCTATGGAAGAACGTATAAGTCATATAGTAAGTGTATTTATAAACTCCAACGTAGAATACTTAAATTAATAGTTCCAAAATATATAAAAAATAAAGTTAAAAATGACGACATTGAATTGTTCCGGTACTGTAAAGTGATTAATATATTTGATAAAATTAGGTTTAATATTCTAACAGAATGTAATGAAAATAGTACTACTTTAGTCGAACATTGTAGACCTCCAAATCTCCGTACAATTTCTGGTTTAAAAAGATATACTTTACCTAAAACCAATAATGTATTTGGCACTAGAATGTTGAATTGTCAGATTCCTACTTACCTTAATGAATTGCCCACTGATTTGCAAGATATGTATACTAACCAAAACATAACTAGATATAAGCCAAAATTTAAGAAATACTATTTAGAAAATAATTCCTTGTGTCATACTAACCAGAGGTAGGATAGTTAGACTTAATGTTAAATAATTAATTTATGTAAACTAGCGGCTCTCATATACGGATAAACCCAGTGAGGTTTTTGTGTATGCATATCTAATTTAATGTATTGGGATGATTTCTTGTATTGGAAAATAAATTTAAAAAAAAAACCTATTATGAGCAGATTATCTAAAATGCAAGATGCCACTTCTGCTAAAATACCTAAAACGCTAATTGACTAAGGGTGAATTCGATCAAACTGGAAGAAGACTTAAGATTAGTCTATATTTGGCGTTGAATCTAGGTATAAGACCTTATTCCAGTTTGCTAGAATCCACCCTAAGTGTGGATTCGACCAAACTGGAATAAGATTTACTCCGAAATTAGTCTATAAAAATTCGGCGTTTAATCTAGGTATAAGACCTAAGAAGACAAGATAAACTCTAAGGGATGAATTATCTTTGATTATTATCAAGATAAATATAAGTTGATAATTATCTTGACAAGTATAATAATCGAAATGTTGCAAGTTTTTATTCACGAAATTATAAACGAAAAATTAATAAAAGATTACCTTGATTGTAAAATGTGTATAATTTATTTACTTACTTACTTCTAACGTAAATGTTGATATTAATTATTAAAAATGAATATCAGTTAAAAAAGGACGGCTAGGCTTTTAGATCTGTTTGATAATTATCTGATAATTATCATGATAATTATCGAGATAATTATCAAAGAGCAATTATCTTGATAATTTCAAACCCTGATTGATGTAATGTAGGACTTTCGTTTAGGAGCTAAAAAGTTTCTCTGTCGACTAACCATCATTAACTTTACTTATTCATGAAGGCACGTGAAATCGATATTGTTATAAAACGTATACGTATTAATACAAAAACCCACCAACATGCATTGACAGCGTGATAGGTTTTACCCGGCCTCCTCTTGTACCTATCCAAACCTGCCAAATTTCTCCAATGGATAGTGATCCTTATAGTAAAAAAAATCAGTTCAAAATGCCATTTTGTGGTTGTACTTTAATGTAGGCAGGCAGAGCTCGTATGGCTCCGTTATGATGGCTCGCATCGCACCACAGAATGAGGCTCGCACACAGACCACTTAGCCCTCAGAACAATATGCTTGTTATTGTTCTGAGACATACCCCACTCGCACTTATGTCATTGTTATCGTCCATTTTGTCGTTGCCTAGCAACAACTAACAGAAAGTGTTTTTAGCAAAATTCAATGGTTGTTATAGGCTACAGTAATGGATAACGCAGTTTTGTTTTATACATTAAGATACTTTTCTATCCCGGTAAAACATCTTTCCTTGGAAGTTTGCAAATTGCCGAAATGCCGCAAACAGCTGTTACAGAGGTGAGATCTTTAAACTGCAATCAACCATTAATTCGATAAGTAAGCGGCGGCTCAGTCGCTCTCATAAAAACCCTTTAAAACCCTTTAGGGGACTGGTCCTCCAGTAACTCCTTAAAACAGCTTAGCGCTCCGTTTGTTCTTGCCTCCGTAACGACCGTAGTTTCTCATGAACGGAGGATGTCATTGTACGTACGGCGTCAGATCAACCTATCCAAAACTGTCAAATTTCTACAATCAATTTTGAACTTTATTGTTTAGGTTTAAGGATCAATATTCATTGGAGAAATTTAACAGTTTAGGGTAGGTTGATCTGACGCCGTGTGTACGCCGTACGATTTTTAGGGGAATTTCGCGAACGCATTATTCAGTTGCAGCGAATTTTAGAATTGCATTTTTTAGCAAATCAATATTTCATGTTGGATATATTTTGCGAACGCCTTATTTAGTTGCAGCCGATTTCAGGATCGCATTACTTTCAACCATGCAGCATGCATCGTGGGGGTCGGGGGTTCTGAGGCCCCCCGCTATAAAGAAAAAGATGAGTAGGTATGCAAAATTATAGTTCTGTTGGTTAGGTTAATTTAGACTTTTGATAAATAACGGTGGGGGGCCGCGAGCCCCCCGACCCCCTCTTTTTCTTAATCATAAGTATATAATGTAATATATATTTAAAAAAAGCTTTCTCTAAAAATGCTAATGTACAAACAGCATCATAAAGAAGTTCCTCGGAACATTAAAAATTTTATATGTTAATTATCAACTTATATCTTATAATAAAAATAATTTTAAATTAAAAGAATTCCTCGTTGCATGGTTGCGTAGTCTATGATTGCACTGAAAAACTCTAAAAATGTCGTTATGCCAGGTGCTCCAAAGCAGGCTATTCGTAATTCGTCATATCGAACTAAAGGCTCGCGTCGACTAGGCTCGCCGAACAAAGTCGAATCGAATCGCAGAAAGTCGCCTCCTATATATTTCTATGAAACTGCGTCCACCGGCGACGAGGCGCGGCGCGCCGAATCGAATCGACCGCGTGAATTGCTCGACAGGCGAATCTCTTCGCCGATGCGATTCGATTCGACTCGGCGCGCCTCAGTCGACGCGGAGAAACGAATGCGCGCCAACGTATTTTTATTATTTCTATATGTAGATATCGTTTAAAAACTCATAAAAATGGTTTTTTTTATAATTCTTTATTAAAAAGTATTCGAAATAAAAACATCTCTTTATCCGAGCTGTTCATGACGAAAACACGACCTAATTTGTTGAAGAGTAACAATTCGATTCGATTCTTCAGAGATGGACGCACTAGGAATAAATGCGACTCGCTTCGATTCGACGTGTTTCTACTGTAGTCGACGCCAGGCTTCAGTGTTAATACTGACGCTTCGGTGGGCTTATCAGTTATCACCAGTGATCACGGATTTTGCGATGCGTCGCGTACTGTTATGTATTCTGTGGCGTCGCTTGTGTTTGTGAACGATCACCAAACCGCATAGGGCAAGCGTGGAGATTAATAGGAAACACAACGTCGACGTACGGCAAAATTCTTATACAAAACACAGAAAAACGACGTTTCGTAGTCCACTGTTTCCTCCTTCAGAATCAGACGAATTTTTATTACTTTTACAGCATCGGTTAAAGAAAGAGAGTTTCTATGTCTGTATTTATGATCTTTTTTTAAACCAGCCACTTAACCTTTCTGAAGACGCCTTAAAACGGAGTGATTACGATAAATTTTGAAGGCTCCTGGTTATTAAATAAATGACTTAATGCAAAAAAATCAAACATACAGACATAGAACCCATGCTGAAAAAGTAATAAAAATAGGACCAGTTCTAAAAGAGGAAACAGGGGACTACCAAACGTCGTTTTTCTGTGTTTTTTATGAGAATTTTGCATGCCACGTCGACGTAGTGTTTCCTCTTAGGCCAGTACCTATCAATTTGTAGCGATGCCTTGATTGCAATGACGGAGGCCACTGCCCAGCAGTTCACAGTCTGTTTTTGTTGCAGTATGTAGGTACTTATATTGTTTTGTAAATGTCGTTACTTCTATCCTACTAATATTATAAACGCGAAAGTTTGTAAGTATGGATATTAGTTAATCTTTCACGTAAAACTACTGAATGGATTTGGATGAAATTCGGCACACAGATAGTTTATAACCTGGATTAACTCATAGGATACATTTTATCCCGATATTCCCACGGTAACGGGAACCACGCGGGTAAAACCGCGAGCGGCCGCTAGTATATCTATAAAGCTGTGGAGTTTCCGTTCTTCTCTACAGCTACAAGAAGCCCTGCCTCCTTTCTCTTGAAACCGATCCCGATCGATCGAGATTGGTATCGTGAAATTTCGTACTTTTGAGTTACGACACCAGCGCTAATTTGGATTCCATATTGGGTGAACTATAAATGGCATTGAGTTTTGTATTTTTTTCACTCAATATCCGCGCCTAGGGATTGCAATCCGGATACTTCGAAATTCGAAAACATCTAAATAATTCGGATTTTCAGGCAATTTATAAATCCGGATTTTAAAGTCTGAATCCGGTTTTTTCGAATTTTAATTACATTTATAGGTTTAACTGAAATAACTATTGAACTGCATTCAATTTAATTATTTAAAAAAATCTGAATCATTAATTAACAAAATATTTATATTACTTGACTAATTTATTGCGTTACTGTACCTCCTCCTGTCAGATAGTTTCCACCCGAGTGCGAGTGCGAACGTGCGACAGGGCTGCATAATATCACCGTTTATATTTAGCGCTTACACCGAGCTTGTGATGCGAATCACTCTCGAAGACTGGACCGATGGTGTTGTAATTGGTGGCTACAAAACTGCGAACTTGCGGTACGCAGATGACACTACCACCTTATTTGCGAGTAATGCAATGACCTTATGGAGGAACTACTTCTCAAAATGGAACGCATAAGCCTATACGTTTGGGTTGAAAATAAACCTATCTAAGACCAAGATATGATCATGGATCGCGCCAACGACAACTCGCCCGAAATGACACAGATTGTGAATTGTGGCGTGGTTCAGACCTACGTATACCTTACCACCAAGGGTGGCTGTGTAGATGAAGTAAAACGACGTATAGCCATAACCAGAACTGCGATGGAGAAGCTAGGAAAGTATTGAGGAATCGCAACATTTTTCTTATCTTAACTTATCGAGTGGGGCCTGCAGAGGGCTCCCTCTCGCAGCAGCACGTCGACCCCGTTGATCTTTTGTGCAACCCGGTCCTATCGCTGTGCCTCCTCAGTGAAGATTATTGCCATAAGCTTTGCAATGTCTTTAAGGGCGAAGAGCCTAAAATCTTCTAGTTTAGGGTAGGCCGATCGCAGTAGATTAATTATTTATTATTATATTATATTCGTCATACAGTAGGTGTTGCATGGACTCTGTTTCCTCTCCACATGCCCGGCACAGGTTGTCTGTTGCTAGTTGTATTTTGTGGAGTATCTGTGTTGTAACATAGTGCCCAATCAGGGCACTGGTGATTAATTGGCGATTCGAGGCTAAATGAGTGACTTGAGCGCGGCTTGGCTGTCACTCAGAATGAATATGTTACGCTTCTTGGGGGCGAGTTCTAGATTCTTTTTAGCGCACAGGAGAATTGCGAAAGTTTCTGCCTGATATTCTCTGACTGTGCTTAAAGTCATTGCTAAAGATATCTGCTCCAGTGCCCGACTCCATTTTGTATCCGTCGGTGTATCAGATCAGGCTGTCTTTCTCTGGAGACGGTGGCTGTTTCCATTAGTTCCGAGTTGGGATATGTATACTGAATTTCTTTTCGAACATGTACTTGGGGGCAATCTTGTCGCACTTCTTTTTTTATGATCCTATCAAGGGTATCATTAGGTTCCCATTTTATGTGTCAGAGGCAAAGATGCGTCCCACAGCCCGGCCACCTTCAGTCTGTAACGCGCTTTCCTAGCCTCCGTCTCTATGACACTGTGCAGGGGTGGGAGGTCCGTAAGAACCTCCAGCACTACTGTCGGTGTGGTTCTAAATGCCCCGGTAATCGCCAGGCAGACTATTCTCTGTAGTTTTCTCAGAGCATCCTTAAAGATCTTCAGCCTGGTCCTGGGCCACCAGACGATGCTGCCGTATGTGAGAATCGGCCGCACCATCAACATGTAGATCCACCTTATGATTTTGGGGTTGAGTCCTCACATTTTGCCATAAGTGGACCGGCACACACCAAAGGCTTTGAAGACAGTCGTGTCCATGTGCTGTTTCCAGGTGAGTTCCTTATCTAGTGTTATACCTAGATATTTTACTTCTCTGGACCAAGGAAGCTGGGTGCCGTAGAGCGTTAGGTTTCCCAGTTTCGTGAGGTTTTTCAATCTCGTAAAGGAGATGGCGGTCGTTTTTCCCGGGTTTACAGATAGATGATTGGTATTACACCAACCTTCTAGCAAACCCATAGGGCACGTTGCATTAGCTCCGATACTTTTGATAACTAGATCATCAGCATCATAAACCGTAAAGAATGGTGCATGGTTCAGCTTTGCTATGATTGAATCAACCACAAGGCTCAAAAGCAAAGGAGAGAGAACCCCCTTGCGGGCACCCTCCAGTTGTCTGAGCAAGTAAGCTGCCCCCTAGTAGTTCCGAGTTGATGATTCTACCCTTGAGCATACGTTCAATCCATTTGCAGATATGTTGTGGCATGCCATGATCCCTCGCTGCCACATTAATGGTCAGTTTGTTGGTGAGGAGTCAAAGGTTGTGCGATCGAATGCACCTTCATTATCTATATGAAATTTGGCGGGATTGTGATTCCATGGAGCAGCTGGTCGTACAAGGAAGAGTGGAAGGAACCAGATCACTTGGCAGGTCACCTATGTGCTGGACTGACCAAGTCAAATTTGCAATAGGAGACAGTGTATCAGACTGTGCCAGACAGTCTACCAACAGGGAGAGATGGCGGGAGATCGTGACGAGAGCTGTGTCCGCCTCAACCACTAAACTTCACGACTCAAGGTGACTACGACCGCTCTGCCAAGAGCGAATCGACAGATAAGAAGAAGAAGAACCTATTACCTACTTACTAACAACAAGCAGAGAGTATTGTCCGCGCGCACCGTGTATTGCTATGACTCCCTTTCTGCTGACTGATTTTGCATGTAATAAATGTTTGAAAAGTAGATTTTAATAAACACTTAATATAAAAAATTTGTCTATACTGTTTTTTCTACATTTGTCATTGTATTATCTGCATGCAAACTAAAAAAATCGTTAACTATAATCCAATTACCAATAAAATACCACCAAAAATAATAATTAAACTTCGAAAAACAGGATAATCCGGATTTAGGTCAGATGTAAAATCAAAAAACCGGATTTGAAAAAAATCCGGTTTTTGCAATCCCTATCCGCGCCATATGAATCCATTATTAGCTCTGGTGTGTCGTAACAAAAGATTATCTTTTTTTAAAAGTGCCTTTGAATCTAAGTGACAATTCGGACACTTTAAATTCGGACACAGTGTCCGAATTGACACTTTTTATTTTTTTCACTGACGATTCGGACACCAACAAAAATAGCTGCTTTGTACAGTCAGATAAAAAACTTCTATAGATTTCTTTACATTAATATTAAGAAAATATACTATAGTAAAAAACATTATATTTTGAAGCTTTTTATCTGACTGTACTGTAGCCTAATTCACGTAACAAAACTTCAACGACATGCAAGCGATTTGATCGCTGAAGTCACTTTTCGTATTCACGTATCAATCGCACGATTGTGTTGAAGTCGGTTTTGTTTAAGCGTATTCACGTGCAGTAATCGAAGTTCGATCGTTGCCTCCGCGGTATTCACCTATTATTTTGACGTTTAGTTTGATCGGATGTCAGCGATTACACGTCAAATTAGACAATTTCCAAGTCGTTGGAAAAAAGAATAAATATTTCGGCATGTTTTCGTAACAAAAAGTATTTGAATTTGTTTGGTAGAATTGTAATGGCAACATTAAGTTTAAATAGTTGACAAATCGCTGAGTTGCGATCCTATCGAGTTATCGTTCTATCGAAATGACAGGTGAATACGGATTTATATTAACTGTTTTTCAATAGGACGACTTCTAAACGTAAGCATTTTGACTGTTATAAAATACGCGAATCAGGCCACTGAACAAAAGAAATAATTTAATAGTGTCCGAATCGTCAGTAAAAAAATATTAAAATTAAAAAGTGTCAATTCGGACACTGTGTCCGAATTTAAAGTGTCCGAATTTTCACTTAGTCAATCGTTCGCAACATTTTTTTACCTACTATACCCATTCAGCCCCCTTACTCTTGAAACCGATCCCGATCGATCGAGATCGGTACTGTGAAGTTTCCCAGAGCTAATAATGGATCCATATTGCGCGGATATTGAGTGAAAAAAAAATACAAAACTCAACTCAATTGAATAAATAATTTTTGACTTTACTGTAGACTATTCTATGCTTGTCCGTGTGATGGATGGCCCAACCTTAGGGTTGCCACCTTTTTTGAGGACGAATAAAGTATTTTTTCATTTTGTGAGAACAAAAATAAAGTACTTACATAGCATAAAAAAGAGTACTAACTTATTCATTTATTTGTATTAAAAAAAGTATTTTGGTTGCTCTTTGCGACATTTAACAAATATTTGTCTATTAAGTACCTAAATAGAGTATTTTAGCGTACTTTATTGGTGTCGTACATTATAAAGTACGCCTACATGAAAAAGAGGGCAATATTTTAGTGTACTGGCAACACTACCCAAACTCCCCACGTGCTATGTCCATGTGGGAAGGCCAATGCCCAGCATTGGGCGATTATGGGCTGATGATCAATGATGTTACAATAAAAAGAGGTAGATGCGTTACATGTGCCAAAAATTAGCAATAGAAAACTATGCTAATTGGCTTTTACCATATGCGTAGTCTCACAAAAGCGTTAGCAGTGTTGATATTTTGAAAGTGTCAGTTTGAATTGTAGGTACTTATTTGTTTTCGAAAATCAAAATTAAAAATATGCTGTCCTATGAGACTTCATAAGTCATGGGATTATTATTTAGAGCATTTATTATCATGAGTGGCATACGTGAGTTTAAATTTTAATTGATTTATGTTCATTTAATATTTATCAAATACAATATTATGTCAGAAATTTGCAAAGACACAGCGTTACGTGTAATGTAATGTAATGTATCTGTCTTGTTTACGCTCTTACTAGTTGTCAATAGTTGTCATGCTATCTTACTCACACTTTAGAATACCGTCAAGTTAACTCGGCGCATGCGGCCATTTATGAGAATTATGAGATCATCGTCTAGAAGTGACAAGTTACCTCGGCCGTATAACATCGCAATATTTAGTGTGTATGCGCATGCTCAGCTTTTCGTACGTACGGCGGCGGCGCTTCGGATTCTCTGGCTTCGGTCCATTATTGAAATGACATTAGTACTGACATACCTAACCTATGTACCTCTTTTTATTATAATCTTTCTATTAAAATATCATTGCTGATGATAACTTTGACATTTTACTGGACACTTACCGCTAGAGGCTTCATTGTAGTACACGTCAATACGCTCCCTTTGAAGAGGGTTCTCTCCTCTGTAGACTCCTTCAGGGTCGATGCCGTGCTCGTCCGAGATTACTTCCCAGAACTGAAATGGAAAAGGTTGATATTATAAGTAGCTAGCTAAGTATGATAAGTAACCGTGGCGGTAGGATGTATGTGCACTCCTTAGTTCGTTAGTCGCTTTTTACGACATCAGCACAGCACTTGAAAATTATATAACAACCAATAGACAACCATCCGCACTGCTAATCGCGCCAAAACAATCATCCTACTAACTAATAATATAAACGCGAAAGTTTGTAAGTATGGATGGATGTTTGTTACTCTTTCACGTAAAAACTACTGTATGGATTTGGATGAAATTCGGCATACAGGTAGTTTATAACCCGGATTAACACAGGATACTTTTTATCCCGATATTCCCACGGGAACGGGAACCATGCGGGTGAAACCGCGAGCGGCCGCTTGTACCATATAAATATATAATTTTAGTACTCTATGAATATACACAATGACTATACTCCAGCCAAATTCGATGACGAATGTTTGTAAACAGATTACTGTTATTTCTTTGTGCAAATACCTAGTTTCACTAGGATTTTTACTTTTTCTTGAGAGACATTCACAAGGAAACAGTTAACTATCGTGCCTGTAAAAATCCAAGTGAAGCTAGATATTTGCACAAAGAAATGACAGTAATATGTTTGCAAACATTCGTCATCGAATTTGGCTGGAACTGGAAGTGATGTCAAAAACTTAAAACTACTTTAGGGACATACCACTGTCGCGTCCGTCGTCGGTAAAAACCATAGTAATAGTACATTATGATATTAGTGCAGTAAGATGAAAATTAAAGCCGAGGCGATATTGGTAGCCCGAGCCGTAGGCGAGGGCTACAAGAAAGCAGAGGCTGTAATTATCAAAGCGCACGTATGCCATACGACGTTTTATAACATATTTGTGTGGAAAAAAAAAATCCGAAAAGCTAGTGCATGAATCTTTGGTAAGCCAACATATATTTTTCTTTGTCCAACAGCATAGAGCGTAGATGGGCTCATCAAAATAATACCACCAACCCCTCTCTTCCCTTGGGTGTCGTAAAAGGCGACTAACGGACTAAAGACTGCACATACATCCAACAGCATAGAGCGGCGATGGGCTCATCAAAATAGTACTACCAACCCCTTTCTTCCCTTGGTTGTCGTAAAAGGCGACTAACGGACTAAAGACTGCATATACATCCAACAGCATAGAGCGGCGATGGGCTCATCAAAATAATACTACCAACCCCTCTCTTCCCTTGGGTGTCATAAAAGGTACTAACGGGCTAAAGGCCTATGTTGTCTATAGATTCAAATGATAACTAATTTTTAAATTACATTACCGCACTAGTGTGAAACTTATTACATTACGATGCTGAAATTGGTGTAATAAGAGCTACTTTACGAGCAAATGTGTTATAAAAACAGTTACAAATAGCGCCCTCCGTGTTTATCTTGTATTTATTACATTTACAGTGAAATAACCGCGTCGCGTGGCGGTGAAAGAATACTACCACCCCTTCTCTTCCCTTGGGTGTCGTAAAAAGCTACCAACGGACTAAAGACTGATCAATCTGATCATATACAACATCCAACAGCATAGAGCGGCGATGGGCTCACTACCTGTAATGCTGAGCACTTGTGCAGTCGCTATTTGGTGAAAAGTGGACTATGATAGAGGACTGCTTTTGCTGTCCTCATGGCCTAGTCTCTGACAAACCCTTCGGAGATAATAGCACAGAATAATATACAAGATGATTATATCGTCACCAGAAATATGAATTACCCTAATGTAGGGGAAAAATGGCAAATTTTTCAGGAGGCTCAAAAAAATATTTTTATTTTCTAAAAAGTTTTGACATTATAACAAATTAATGTTACTAGGATGACGACATGACGTATATGGCAAAGTTTCTCTACAATAGTATTTTATCAGCTTGTACTGTTTCCAAGACATACATACATCGCTGTTCCAAGATAGATTGTCGATTTTTTATTAGTTTAAAATCGTTTTGTCTATAAAAACAACTCACAGATCACATACAATTTATATTTCAATATACATTACCTATATTGTTTTCTTAGGTTTTTACACGAACACTACACATTGAAATGAATCACTTATTACGAATGAAACTCACGTTTATTTTAAGTACTTACTACATTACTTATTTACTTACTTACATAGTTTTTTATTTAAATACAATCTTTTCGAACCCTTTACATAACAGGGTCTGTGCTGTGGCACTCTGTGATCACAGGAAGACTCCCTCTCCCTGGGTTCGAAGGTTTCGAAACATAGGAATAAAAAAACTATGGAATATGTAATGAAAGATTAAACGCGAGTTTGATTCGTAAAAAGTGTTTCATCTTAATAAATGAATCTGTTTATGATTTAAATAGCTAGGTAGGTAGGTACTATAGTACCTAGTATGCTAGTCGCTTTATCGAAGCCGGGACTTTAGGCCTGAGGTCAAGGTCAACTCGTCAAGGTTCCATAACTCGATTGTACCGAATTAGGCAACGGTTGGCTGGCGTGTATAAGGATTAAGGAAGGGGGCACTTTATTTTGTAGACACGAAGCGTTACTAGCCGAACTGATATACTATGTACCATCTACCAACCTACCTACCTTACTTACGGTTGCCAGCTGTCTGGCTTTAGCCGGACACCTGCAGGACTATTCCCTAACATGACTGACATTTAGGTATAAGTGTTGAACACCCAAGGAAATTCGCCGTACATTGCGCGCGCGCTCTGTATTTTTCACAGTGACAGTACACAGCAGTTTACTACGAGTTTTCTTGGACGTTCAATACTTTAACTGTCAGTCGAGTTAGCCAATAGGGTTGCTGGATTAACACTAAGAACGCGGCGCCACTAAACAAAATTTAAAAAAAATTAAATTAAATTGGTTTACGCTAACACCAATAATTGGTATCTTGACCAGGTCAAGTTGACCAAGAGTATTCTTTTGCAACTCGATAATATGGTAAGACTAGTGACCCGCCCCGGCTTCGCACGGGTTACTACCTGTACCCGTACCTAAACAAATTATAGCCTATAGCCTTCCTCGATAAATAGGCTATCTAACACTGAAATAATTTTTCAAATTGGACCATTAGTTCCTGATATTAGCGCGTTCAAGCAAACAAACTCTTCAGCTTTATAATATTAGTATAGTATAGATAACGGATATATACACAAAAATAGAAATAACACCTAGAAACGAAATCAATTTTTGAAAAACACATTTTTTTCTCTAAATTGACACGTCCGGGAATTGAAACCGGGATGGCGCGACGCCCCAAACCCGGCGTGCTAACCACTCGATCACGGAGGTCGTCGAAAAATTGGAAATTCTATTTATTGAGCACTACCCCCTAGACAATAGGGCAAACGCTCACCCCATGTCTATTCGTAATTCGCCGTACAATGCGCTACTGCGGTTAGGGTTGCCACCAATGATGTATAAAAGTTATAGATGCGTTGTACACGCTCTAGAATGGCAATACGAATGAAAGGTAATTGCCCGACTCGTATTCAGTCAGGCACGCTCTCGCGTCCCGGCTATACCTACATCAAGTTTTTCGTGGCCAAAATGCCTTCCTGTGTTTTTAGGCGGTGCACAAATTACACGGCAACTGTTAGAGACAAGAAAAACGTTTCATTTCATTCGTAAGTACTGATTTTGTTTTGATAAATACTGCTGGCCGATCTGAGAGCTGAGTGTAAGTTTGTAAATGAGCAAACGTTACTATCGCGTTCGAGTTAAGTTTTGACAGATAGATCCTAATCTAAGTAAAAAGATCGAGAATCAAAACTCTTAACACAAACGCGATAGTTACGTTTGCACATTTACAAACTTAGTAGATATAGTACTACTTGCAGCACTTAAAAATGCAATAATGTTAGCGTGTAACCTGTCTATTTATTGTACTCTTTTTCATGTATGCGTACTCTATAATCTACGACACCAATAGAGTACGCTAAATTAATACTCTATTTACGAAAAACTGATCGTTACTGGTTAAGAGAGTACTTACTTCAGAGTTCACTGAGAGTCTTCTCTCTTATAAATGTAAAGTGGAGAGACGAAAGAAATAGAGCTACCCTAAATTTAATAAAAAACGAGTTAATTATAAAATTTTAATCTAAATTATGATTGCAAAGAGGCTGTAAATATCTTCAAGAAAGACAAATATTTGTTCAATGTCGCAAAGAGCAACAAAAAATACGTTTTTATGGACAAATAAATAAATACTCTTTTTTATGTTATATACTCTATATGTGTTTTAACAATACGAAAAAATACTCTATTCGTCCTAAAAAAAGGTGGCAACCCTAACTGCGGTATTTTTGACTAGCAATTGGTATAGTACACAGCAGTGTACGACGAATTATGAATAGACGGGGGCGAGCGTTTGGCACTTGTCTAGGGGGCTGATCAGTGCGCGGCCGCAGTTGAAAAGTTAATGGTTTAGGGTTGTCAAGACCAATAATAGTAAATCCAGACATCGATTCATATTACACAAGATTGTATTATGATATGTATGTTAGTCTATAAGGTATATGTTATATGGGCCATAGAAGCCTGAAATAAAGTTTTCTATTCTATTCTATATATATTTAGCCGGACATATTATGTCCCTGAAAGCCTGACATATTTGATTTTAAAAGAAAACAATGGTATTTTTACTGTTAGGTATTTATCTAAAACGCTTATTTTTACGCTGACAACCCTAGACCCATAATAACACAAGTAACAATAAAAGTTCAGCGTTCCAGGTGCGTTAACACAGGACAATTATTATTATTGTTAATGTTTCGACATCGTATTATTATTAATCTTTACACAAAAGAGCAACACTTTCTTGCCCCAATCCCAACTATAGTTTCCTACGAAAATAATCATCATCATCATCATCAGCCAGAAGACGTCCACTGCTGGACAAAGGCCTCCCCCAAGGATCTCCACCACGACCGGTCCTGTGCTGCTTGCATCCAGCGGCTACCCGCGACCTTCACCAGATCGTCGGACCACCTTGTTGGAGGCCTGCCCACACTGCGTCTTCCGGTGCGCGGTCACCATCCGAGAACCGTTCTGCCCCAACGGCCATCGGTTCCTAGGGCGATGTGCCCTGCCCATTGCCACTGGAGCTTGGCGACTCTTTGGGCTATGTCGGTTACCTTAGTTCTTCTTCGAATCTCCTCATTTCTGTATCGATCACGTAGAGAAACCCCGAGCATAGCCCTCTCCATTGCTCTTTGCGAGACTTCGAGCCTGCCTATTGGGCTCATAGTAAGCGACCACGTTTCGGTACCGTAGGTAGGTATGTCATCACTGGCAACACACACTGGTCGAGGACTTTCGACTTAAGACACTGCGGTATTTTGGTCGAAAATATATTTCGTAGCTTACTGAATGCTGCCAAGCCGAGTTACATTAGACGATTGACCTCTTTCTTAAAGTTGGACTTACCTAACTGGGGGGGGCGACCGCGCTAAATATTCACAACCAAACCACATCTGAACCGCAGCCGTTCTGCCGACTTCGTATAGCGCCATCGCGCGTGTCAAACGCGATAGCACTATGTGGCGGCTGAGGTTCAGTTATAGTTTGGTTGAGATTATTTAGCGCGATCGCCCTCCAGGACCGTTTGTCCCTGCTATACATATTCGTCAACAACACGTGGGTTAGACATGATTTTCGTCTTCTCCATGTTTATTTTAAGGCCTACTTGTTGAGAGACTCTGTTGAGATACGAAAATAATAAAGATAATATGTATGCGCTGTTGGTCGTGGTCACAATAAAAAAAATCGTAGGGCTCGCAGTCGTCGCGATGTGCTTTTTAGGGTTCCATACCCAAAGGGTTAAAACGTGACCCTATTACTAAAGGTACCGGTCCGTGGTAGCCTAGTCCACGCAGCAGCAACAGACGACGTGTCATCGCGACACTATACTGGGGCCCAAGTCTGCTAATTTACGAATGGCATAATTGAATCGCAATTGGATCGCATTGTAATTGTTTGACACATTTGGTATTCTCTTACTCATTTAAGAATACCAAATGTGTCAAACAATTACAATGCGATCCAATTGCGATTCAATTATGCCATTCGTAAAACGCGTCGTCGAGCGGCAGACGACACTGTCCTGTACGAACGCAGAGCAGCCCCCTTATTCTAGAAACCGATCGCTATTGGATCGGATTGGAATTGTGAATTTTCGTACTCCTAAGTTACGACACCAGAGCTAATATGGATTCATATTGCGTGGATATTGAGTGAAAAAAATACAAAACTCAATGCCATTTAGTTCACCCAATATGAATCCAAATTAGCGCCGGTGTCGTAACTTAAAAATACGAAAATTCACAATACCAATCCGATCCAACAGCGATCGGTTTCGAGAGTAAGGAGGCTGGCAGTAGTGCCGCTGACGCCGCCGGAGCAACGACACGTCGAGCGAGTTTCTTTCAAAAATAATTTATTCTGACTCCGAAGAAGATAAATGTTTATTGTTCAGTATTGAACAAGTTCCCTCACATTGCTCTGCATTTCAGCATAGGACGTGTGTCTTTTCGTATAAACAAGTCATCATCGTCTTCTTCCTTCTAATAAAAGATATAAAAAAATTGCAATCACGTCAGACATCTTGTTTCACGGAACACTCGGAACCAACTGGATGCCGTCTTCAGTCGGGTACGAAATCATGACTGCAGCGACATAACGCAACGACATGACGCGACGACACGTCATCTGCTGGAGTCGGTCTTATGGTACCAACCGGTGCCATAAGACTCCACTGTCCGTCCGTCTGTATGTCACCAGGGCCCTTATTCTGCAACGATTCCTTGTTTCGAAACCACGTCGTTACGATATCTTCCCAAAAACGTATGCGTTTGACGTTTGTGCGCGGTAAGGTTTAGGTGTGGAATCTATAGATTGCGATACAGAATCAGGGCCCTGGCTGTATCCCACGTGATAGCAAGGACGTTATATAGTATTTGTCTATGGTGATAGCTAGACAGTTGAAATTTTCACACATGATGTACCTATTTCTGTTACCGCTATATCAACAAGTACTAAAAACGAAATAAAATAAATATTTAAGGTCTCCCATACAACAAACGTGATCTTATTTTGTATGTATTTTGTCAAAAAAAGCAGTAAAAATCCGGATAAGTAGCTGTACTTAGGTTATAATCAGATAATAAAATAATATGCTTACAAACATTCCTAGGAGGCCTATTACACGTAGTACTATTATTTATTCTGTGCTATTACATACATCTCGACTGTGATTTTTGCGTAAAATGGCCAATTTTCGCGTTATTCTCAGAAACAAAAATACATTAACAATTTTGACTTTTTGAATAGTGTAGAATAGCTATTGAAATAGTGCGTAGCGGCCTCGCTTTTTGTAAATTTTGCTTAACTTTTTAATTAAACCCAAAATTGCAGAGAAAGATTTTCTTAAAATGCGTGAAGGCACTTTTTTGAGCTAGATTGAACTACTGTTCTGAACAAATGAAATAAAAAAAATAGAATGTTATCTCTTTTATAGTCGTATAGTGCGTAGCGGCCTCGATATTTTTAGATATCATTGATTTTATATAGAAAAAAAATCTTATTCTAAACAAAAAAACTTCGAAAATCGCTTTAAGTTAACTGTGAATTTCTCCTATCTACGATACGATATCGTTACTTCATGATGAATAAAGATTTTATAATGAATTTATTATCCTATTTCGATAAAAACGATAAATACAACTGCAAAATTACTACAAAATGGGATGCGCCGGGGCCGTCCGAAGTTAGCTTATCCTCGCAGAGTGGACATTTGTAATATTAAGCATGATTTTATTATCCTATTTCGATAAAAACGATAAATACAACTGCAAAATTACAACAAAATGCGAAAATGGGCATTTTACGCAAAAATCAGTCGAGATCTAATAGGCCTCTCGAATTTTGCCCTAGTAGGTAGGTGAGTAATGTATGTTGTGTTGCCAGGCATCCGGATAAAGCCGGACATAGAATTAGGCTTTTTGAAATTACGTGTCCGGCCTAAATAACGGTGTCCGGTTTTGTTAGGCTTTAATAAAGCTGCGTATACGCTAGACGAGCCGAGCACGAGCGGAGCCGAAATTCGTGTAGTGTGGACCGGCTTACGAGCCTCGATCGAGCGCGCTTCGAGCGTTTGGCTCGTGTTCGACTGTGCTCCGCCAATGGGCGATTTTCTGACAGCCCAAATTAAAAAGTAAAAATTAGTTCAAAAACCCTCGATAGATGTCGTTTTATGAAAGCTGGGCTGGACTTAAGGGCTGTAATAAATCCTACACTTTTACTTGTCTACCAAAAGAATAAAAAATAGTATTTACTTACCTATTTATATTCAGGACATCCAGAAACTATTTCTATTTTGGAATAGAATAAATATTACGCAGCCATACACGTGTTCTTCATGAACCCGCCTTTTACTAAGCGCCATACTAATCTATGCCAAGCGCCATCTATGAAGTCATTTACGAACCAATTTCTTTTTTTTTTTTGATCTCGGAAAATCGCCCATTGTCGGTTTTTTGACGAACACAAAGGCAGAATTACAACAAATGCGAAAATGGGCATTTTACGCAAAAATCACAGATGTAATAGGCCTCTCGAATTTTGCCCTAGTAGGTAGGTAAGTAATGTATGTTGTGTTGCCAGGCGTCCGGATAAAGCCGGACATAACATTAGGCTTTTTGAAATTACGTGTCCGGCCTAAATAAACGGTGTCCGGCTATACGCAGCGAGCGAGCGAGCGCCGAGCGTGGTCGAGCGCCGGCGAGTCGACTGTCGGTTGCTCAAAAATGTAGGGTGTCCGCATTGAGGTACAATAAACAAGAGAAGACACCGCGAAGCATTTTTGCGCGCAACTAAGGTGCAGCCGCAAGGTCCACAATCGCTTGAATCACGCGCAATCACTGAGGCGTTTGCAGCCCCCTTACTCTTGAAACCGATCGCTATTGGATCGGATTGGTATTGTGAATTTTCGTACTCCTAAGTTACGACACCAGAGCGAATATGGATTCATATTGCGTGGATATTGAGTGAAAAAAATACAAAACTCAATGCCATTTAGTTCACTCAATATCAATCCAAACTAGCGCTGGTGTCGTAACTTAAAAATACGAAAATTCACAATAACAATCCGATCCAATAGCGATCGGTTTCAAGAGTAAGGGGGCTGGAGGCCGCACTTGATTGAACGGAACACAGCAGTGGTGAGCGGTGTCTTCTCTATACGTACTACGTAGTAATATAGTTCAATGGGTGTCCGGCCTTTTTACCCAAATGTCCGGCCAAACCGGTCGGTCTATCCGGCTATTAGATTTGGCGACCTGGCAACCCTAAAAAAAATGTATGTATGAGTATGACATCAATTTTATTTTAAATACGAGTGCCCGCCCCCTTCTGTCTGACCTCTCCCACACGTATTTCTTTCTAAGCCTACCGGTGACTAGGTATTTTGTTTGACAAGGAATATTCTAGAACGGAAAATAATACGAACAGAATTTAATCAACCTAAATACTTTTTGTCACATTTCTTTTAAACACCAACGACGACGTCTCGTACCAAAATCGCACCCCTTTTATTAGAACTGGTTTAAATCAAGTAAGTACTTACTTACATAAAGGTTACCGGTTATTGAAATAGGTAAGTACGTTATAGAAATATTTTATCTCCCTTTCACTTTCTTTTAAAACTACACCTCAAATTACCTACTACGAAGTCTGGATCTTTATCTAAAAAACTTAAAACGTACTTACCTATTAATTAGGCTCTCAAATGAGGAGAATGCCATGCGTGTTTACGTGTCTAACGACTACAATTATTGTGTAAGCTTAGCACCCGCCAGTCACCCGCCATTGCAACTTTAGCAATGGCTGGTGACTGGATGGGTGAGCGACCTACGAATAAGGCACGTTTATCATTGATCCAGTTCCAGGGCCATTGAGTGATTACTGATGACATGCGACTGTTATGTAATAATAATAAACCTACGGAAACTCAAACAAGTTTAAAAACTTAATTAAATGATAGTTATGTTATGAGGCAAATTTATTAACTAGGTGTACCTAATTAAAAACCATTGTTATTATTGAATTGATAAAGGGGATAAAAATCGGTACCTACTACCTAATAAACTAATTATATGCCTAAGCGGAAAACCTGTAGGTTGGTATGGTTGGTTGGTGTACCCAATACCAACTGAACAAATAAAACCGGCCGGCGAATTCGGCGAAATGCCTTGCAAGAACGTTCCAAAATTATGTAATTCAATTCTTGGAAATCTTAAAAACATTAACAACAACGCTAATAATTATGTACCTACGTAAACCAATTATAATAAAATTATGACTACATTTGTAGGTCACGACATCCGGTATAGTAAGCTAATAAATTGATTGACCTCATTTTGCATAGGTTATAAAAACCACCATAGTATTAAAAAAATGTAACAAACCTTAGATCCTATTTGGTTGCCGCACTGGCCGGCTTGGACATGCACGATTCCACGCATTTTGAGAATGAAACACTTATTAGCACAATGTTAATCACAGAAAAAGTAGTTTTTGGCCTTTTCAAGACCACTCACAAATGCAATGTGTTTGTCGTATAATGTATGAACGTTATCGTATTATCTTTTTTGCTAAGCATTGATAGGGTGTTGCAGTACATTTTTTCACTGATAATGATAAACGATGACAGATTATTATTTGACCATTTTAGAAGAGCTACGCTCCTTTCGGTATTTTAAATGGACGTGGATCATTCGAGATGGTTAGGTTATGAAATTAAATTTAAGGTGTGGCCTTCGCTCATTGAAATTAAGCTTAACTTTGATAAGAATAAACTGTTTTTGTTTGCTTGTTCTTTATTTAAAACTGATTAACACTTTTTTTAGGAAAAACTGCGCGGCGCTTTCTCCAAGCATGCATTTCACTCGACGTTTGGTGGGCTACTAAATTAAATTGAAAACCACGTCGCTCGACTGCGCTGGCTCGCCGTGACGCAAGGCTTCGCGTCTCTCTACTCGCGATCGCGACCGACAACCGACAACAACAAGGCCACGGTAAGTATCATCTATCAGTATTGTAACTCGGTCCTATCTTTGAAAAAAATGCCTACAGCCGCGCGGTACGTAAACAAACACGCGATAGGGCTGCTGCCCACCTACAGTATTGAGTATTTAATGACATCTGCCTACTTTGAGTACCTATGTATCTAGTTTTGTGAATGTATTTTGTGATTGTTAATTGTTAATATTACCATATTTTTTATTTAAACAAATAAAATACGTTGTGAATAAAATAGGAAGTGTTCAATAAAAATGCTTGTTGTTTTTTAACTAGAAGAATTAATTAAAAAACCATGCTTATAATATGTTTGATTTTAAGACAACAAATCAGTCTTATTTTGCTACTCAAAAATATTGGCGTTAATCAATCGTTTAATTTTAATAATGTTTCAAAAACCTACAACCCGGAGGTTTTATAACGAGCGTATCTACAGTATCATGAACCGCCTTTAACTACCTAGTTCACTAGCGTTCGTGTATGATTTTCCTTTACCCTATTCACTTTAATAATCCGGGCATTTTTTCGGAGGAAAAAACGAAATACTATCCATAAAAAAGACACAAATTAGGAACCTACTAGTAAGTATATAAATAAAAACATTTTATAGCTTAGCTTAACTTTCGGAGTTTCGAGGTACCTAATCTAAAAAATGTTAAGTATACCTATCTGGGTGCGTTATTAATGAATTCATGCAACCAATGCAACCATGCACAATATATATTTTACAATTGCTTCTTGCCATATTAAATAAGTACTTACTTAAACTTATTTTAATCAAAAAAATCGCACGCTTTCGGTTTAAAAAAACAACACCAGCCGTTCGGCACTGCGGCACATTCGCGATAGCCACATACATGCCTTTACATGCCGAGATCGGAGCGCGTAGGTATAGCTCGCGCTTCGTCCGTATAAATGAAGTTACAATACTGATAGATGATTATAACTGTGACAAGGCCATTGGATTACGCCTGTGATGTGAATGTGATAAAAATGCTATTGTCTCCCTCTTAGAGCATACATCTGAGAGAAGTAACTGCTAAGACGCGAAGGGAATAGTTTTGGTATTTGTGCAATGTCTACGGTTCACTGCTTCTCGTTCCAATCAATGTATCGCAAGATTGTAATGTTCTTGTGAATAATGATGATGAAGTACCTAAGTAGGTACGTCGTTCTGACTAAGTAGGTACCTAGTATTGTATCTTCACATTTTTGCTTAAATACATGTACTTAGGTAAGTAGGTACTTAACATAGGCAAGTTAGTATTAACCATTTTATGGTTTACTGATTGATTTTTACAACATTAAATTGTTATCTCACCAAGAAACTGCATAACAGTTTGGCGAACAGTACCTACCTATAAGTTTGTGTAAACATAGTTACATATTAGTTAGCTAGGTACTTATATAATATTATAATCACGACTATCATCCCCGAAGGGTTAGTCAGAGACTAGGAATGAGGACAGCAAAAGCAGTCCTCTACCATCATAGTTAAGTAGTCCACTTTTCACCAAATTACGACTGCCTGCACATGTGCTCAGCGTGACAGGTGGTGAGCCCATCGCCGCCTATGCTGTTAGAAGTAAGTATGTGCAGTCTTTAGTCCGTTAGTCGCCTTTTACGACACCCAAGGCAAGAGGTGGACGCAACACGGCATGTAAAGTGAAAAATTGCAGTTTGTATTTTGTAATGTTTTGTATAGGTAGTACTTAAGGACCTAATTGTTTAACCCGGGCACATGAGTAAAGAAACGAAACAGAGACAAAACTTCATACAACGCGCCGCCGCCGCGCCGCGCCCCGTCGCGATCGCGAGTCTCTCCGTTTGTCCACTGGCCGAGCGAGCGTAAATAGGTAGGTATGTACAAATTTATTTTTTTATGTCGCTACTCACGTGGAAGCACTGATACATTTTGGCGAAGTTTTAGATGTTCCATGACAAGACCGAACCCTAGGTTTTTTATAAATCGCCTTCGTTTTATTTTTGAACGAATATTATTAATTCTGTTTATTATTAGGCCATTAATAGCAGCTATGTTCAATGAGGCATAAACAATAATTGTCAATGGCTACTTTTTAGAATTACGACTTATATCATCGTACCTAGCACATAGCTCGTAGGCTACATCCATACCACATTTTGACTTTCAGATATCTTGCTCTGTGTCACTAGGACTAGGATTACTACGCTCACTCAAATGTTCTTCCTCATCTCACATCTCCTGGTCTGACAACGCAGAATCAGAGGCAGACTCTTGTAAAATCAAAAGAATACGCTGTCGTTCTGCCTCTTCTCGATCTATTTTTACTAAGTACTTACCTACGTCAGACCAAATACTTTTTATTTGGTCTGAGGTACCGACATAAATAAATACACAAATAAAATACATTGAACTATATACCTATTAGCAACTTTAAATGTAAACAACACGGAGTAAAATCTTATGCGGAGGTAGCAAAAGGCAGGCACGAACAATCATCGGAGCCCTGACCGGGCACTATGCCATGCCACAAAACAAATGCTTCATAGAATGCAACTAGCAACAGACAGCTTTGTGCAGGGCATGTGGGGAAAAAACGGAGTCCATGCAACACTTACTGTGTGACTGTGACTCCCTTGCTAGGAAAGGAATGAGTCTACTGGGATTTGCCTACCCGAAACCAAGATTTTAGGCTCTTCGCCCTCAGAGACATTGCCATTATCACAGAATAAAATTACTACCATTATGACAGTCGTTTTCACTGAGGAAACAGAGTGATAGGACGGGGTTGCACAAAAGATCCCAATGGGTCGACGTGCTGCTGCGAGAGGGAGACCTCTGCAGGCCCCAATAAGATCAGATGTAAACAACAACAAAAAAACAAATATAAAAGGATAAAACACGGATAATAAATAAAATAACATCTATACAAAATGGCGCGAAATTGTTACACTTAACAAAGTCAATTTTGTGCACGCGTAACTCCAACTCATAGAGAAATATAATAATGCTCCCACTGCGGCTGGCGCACGACTAACGTGTTAGCTAGCTGCTGCGATGCCTAGAACAACTCAACAGCTCCAGCTATTGAGAAGAACAGCAACGTCCTACGCATAGCAACCGAACTAGAAGCGATATAAAATATGACGGGGTCTCACAGACCCAACCCCCATGACGTCGAGTAAGTAAATAAATAAAATAAAAAAATTGCAGTTAGGTTATGTTATGGCCCGAATCGGGGCCGTTTTCCTCACGTTGATCTCTTTTTTTTCAAATACCTAACAATGGAAGGCAAGGTAGGTAAGTATACCTACCTACTGTGATATCGCAGGTAAATAAACATTATATTATAGGTACCGGCAGAAACTTCGAAGAGCATGTAAGTAAGTACGTATTATACAAAATTAGGTAATACCTAGTTACCTAATAAAATAAATTATTTCATTCAAGACATTTTTTGTAAATGACTAGCTGTATGTACCCGGCTTCGCCACGTTTTTGTGAGACAGGAACCCTTGCGGGTTGCGTGCCGTAAAAGGCGACCTAACCTAAATGAATAAAGACTGCATATACATCATAAGGCACACACGGCAGCTACAATATACAGGGTTATTGGAAATATACGTAGCGATCCCTTTAAGGGGTGATAGTAGAGATCAATAGCTATCAAATTGCCCTTGGGTAGATGGGGCAAAAATGTACCGATTTCGAAAAACTATTTGTAAAGGAATATTTAAAATATTAAGAAAAGTGGGTCAGGCTACATCAATGTGGATTAAAAAAGAAATTTACGTATTTAATGGTTGTTTTTGTGTGTTTTTAGTTTGCTAACACTCTATATGTAAAAAAAGAACAAAAATTTTAAAAAGAGATTTTTTTATGAACCCCCTCGCGGGCGTCTCTAGAAGAACACCCTACCAAAGTTTTATCACAATCTGATCAATGGTTTCGGAACGCTTAAAGGACAAACATTAATTTTTATTTATACCTACCTTTACTTTTAGACATGCAGATTTGTTGAAACCAATATTTTACTCTTCTTTTTTACAAAATTAATATAACTTGCTTTTTTCAAATTTATTTCAACAATAATGTACAAGTGTGGGTGTACATGTAGGTATTATTAAACATATAGGTAAGTACCTATGCTTAAATATGAAGTAACCATATTGTCAGCCTATTATTTATTTATTTATTCAACAAACATTGCCAGCGTTACAGTACCTATGCACTAATGCACTGAACATACACCAATAAACAATAAAAAACTTATAACAAAGGATAGACCATTCAACAATCTCGCTCACAGCTATGCGATTCTCTAAGCGACACATAGACGCTGCGCGCATGGCTGTGATGTGCTGTCTCTTTCCAATTCTATGAATATAAAAGGGACAGAGTGATTTCTCAGCGCTGCGGCAGCCGCAGCTATCAAGGCTTTAGCTTAGAGAATCGCACGGCTGAACTCGTGCTATTGTCCCACAGCCCACAGCTGCGTGCGGTACACAGGCTTCCCCATCTACAATAAAAAAAATCAATTGGCTAAATGACGGCTGCACCAATTTGGCTAATTATTTTTTTGTTGTGTTTATAATAAATTGTCAGACAATTTGTATGAAAAAATATTTTTAAATACGGGGTCCATTTTTGAGAGTCGCGGGCGGGCCGCTAGTTAATTAAGAGGCCTATTACATTTTTGCGTAAAATGCCCATTTTCGCATTTTGTAGTAATTTTGCAGTTGTATTTATCGTTTTTATCGAAATATCGAAAATAGGGCATAATATTACAAATCTCCATTCTGTGAGCATAAGTTGAAGTCGGACGGCCGGCGCATCGCATTTTGTAGTAATTTTGCAGTTGTATTTATCGTTTTTATCGAAATAGAATAATAAATTCATTATAAAATCCCTACTAATACACTATTCAATAAGTCATAATTGTTAGTGTATTTTTGTTTCTGAGATCCATAACGCCAAAATTGTCCATTTTACGCAAAAATCACAGTCGAGATGTAACAGGCCTCTTAAGTACCTACCCTAAGTAAATTAATTAAATTAACCTTCGATCGATCGAAGTAGTAAACAATTAATTTTGAAACAAGCTGTTGTCCATGAGGGGAGACCTTAAAATTAAATCCCGTGTAAATTTAAATTCTATTGTTATTTATATTATAATTAAATTTATTGATTTAAGTATATAATTGAAACAGAAAGAAAAAAAAAAACCTGTAAACTATATATTGTTATTACGGGACGTGATTCAACAGGTTGTACATTGAGATAGGTACGTAGTACATTATAACCCGATGAGGTTGTATGAGTTTTATTTACTTACTACTCGGTCACGTTTGGGAATACCGGGCCGTGCAAGGGGCATGCCGTACCGTGTGCGTGGCCCGGACGGGGAACTGATTTGAGACACTTTGTATGAAGCAGCTCATATTACACAGTGTCCCGTCCGGGCACGGGGACGGGACACGGCCTGTTCTAATATAAATACAAAATGTACGTAACGTTTCAAATCAGTGCCCCCTCCGTGCACAGCCCGGTCTAATATAATTATTATTCATTCCTTAGCAAACGAAAACTTATTTTTTTCTTTAATAAATTCTATCTAACTCGCCTCGTTTGACACCAGAGGCCGCTTTTATTATTTTCATCCCATCCTTTCGAAAAGAGGCGAAGGGTTCCTCGATAAGTGCGAGCAAAGTAGGTCATTCCATCGGGCCGATTTCACCGCTGAAATTAAACGCGATCATTCGAGTTAAACTCAGATTACGCGCTGATCTTGATCTGAGTTCCGCTCTCAAGTTTGCGTTTCACCGGCATAAACTAAACGTCGTTCAAGTTGAACTTAGTTCAGTTTATGAACGGCCAATTTTCGACGTATAGCGTAGTTATCAAAGAGGAAATTAATAGTGGATAAACTCGTTTAGAGAGCTTTTTTTTATTTGTTCCATGAACAGGCTAAGGTCAGAGACCATACTGCCTAGTCATTAGATTTTATTTCTTTTTTCTTTGCATTTAGTGGATGATAATGAAATGAGTTATAATATGAATGTGAAAGTAATAATGAATATACTATGGTAAATTATATTCCCCAAATCCCTTGAGTGTTAGTAAAGATATGGGACTTTACTGAGATTTCACACGGATTTAAAAAGTGATGTTGAACTGTTTTGTTTTATATGCCAACACATAATATGCACGTTCACGAACACATAACAGTTAAACCACCATTATTTCACATTCATATTCGACAAAACACAAAATTTAGAAAATAAGACAAAACTGCAGAACCGCAGACGCTTAATTTTCCCGCCAAGAAGTGTTGTTTCAGAGCTGTTTGCCTGACATTATCTTAATTGTGTGGAGTATGGGAGGCTTGATTATTTATTTTTAAAGAAATAAATAATATTTTTGTTGGTGATATTTTGCTTCTAAAACAAAGATGAAAAGAGCCCTGGCACTAGCTTTTGACGAAAACTTTGATGAAAAGTCCCCAAAAATTAGTACCTAGTTTTGACAATTTACTATTCTTACCATGTTTCACGAGATATTTATTTTGAAACTTTTGATCAAAATATTTTATATAAAATTTCTAATACTAACCCATCATATTCTGAACATTTGTTAAAGATTAGCGTGATTTGAATTTTGATTTTTTCATTTATTTTCCCGTTTGTAAAGGAACATTTTTTTTAATTGTAGCACTTTGAACGCGATTCGTTAGGCTCCAAGCCAGAATTAAAAAAATAACGTATAGTTGATGACATATCATTCACTCATTCACTCTTTGTCAAAGCTGAACTAGGTTTTAATAAACGGGATCAAAACGAAGCCGGTGAAATCGGTGCGACGTAAACTGCGATCAAGACTAAGTTTTGAACGCGATTAGTCTGAACCAGGTTTTATTAAACTCGGTTTCTATTCGGTACGGTGAAATTGGCCCTAAGGGCCAATTTCAAAACTTAGTCTTGATCGCGGTTTACGTCGCACCGATTTCACCGGCTTCGTTTTGATCCCGTTTATTAAAACCTAGTTCAGCTTTGACAAAGAGCGAATGAGTGAATGGTATGTCATGAACTATACGTTTTTTTTTATATTCTGGCTTGGAGCATAACGAATCGCGTTCAAAGTGCTGCAATTAAAAAAATTGTTCCTTTACAAACTGGAAAATAAATTAAAAAATTATAATTCAAATCACGCTAATCTTCAACAAATGTTCTGAATATGATGGGTTAGTACACATGTCTGTGGGTTAGTACTAGAAATTTTATATAAAATATTTTGATAAAAAATTTCAAAATAAATATCGCGTGAAATATGGTAAGAATAGTAAATTGTCAAAACTAGGTACTAATTTATGGGGACTTTTCATCAAAATTTTCGTCAAAAGCTAGTGCCAGGGCTCTTTTCATCTTTGTTTTAGAAGCAAAATATCACTAACAAAAATATTATTTCTTTCTTTAAAAATAAATAAACAAGCCTCCCATACTCTACACAATTATGACAATGTCAGGCAAACAGCTCTAAAACAACACTTCTTGGCGGAAAAATGAAGCGTCTGCAGTTCTGCAGTTTTGTCTTATTTTCTAAATTTTGTGTTTTGTCGAATATGAATGTGAAATAATGGTGGTTTAACTGTTATGTGTTCGTGAACGTGCATATTATGTGTTGGCAAATAAAACAAAACAGTGCAACATCACTTTCTAAATTCTCTTAATAAATCCGAGTGAGATTTCAGTAAAGTCCCACATCTTTACTAACACTCAAGGGGTTTGGGGAATATAATTTACCATAGTATATTCATTATTACTTTCACATTCATATTAAAACTTATTTCAATAACATCCACTACATGCAAAGAAAAAAAGAAATAAAATCTAATGACTAGGCAGTATGGTCTCTGACCTTAGCCTGTTCAAGGAACAAATAAAAAAAAACTCCTAAACGAGCGGACTGAGTTCATATCTCAAGTTTGCGTTTCACCGGCATAAACTAAACGTCGTTCAAGTTGATCATAATTCAGTTTCTGAACGGCCGATTTTCGACGTTTTGCTCGTTTATGTGCTTTTTTTATTTGTTCCTTGAAGGAACAGGCTAAGGTCAGAGACCATACTGCCTAGTCATTAGATTTTTTTTCTTTGCATGTAGTGGATGATAATGAAATGAGTTATAATATGAACGTGAAAGTGATAATGAATATACGGTAGTAAATTATATTCCCCAAACCCCTTGAAGGATGTGGGACTTTACAGAGATCTTACACGGATTTTTTAAAAGAATTTAAAAAGTGATGTCGCACTGTTTTATTTTATTTGCCAACACATAATATGCACGTTCACAAACACATAACAGTTAACCACCATTATTTCACTTTCATATTCGACAAAACACAAAATTTAGAAAATAAGACAAAACTGCAGAACTGCAGACGCTTCATTTTCCCGCCAAGAAGTCTTGTTTCAGAGCTGTTTGCCTGACATTGTTGTAATTGTGTGGAGTATGGGAGGCTTGTTCATTTATTTTTAAAGAAAGAAATAATATTTTTGTTAGTGATATTTTGCTTCTAAAACAAAGATGAAAAGAGCCCTGGCACTAGCTTTTGACGAAAATTTTGATGAAAAGACCCTATAAATTAGTAGTTTTGACCATTTACTATTCTTACCACGTTTCACGAGATATCTATTTTGAAATTTTTGATTCAAATATTTTATATATAATTTCTAATAATTTTTTTCCCGTTTGTAAAGGAACAATTTTTTTAATTGCAACACTTTGAACGCGTTTCGTTAGGCTCCAAGCAAGAATTAAAAAAATAACGTATAGTTGATGACATATCATTCACTCATTCACTCTTTGTCAAAGCTGAACTAAGTTTTAGTAAACGGGATCAAAACGAAGCCGGTGAAATCGGTGCGACGTAAACCGCGATCAAGACTAAGTTTTGAACGCGATTAGTCTGAACCAGGCTATATTAAACTCGGTTTCTATTCGGTACGGTGAAATTGGCCCTAAAGCTCGACACTCACGGTCAGTTAAACTGATCAGTTGAATAACTGATCAGTTAAAAAGGGCCTAGTCAACTGGCAAACGCTCGACCGGTGACAGCGACAAAAACGCTCAAATTAACGCTACGATACTCAGAACGCTGAGTATAAGTTGAAAATGCGCAAACGTTACTATCGCGTTTGAGTAAAGAGTTTTGATTCTCGATCTTATTTACTTACCATTAAGATCTATCTGTCAAAACTTAACTCAAACGCGATAGTAACGTTTGCACATTTACAAACTTACACTCAGCGTTCAGAACCTCGGACCAAACTTTTGTTCTGAGCTACGATATGTCGATATCGATAAGCTAAGGGATATAGAACATACAGGCTTGTCTTAGTAGTTTTTTGTTTGATGATAATCTTACGCATGAGTAAGATTAATAAATGGGAAATAACCACACCGATCACTGAACCTTTGAGTTTTGATTTTAGTACCAAGCTCCATACAAAAAAAGCCATGTCCTTTTTTTTACTGGCAACAGTAAATTGTTCATTGTCACTGTTGATTGCTGTGAAAATGTCAGCGCGGACTATTTTTCGAATTAGTGATATGTTTACACTATAAGTCTGTGTATTTTTATGCGTTTTAAGCCGAAAACTATTCATAGTCGTGAGTTCGTGAGAGAAAAGTAGTTTACAATGTATATAAATATTTGTTGGAGAGAAAGTCTTATGGATTCATTGAGCTTTTTAAACTTTAAAGGTAACTTCGATGTGCAAAATTTTCACACATGCACAAAAAAAAGGCGCCTATGTTAGCTTTTTTTCATAATTTGTTTCGTGACCATGGATACCAGTCCTTCGGTCGAAATAATAGAGTTAATTTAATAAGCTTTTAAGATGATAATGAGTGATGATAATAAGCTAAATGATATTCTTCAAATCCGTTGAGTTCCAGTAAAGATGTGGGACTTTACTGAGATCTCACGCGGACTTCTTGAGAGAATTTGAAAAGTGATGTTGCACTGTTTTGTTTTATTTGCCAACACTCATGCACGTTCACGAACACTTAACGGTTAATAATCCACCATTATTTCACATTAATATTCGACAAAACACAAATATTAGAAAATAAGACAAAACTACAGACATGATGCTTCACTTTCCCGCCAAGAAGTCTGCTTAAGTTTGCGTTACTGAAATGTTGCTAGCTTTAGTGTCACTCCCTAAATATGGGTAATTACACAAAGTCGAGTTGATTTGTTACACAAATACCACGCACGTCTCGACATAACACCTCTCATTTTTGTGTCGGATGTAGAACGGTTAGGATAAAAGAAACGAAAATATAAAATCAACAACAATGTATTGTGGATCAAATTTTAATATCAATCAATCTTTGAAAAATTTATACAATATAAAATAAAATAACACGTAAAGCCAAATTATAATGACTCTTATTTATGAAACAATCCGTGGCTAAATTGTTTCTTTCTAACATTAATTTCAAGGTAAGTTTAACTTCTAATCGCTGTTTTTAATGGACGATTTTCTGACAGCCCAAATTAAAGAATAAAAGTTAGTTCAAAAATACTCGATAGATGGGGTTTTATGATAGCCGACCCGTTCCTACCTTGGGCTGTAATAAATTCTACACTTTTACTTGTCTATCAAAAAAATAAAAAAATAGTACTTACAAATTTTTATTCAGGATCTCCAGGACCTATTTCTATTTTGGAATGGAATAAATATTACGTAGCCATACACGTGTTTTTCATGGACTCGCCTTTTACTAAGCGCCATACTAATCTATGCTAAGCGCCATCTATGAAGTCATTTGCGAACTAATTTATTTTTTTTATGTGATCTCGGAAAATCGCCCATTAAGGATCAATCTGAATAACAAAGTCAAGATTATTTTAGTAAAAAAGATGCATTGCTGCCTTGGTTTTAATGTTTCTTCAGTACTGCAACGACTGCACGATTAAACAATCTGTAACATTAATACCTTATCTTAACTTTGTGGAATACCGATAATTCCTAATAAAATAAAGAGAGAATTTTGCGAAATCGCGGTCACTGATAAAACCAATAGAGAAGTTGAAAACAAACAAAAATGTTGATGTTAAGAGGGTTTACGCCATTCGGTTTCCCATACAAACTTCCAAGTAGAAATTTTTAAAAACCAATGAGCCAATTTTGATGGAACTTTGCATGCTGAAGTAAAACACAGGGATCTAAATAGTTTGTTAAAAACATTTTTAAATAACGTTTTTCTAGCTGAGATATTGCGATTTAAAGGCCACTATAGAAAGTTAAAAATCGCAATAACTCAGTTAAATAAACCTTTTTTAAAAATGTTGTCAACAAACAATTTAGATCCCTGTGTTTTACTTCAGCATGCAAAGTTTTATCAAAATTGTCTCATTGGTTTTTAAAAATTTCGACTTGGAAGTTTGTATGGAAAACCGAAATGCGTAAACCCTCTTAAGGGAAAAATATATTGTCTGTCAAGTCAAGTCAAGTCAAAATATATTTATTCAATAAACTCAATTAATAAGCACTTTGAATCGTCCAAATCTTTTTTAACCTACCACCCATTCAGGACATAATTTTTTAACTGTGGCAAAGAATGGGCGCAAGAAACCACAGCGCACAAAAGCAACGACATTTACAAACAAAAAAAAGAGTATGTCGTTACCAGGTCAATACAAAATATGAATTTAAAAATAAAAAAAAATGATGCAATACAAAATTACAATACAATGTAGTATCAATTAAATAAAGACAATTAGAAATAGCTGTTGGAGTGCTTGGAGCATTTCAGATCCAAGCTGTTTTGTCTTCTGTGTAATCTGACACTTTATAATAAGCTTTTTTATAAAGCTTTTCTTTGATTTTGATTTTAAATTTATTAAGATCTAATTTCTGAATATCATTTGGTACTTTGTTGTAAAATCTTACACACAGACCCCTAAAAGAATTATTTATTTTATGGAGCCTAGTATAAGGTACTGCTAATTTGTTCTTACTTCTAGTGTTTACATTGTGAATATCACTGTTTTTTGAAAACATTCCAGTATTTTTATGAACATAAATCAAATTTTCAGTTGCATCACAATACATTTATTGTGATGCAACTGTCATTATATTTATATTTTTAAATCTCTCTCTGAGAGAGTCGCCAGCCTTTAGGTTATAGATTGCTCGAATAGCCCTCTTCTGAAGCACAAAGATAGTTTGAATGTCGGCAGCATTTCCCCACAGTAAAATGCCGTACGACATTACACTATGAAAGTAACTGAAATAAACTAATCTGGATGTATCAACGTCAGTTAACTGACGGATCTTCATTACTGCATAAGCCGCAGAGCTAAGTCTATTCGACAATTTAGCTATATGTGGGCCCCACTGAAGCTTGGCATCTAACGTGATGCCTAGAAACACAGTGGTGTCCACAGGATTCACATTCTTATCTTTAATTTGTACACTAGTTGTTACTTGCTTAACATTAGGCAATACAAATTAACACATTTGGTTTTTCCCTCGTTTAATAGCAAGTTATTTATACTAAACCAGTGAACAATCTTTGAGATCGCATTATTCACATTGTCATAATTTGGGTGTCGTCGTTTCACTTTGAATAAAAGTGAAGTATCATCAGCAAACAATACTATCTCATGACTGTCTTTTACAAAATAAGGTAAGTCATTAATATAAACCAAAAACAAGAATGGACCTAGTATTGAACCCTGCGGAACTCCCATCAGTAACCACTGATCCCGGAGATCTTTTACCGTTAATGTCGACCTTCTGAATCCTGTTACTCAAGTATGAGATTAGAAGGCTCAAAGAAGCATCCCTAATTCCATAGTGGTTAAGCTTCCTGACCAAAGTTTCATGTAAAACACAATCGAAAGCCTTGGATAAATCACAAAATACCCCTAGGGCATCCTGTGATTCCTCCCAGGTATCAAATATTTGGATTAAAAGCTCAACACCGGCGTCAGTTGTTGAGCGACCCCTAGTAAAACCATACTGTTTACAATGTAAAAGTTTATTTCTATGAAAATGAATTTGAATTTGGTCTAGCATCAACTTTTCAAAAATTTTACTAAATGTGGGTAGCACAGAAATAGGTCTAAAATTAGAGGGGTCAGAAGTGCTACCTGATTTAAACAACGGAATTAATTTGCTATGTTTCATTAGGTCAGGAAAAACACCACAGTCAATGCATTCGTTAAATATGCAAGCTAAAACTGGAGCTATTGTCATAATTACTGATTTAGCGACATCCACGGAATTACCCCACAGATCAGCAGTTTTCTTTTTATTGAGAGTGTTAAATGTTTTTAATATATCTATAACACAAATTTTTTGAAAACTGAAATTACTTTCACAATCTTTAACATTCTCCTTCAAAACAGATTCAGCTACAGTGGGGGAGGAAATCAAGGCTTTTGTAGTTGAAACTGGAATGTCAGTAAAAAACCTCTCAAATGCTGCAGCAACATCAGCATCAGAAGTCAAGGTTTTATTATCACAATTTAAAGTGTACTCATTATTACGACTTCTGACCTTTCCTGTTTCACTATTTATAATATTCCATGTCATTTTTATTTTGTCATTACTATTCTTAATCTTAGAACTCAGATAGTTTGCTTTGGCTAATCGACATACTCTTTTAAATAACTTTGAATAATTTTTAACATATAATTTGAAGTCGTTGCTGGTGTTATAGTTGCGTTCACCATAAAGTTCATAAAGGCGTTTCCTACTTTTGTGAATACCAATTGTAGCCCATTCATTAAAAGATGCAGTACCCCTAACCGAGATCTTTTTTGGAACAAAAGATTTATTAAATTCTGAACAATATATGTTAAAAAAATCGTTATAAAAGACATCAGGGTTGTCATTGTATTCTAAATAATTTAATTTTGTATCTAGATTGCTTTTAAAGCGTTCCAGCCGACCTGCAGTTTTTGGCACAACAGTGATATTCTTTTTCATCACTTGCTTACGCTGGTGTGGAAAGCTGACCATTTGGCCACAATGATCAGAGTCCAGGTTATTAATAATTTGCTTAGCCAGTGGTTTTACATTTGTATATATGTTATCAATACAGGTGGCCGAAGTGGCAGTTATTCTTGTCGGCTCCAAAAATAAATTATTCAAATTGTATGATAGAAATAAGTTTTTAATTTTAGTTGACAATGTGGAGTTTGCTAGCAAATTTATATTAAAATCACCGCAAACAATTATTGTTTTACCTACATTGCGGACCTTACGCAATGTCTCATCCATAACTTTTTCAAAAAGATCATACAATGCTGAAGGAGGTCTGTATACACTTCATTCCTCGTGCGGTTGCCGTAACGAGCAGTTGTGACAGTGAACCCATTGTAAAAATCTCAAAATCTGTGTCAATACCAATTTAAACTTTAATTGCTAATTGTGTAGGTTACATTTCGCATAACCCGAATCAAAAAATTATCAACTGTTCGATCTAGTATACGCAACATAATCAGATAAAATGTCGACCCATCGTTCTCCACCCGAAAAGCGTTCATCGTCACAATCTGACCTTCAAAACTTGACGGATAATACCTTGTTCGTATCAACGAGAAAGAGGAAAGAAAGACCTGAAATGGATGCCATGGAACTACGTGACGAGATTCTAATGATGCTGTCAAATATGAAAAAAGATCAAGAAACTACATTTAATAAACTGAAAGAGTCTATGGATGAAATAAAAGAGCAAAACAAGGACCTCTTTAAAGTTCAAAAGAGCGTTGAAGAGAAATTGGAAAGTATAAATGCTTCATACGAAACTCTTAACCAGAAGATGCATAATGTTGAGAAACAACAAGATAGCATGCAGTTGAAGATATTTCGCCTGGAAGAAAATCTAGAAGAAACACTTCGTAACTTGAATGCAGCATCTATTGAAGTACGCAATCTCGGTGAAGTGGACCAAAGTAAACTGTCTGATATAGTCGATAAGATTCACACATCTACAGGAGCGTCTTTGAATGAAAGTAACGTACGTAGAATATCTTTGAGCAAAACTGGCAAGGACAAGCACACAATAACTGTTGATTATCAGACCGAAGATGCTCGTTTACACATATTAACTGCGATCAAAAAATTCAATTTAACAAACACAAATGATAAGCTGAACACAAGAACTCTTGGACTTCAAGGTGATGTGAGGCCAGTATATATTTCGGAAGTTCTTACACCTGCTGCAAAATTACTTCATTATCACGCAAGAAACTTACTGAAAAACCATGGATTTAAATATTGCTGGATCTCACGTGGTAAGATCTTCCTTAGGAAATCAGATGGTTCCCCTGCTCTTCATATCAAGTCCCTTAATCAGATTGAATTGCTGAGAATTGACACATCTCCTTCCCAAATTTGACTATTCCAAGGGATAATATTTTCCAATCGCATTATACTCGTAGGAATGTCTCTGCGGCTGTTATCGTTAGTTTCATATAGTAGAGGTACATGTTTTAGTGTTAAGTTTATGCTAGTTTTAGTTCTGCTGCATCGTTGTGAGGTAACTTTTAAACCAAACATGAATAATAAATTAAATTCTGTTGAATTTTTAAGTATTATATTATATTTTCAAATTTATATATGTTTATTTTATATTATACGTATGAACTTATTATTATTATTATATGAATTGATCTCAGAACATTATTACACTTGCCGCTGCTCTTGTCCTAAACTATGCCATGGCACTGCCAAACTATCAAAACTTACATTGTTCATATCACAGAAATTATTTCTGTGGTTCATATACCACTATATATTTACAGGATGAGCAATATCCAAGATATTTACTCTGATATTGACTCAAGTGTCAATGTCGGCAGTGCAGTAGTCGTGGGGGAAGCTGAGCAATGCGCTAGTGTTGTACCTAACTTTGAACAGGCTTTTAATCTTCTTACACAGAATATACGTAGCATTAATCACAATTTTGACGACTGTAACATTCTTTTGGATCAGATAAAGATTAATCAAGATTTAATAGTATTAACCGAATGTTGGCTTAATGAAAATACTGTGCTACCCATTCTTCCAAATTATAATTCCTATCGCACACAAAAATATTTAAATCAAAATGATGGTGTGGTTATTTTTATAAATAATAAGTTAAAAGTTAAGGTTGCGGAATCCTTAGATATCGTTGATGCGAATTGTCTTATTGTCACTATGCAAACTGATTACGCTATAGTTTGTATTTATCGACCACCTTCCTTCTATAATATTGACAATTTTTTAACCTCACTGGACAAAATCTTAACTAACTTAAAGAACTTTAAGAATATCATATTATTGGGAGATATGAATGTTGATATTAAAATTGGTAACGGCGATAGTAGATCATCTGAATATCTGGACTCAATGTCTTATCATGGTCTACTACCGACACACCTACTCCCCACACGTGATAAAAATTGTTTAGATCACTGTTTCATAAAAACCAAATGCTCTGTTACAACCGTCGTCTGTAACTCGACAGTATCTGACCATAGTAGTGTATTACTTTCATTACCTAAAAAAATACATTGCATGAAAGATAAATGTAATCTTATAACAAAAATTGATTATGACAAAGCTACAGAATGTCTGAGTTTAATAGATTGGAACCAAATCTTACCAGCTCATGACCCAGATACGTCACTTAACATTCTCACCTCTAAAATTAAACAAGCGATTGATAATAGTACTATTACTGTGAAAATATCACACAGGAAACAAAATATTAAACCATGGGTAACATCTGGTCTTATAAGATGTTTACGTAATAGGAATAGGCTATATAGAAATTTTAAAAAAGAACCTCTAAACGACATACTTAGAATTATATACATTAGATACCGAAACACATGCAACAATTTATTAAAAAAACTTAAAAGAGAATTTTATAAAAATGAATTAAACAAATCTAATAACAATCTTAAAAAACAGTGGTCTATAATAAAAAATATATGCTATCTAAATAAAAGTAAAAATAATTCATCTGAGCTCCTTCACTTAAAGGAAACACCTCAGGAGTCTGTCAACTATGTCAATAGTTATTTTTCCAATATAGGTAAAAGTCTTGCAACGACTATTATGGAAAGACTGGATATTGACTACAGTGTAAGATCTCAAACCTTAGAACCATTGAATCCTAACCCAGTTAACTCATTTGTTCTACTACCAACCGATGAAGAAGAAGTAATCAATATCATAAAAAAAATAAATCAAGCACATCAACTGGACATGATGGAATCTCATCATCCTTTCTTAAACGAGCATGTTATGTTCTGGCTAAACCAATTGCTTTAATAAGCAACATCTGTTTCTCACATGGAATATTTCCAAACTCGTTAAAAAAAGCTACAGTTATACCCATATATAAAAGCGGTGAAACTGATAATGTCTCCAACTACAGACCCATTTCACTTTTGCCTAATATTTCCAAAATTATTGAGAAACTCATTAACCATAGACTTAAAAGATATTTAGAAAAATATGAATTGTTGTCTCCGAATCAATACGGCTTTCGGTCCAAAAAATCAACGGTTAACGCAGTACAACATATATTTACACAAGTGGTGTCTAATTTAGACTCTAATAAAAAATGTATAGGCATATTCCTCGATTTAAAAAAGGCCTTCGATACCGTGTCTATCCCCTTGTTACTAAGTAAAATCGAAAATAAGGGTATTAGAGGCCTGCCTCTTCAACTTTTGCGAAATTACTTAGATGGTAGAAAACAAGTAGTAAAAATTGACAACTACACAAGTGTAGAGGAAACTATCAGTTTCGGCGTTCCACAAGGGAGCGTTCTGGGTCCAACCCTTTTTTTGATTTATATTGATGAACTGTGTAGAATAAAGCGGACAGGGATGGAGTTGGTCTCATTTGCAGATGATACAGTGGTTTTGTGCACGGGCAAAGATTGGAGTGTACTAGGTAAAGAGGCAGATACTAACTTTCGAATAATTACGAGATGGCTCGACTATAATCTGTTGACACTAAATGAAACAAAAACCAACTATATGTCTTTTAGTATGCGCAGGAATACCCAACCGACTGACGGGTCGATTGTAATTAAATGCCACAAATGCAACAGTCCACAAAATTGTAATTGCTACTTACTTACTGGCACATCTTCTGTCCGTTATCTTGGTGTGATACTGAATAATCGATTAACATGGGAAGATCATGTCGTGACTACTGCTGGTAGGGTTAGAAAACTAATATACATTTTTAAAAACATTAGGCACATCTGCGATAAACGCTTATTATACATAATTTATACATCACTCTGCCAATCAATTTTAAATTACTGTATTCTCATTTGGGGAGGATGTCCTAAAACGCAATTATTAAAATTGGAAAAAGCCCAAAGAGCTATCCTAAAAATTATGATGTTTAAACCCATCAAATACTCAACACAAAGCTTGTACAAGGTAGCTAAAGCACTTACAGTCAGACAACTATACATAAAAAACCTAATATTATACCAACACAAATTCCCAAGATCAACTATTGCAACTAATAAGAGAAGAAAGGATAAAATATTTAATTTACCTAAAATAAGAACAACCTTTGCTCGTAATCAATTTTCTTATTTGGGCCCGTTCATATATAACAAAATCTCTAAAATCATAAACATTTATAATCTTTCGTCATATTCATGTAAGAATGTTTTAAATGAATACTTGTTGGAACTTGATTATAATGACACTGAAGATCTTCTGAGATATATTATTTAAAGGTATAGTAATTATATATGACTATATATTCACATAGTATAACATATTATATTATATTATATGTACTCTTTTGTTAATATTTACATGCTTAAATTTATTTTATTTAGATATACTTACCTAAGATATATTTAATAATCAATAGCAGTTAGTTGAACAATTACATGTTAGGTATATTAATAAACTGAATAAACTGATTAACTGAATTAGTATGTAGAAACAGATAAAAGCCATTTCCAATGATGTAGCAACATAGGATTTCTTTTTCTTATTTTATTTCTTTTGTTTTTTTTTTGTTTCATCTTTCAAACAAATATACTTGTTAGATTGATAATATCTAATGTTAATTAAACAATGTTAATGTTAATTAAACAACTTATCTCGCTGCTTTACTTATAGGTACTACACAAAATGATCAATGCCTCTGTACAACATTACTTTTAATCTGGCTCAAAGCAAAATGACCGTTATTTTGCATGTAATAAAGATACTATAAACAAAGTCATTAGCGGTTATCTTTGTAAAGTTTACCGACAAGGCCAGTTTAACTTTGCTTTCGATACCTGGGAAACCATTACATTTTGACTCCTATTGCTTGAGAATAAGTAATATCTGATTTTTATGCTAATACTCAGTTATATTTTGTAAAACTATCTGAGTGCGGGGAATGAATATCCTACCGTTGCCCAGTAAAAATATTACTAATACGGAGGGTACATATTTCATACTCAGTGGTTCTTCTTACAATCTGTTTGTGGTTTGAAAGACATTGTTAAATATGAATTTACAAGTGTTATGTAGTAAGTGGAAATGTAGTGAACTTCAAAATTAATGTTAGTAGGTAACCTATTTAAGTAACTACAAATGTTGTAAAGAACCATTGTACAAGCTTTTGAAGGAATAAATAAAAAAAAAAAAAAAAAAAAAAAAAAAAAACTTATCACAACCACAGACATAATATGTCTGTGATCACAACAAACTGCTCCAACTCCACAGAAGCTATTTCTATTGTTCGCTCAACCGAGAGGCTCACTATGTCTTTGCGTTCTTTTAATTTAAACTTTTTACTAACAATAATTAAGGAGCCACCACCCAACTAGCAAATTGGTCATATAAAAACTGACTTTCAGTTATATAACTGTTGAATTGATGTTATTAGACAACTACAACGTTGTGTAACCGTAATTCCTACAACGATTTAGTCCCGTAACTAAATGGTCTACTAAATAAGTAGAGTAAACGTTTTTACGACTACTTTATACAACGTCGTATAATGGTACAAAAATATAGGTTAAGTAAACGTTTTTACGACGGTATTATACAACGTTGTATAGTGGTGTCTGTGTATAGGTTAGGTAGACGTTTATACGACTGATTTATACAACGTCGTATAGTGGTGCCTGTGTATAGGTTAGGTAGACGTTTTTACGACTGGTTCATACAGCGTCGTATAGTAGTGCCTGTGTATAGGTTAGGTAGACGTTTTTACGACTGATTTATACAACGTCGTATAGTGGTGCCTGTGTATAGGTTAAGTAGACGTTTTTACGACTGATTCATACAACGTCGAATAGTGGTACCTGTGTATAGATTAGGTAGACGTTTTTACGACTGATTCCTACAACGTCGTATAGTGGTGCCTGTGTATAGGTTAGGTAGACGTTTTTACGACTGATTCATACAACGTCGAATAGTGGTGTTGGAGTATAGGTTACGTGAACGTTTTTACGACTGCTTTATTATATCTTCGTATTATGAAGCCAGGTTGTAGGTCGGATAAATAAAAAAAAATATGACACCATGTATAAAGGGTTTATTTAAATTAAAGGTTATCATAAAAGGTTTATTTAAATTAAAGGTTATCTGTTCATGTTTATTATCTCACGGAACTCTAAAATAAATTATCATGGCCGACCATCTTGGTCGCAAGAAACCGCATTATGCGACCTTTTCATTCTATAATTGATGTATAGAAGTCGTTTCTTAACTTAGACAAGATGGCTGCTATTTTAGTATGTAAACAAATTTTAAGCAATAGTCTACAATAATTTAATTTCAAGAAATTCGATGGGGGCGTAAAAAATTTCACAACAACACACCTATATTTCACCACAAAACTAAACGTCCCATAAGAACTAGGTGCACTGCACACATTTATCCATACACTCTGTTCATGTATAATATTGTTAAAGTAAATATAAAAATAATAAAGTAAATTATAACTTATAAACCGTTTAAATTTTGTATTTGATAACCCGCACTTTTCCAGCAAACATCACAGGAACGAATGAATGGAATGAACTGAAGTTCATTCCATTGTGTACAATAAAAGTCAATGTTAAACACTTAACCGACATTACAGTCATCTTCTAATGTCTATGCAATTGTTATAGGACTTCAGTGGTTCGATAACAGTCGGTCGAAAACTTTTATGTAACATTTAAAAGTTGTTGACTGACGTTTATTTAACTTGTAAATAACAATAATGTCGTTTAATATGGGCCTATTTCGCGTTGTATAAACGTCTACGACACGTTTATATGACGCACTTTATAGAACCAAAAGGAAATGTAAAACGTTTTCTCAACTATTATGCAACAATATTTTGTTACTTGGGCATGTATTGCATTTCCTCGACTGAACGAACTTCCTACCAAATGATTCTTAAAATTGAACATGAACTGATGGTCTCTAAGCCAGTGCTCGGTAATGCAAAGAATATCAATATTATTACAGTTCATGAACAATTCAATCTCTAAATCTTTGCCTATCATTCCTTGGATGTTCTGGTGAACAATGTTCAAAGATTCTACATTTTTTAAATTTAATGATTGACCGGGGCTTTTTATAAAGTTTTTTTTACATTGATTTAATTTCATTTTATTTGCAAACATTTTGCAAGAGAGTTCCTCTTTTGTCTTATAATTTAATTCCAATAATTTGCTAGAGGTGTCCTCTATTGTCTTATAATCTAATTTAAATTATTTGGAACATATTCCAAAGTCTGAATTGGCATGTCAGTATGTTGCAGCTCAATAGAAGCCGCTGAGCTAGCCATGTTATTGGCTAAATACTTAAAATAAAATGATAGCGAATTTGCTATCTGTCGCTTAAAATAAGTCATAAGATAATATTTATTATTTGTCAATATAAAATTATTATCTAATAATTTATTTATGTCTATTAATGATGTCTGTGATATGAAATAAAAGAAATGCAAGTTTTGAGACCAAAATCTCAGAAGTGCCCACCTTCATATTATACGTCTGTGGAAGCGCCACACTTTATGATTTGTGATAGGTACTTACTTCTTGATTATTTTTTTTTGTCAGTAGTCAAGTCCTGAGTCGTGTTTTCAAGTTTTGATGTAGCCGCGATTTCGCTAAGATTTTTTTATTTTTATTTTTATGTCTTTGGCATCATTTTTGTGAGTGGTTCATCCTTTGAAAATCTGAAATAAGTAGGAAGTAAACGTAAATTTACACTAGGCTGGCTTGATTCTCGTGAGGCCCCTAAAAACTTAAAACTAGTATTTTCTATTCGAATTCTCGCTCAGTCTAACGCTCGAATAGAGAGGAAAGGGACAGGAGCAAATAGTACAGGTGGATATAATTCAATTAGATAATTTATGCTGTTCGTTCCATATTAATACCTTAGTATTTTTGGGGTAAAGCGAAAATACCTGACAATACTGATTAGAGGTTATTTTGGAATATTTTTATGAAGAACTACCACGGCCCATACAAAATTTACCCAGGCCCGACAGAAAAGAAACATAATTATTTCAATTTCTTTGGTATATTGAGTATAACTGAAATATATCAACAGTTTTTTAATATCAGTGGCTAACATTCTGATATTGCTCAATGATTTTGGTTTTTAAGGGAAATATTAAATTTTTTTTTTTGATTAACAGCAATAATTTAATGTTACCATTAAAAATGACACTTATCGTTACAAATACAAAATATAATATAATCATTATCATCATCATCACATTGCGTTTGTCAGCGCTGAGGATCAGCGCGATTTCAGTAAAAACTATAAATAAGTAAACACTATATTGCTCATACAAATAAAAATAAATATTTACATAGGATCTTTCCTACAATCACACCAATTATCTAGCCCAAGAGAAGCTTCGAAGAAACTCGTTAAATGGTTACTAGACAACGGATAAACATACTTAAAATACTTAAATACATACTTATTATACATAGAAAACACCCAGACCCGAGACAATTTAGAAAAAAATAATTTCTAAATTGACCCGACCGGGTTTCGAACCCGGGACCTCAGAGATAGCGACACCATGAAAACCGGTGTACAAACCACTCGACCAAGGAGGTCGTCATAGGAGAAGTCTTAAAACTTGTACCTATGACCGCCTGTGCAATCTTCTCCAGGCAAACAATCAGAATTAAAAAGAAACCGATTAAGATACGATTTTAATAAACACTAACTAGATTGTTATAAGTACTTCAAGTTATAAACCTTTATCATCAGGTCACCTCGATAATCCCATAATTATTGTATCGTCACTGAATTACATACAGTTACGAGTTTAATATGTAAATAGTTATTAAAAAATAAATTCAGCATGTCATATCAGTTTATGCATAATCAATGAACTCTATATTACGACTGAAGGACTCGTATCCATGGTTAAGAAATAAATTATAAAAAAAGTGTCAATTTGGCGGATGTTATTTTCTAATTTAGAAAAAGAGGAGGGGGATTTATGGACTCTTAAAATTCTGAGTACATACTATTAAGTATTCTATGCAACGGGGCGAGATAGAATGCAGTCAAGGCACAGACGTACTAATTTTTTTGTTTCAAGTAGGTATGGAGGAGTTTGGCTTCCAGTTTTCTTCTCCTCTGAATAAGGAAGGAATCCTATGGAAATGTTACAACAACATGTCGATAGAATACTTAGTTAGGTTATAGTTTAAATGACGAAATAATAAACATGATGGCGTCTTTGTTTAGCGTACGTATGCAATAAAAACAAGCCAACTCTATAAACAACAATTTCGCTTTAATGGCAATGGCCGATTTTCTGACAGCCCAAATTAAAAAATAAAAATTATTTCAAAAATACTCGATAGATGGCGTTTTATGAAAGCCGACCCGTTCCTACCTAAGGGCTGTAATGAATTCTATACTTTTGCTTGTCTATCAAAAAAATTAAAACATAGTACTTACAAATTTTTATTCAGGATCTCCAGGACCTATTTATATTTTGGAATGGAATAAATATTACGTAGCCGGTACACCTGTTCTTCATGGACCCGCCTTTTACTAAGCGCTATACTAACCTATGCTAAGCGCCATCTATGAAGTCATTTACGAACCAATTTCTTTTTTTTTTTGATCTCGGAAAATCGCCCATTGTGGCAACATTTGTTATGACGTCAGGGCCGGCAGGCAAACTCCTATAGAGGAGCAATGACACGTTTCGAGTAGTGCCATCTAGGAGTGTTATTCCGCAATATTTCAAAAAAAATATCTATGTGTCTCGCTAGATGGCGGTTACTCGAAGCGCATCAATCGAATATAAAAATCGATTAAACATAACTTTAGTTAACATAATCAGAATATTACATAAGAACATCATTTAAGCTTGTAGCATTTATTTTTTATTTCATTAAATCGATTAAACATAACATTAGTCAACTTAATCGGAATATTACATAAGAAAATCATTTAATTAATTTTTGTGACATTGGACATGCATTGGACGCTATTAGTACGTCTATTTAAGTCTAGTTAAGTCAAGCAGACCCATCTTCAAATATAACAATATTATCACCACAAAGTACAGGTACCTATAATTAATAATATTATTGATTTATAATTTAGTTACATACCTATTGACTATATACATGTGTACAATCAAAGATACCTACTTACTGCTGGTAGAATTTTGCACAAATTGTGCCGCTTGTGATTTGGCCGGAGTATTAAGTATAATTGAAGTATTGTATTAGGATTTTCTGTGTACAATATTTATGACTTTTCTATCAAATGCATTTACCTAAGTTAGGTATGCTGTTTTGTTTTTCAAATATATATGTAAAAGACCATACCTATTGTCGCAAACCAGCTGATCAGTCATCACAAAATAAATGTATTTATATTATTATTATTCTCTTTATATAATCTGTACAATCTTAAGATAAATGTTTACAATATTTCAAAAAAAATAAAAAAAACATATTTACAGTATAAAATATTCTAAAAAACTTAACCTAGGCTGCCACCGGCAGTGGGGATAGACCAAAGCTATCGGTGGGTAGGGCTGCAAAATGAGGAACCTCCTGACAATTCGTGCCTTGTCATGGAGTACTGCCTTTTGTATCTGACCCTTGATCAAACCTTTCAGTGAGAGGCTCTTAGCTATAAGACCGTTTGCCGAAACGATTATCGGTACAATAATGATTGAATCCACATCCCACATATTATTATAAGTTCACTTGTATGTCATGTTGTACTAAGTTTTTTATTTGCAGATACAAGGAGACAACCGCAAGGTTTTAGCCTATTTTAAATAATTCAGAAAAAATAAAAAAACCTTAAGAGTGTAATATACAGGTTAAGAAATCGCAGCAAGAACAAGATTAGCTAGTGCTATTAAAATGTCTGATAATAAAGGTTTACAGAAAGTTACAGGAAAAATGAGTTTACCAGCAAAACTATTTACAGAAATTCAACATAGAGAAACTATGAAAAATACAAAGGGTTGTTGCTTCACAAATGAAGAAAAAATGTTGTCAGTCTCATTCTATAATCTTCTTTCGAAATGTTTCACATTGCCTTCTGCAAAATCCTTAAAAACCTTCTAGGAAAAATTTAAATATTACCTGCAGGAATACACAAAAAAGTAATTTTTGTAAAACTAAAGCACACTTCTGAGCAAATCAACAAAGATGAATGTTATAAATCGAATTTTGTGCGGAGAATTAAAATATGATGGGGATGATTATTCTAAAATGTAAACTAAATTGTACTATGCGAAACAAAAACATATTTATGAATTGTCGTTTTATTTCTGAGTTCCCAAACTGGCTGTTGCATGCAAAACCTTGTAAATCATGCTGGTTTGATTTAATAAATTTGATGCTGAGTGAATTTCACTTACATTAAATTTATGAAATCATATCAGCCTGATTTACAAGGTTTTGCATGCTTTAAAATTAAAATTTAGCTCCTATTATACCTATAGGTATGTATATTGGTCAAAAGTTGTGGAATAACACCACGAGAGGGAGCCTGGTTCAAACATGTTGGCAAAAAAAATCCGCGAGATGGCCATCTAGTTCCGACAGTTTAACAGTATTACCTTTATCTATGGGCCTGCCTGTGCCGTGTGACCACAGCACAGACATATAATAAGAAGTATGTCTGTGGACCACAGAAAACAGTTACTTACGACTGGTACTTACGACATACGCTGTGCTCTGATTGCGGTAATAACGCATACTATATTGTGGTTCAACATTAAGCCGAAATCGGCCTTTCACCGGTAAGCTATTTATCTGTGCTTTACTGTTGTTCTTAGCCTTGTAATTCTGTAGATAGTGGTAAAAAACAGTTAATATTATTATAAGTAAAGTATTCTGTCTAACTTTCAAATATTAGCATTTCAGTTTTGTGTAGATTCTATTTGTTTTGACTAGTGATGTTCTTGTTGTATCGCACGATTTATCGATTTGTTGCAGACTTCAGTATTTTAGACCATTTTTGTTTGTAAAGCTTTTTGTTTTATATTATATCATTGGTAAAGCCCCTTTTAAACATAGGAAATTACAGAAAATAAAAGCTGATTTAATTGATGATATAATATAAGATTTTTTTTTCAGACTGCCACAAAATAAACATAAGAAAGAATTTGATTGGAGATCATTGGCAAGGAAAATATTGAAAAGCGATAAATATAAATAAATAAATACAGGATGTATTAATTTTTATTTTTATTTTTGCAGTACCTATCCCAAACGATATCCTTCTCAATATCCCCATTGCACGGGTACCTGTGTACCATATTATTATATACAACATAGCAGAAAATGATGGGCCCTGTAGGGAGACTGCCTTAAAATCCTTTATCTGGATCATTTTACTCAACGGAAACATTTTTTTTTAAAAGATACAGAACTCCAATCAAAGATTTCCTAAAATTTTCTTTCATGTTTACATGTACTTCGTATGCGATTGAAGATAATATAATGTTTATTAGAGAAATATTATTCTGAAAAATAATGCTATCGATAAATGCAATAAATGGAGAGTTATTTTTTTTCTATGTTTAGCTGGTTTGATTCCAGGGTTGGGTAATCAAGCAAAATTTAAAAAATATTTGAAAGCTGTTTTGTTTCTTGTTAAAAATAAAGTAATGTTTCCTGTAAATTGAGCTTACTAAAGGATTTAATGTAGTTTACCTCCAGGGGCCATCATTTCTTTCCACCATGTTATTTCGACTAATACTTAGATAAAATATTAAAACCTTAGTTTAAAACATTTAAAACCCACTATGAATAAGGTAATGTCAAAGTAGACTCCGGTACGAAATCAATAAGCTTCATCGATGGTTTTGTCGACAGATAAATGACGAAATCGATAAGTATACAACACTAAAGCGCCATGTTTAGACGCGGTAATACCTTGGCGGCTCCACATTAGTGCCGTGAATTCACGCGCGAATTCACGGCATGAAGTCATGGCACAAGTCGTGCCCTCCACAATCACGAGATGCTCACAATCGTTCGTGAAACCGAAATGGACGTAGAAGCTGCTGCTGCAATAACCTTCCTTGCTGTGGCAACATACTATTTAGACGTCCAAAACATTATTAAAAAACGTTGGAAAAAAGCAGATGGTGGATGACTGAAATACATCGTAACCGATCAAAGTATAGTCTGGAGTATACTGATTATTTTCCTCTTTGGTAAACTGGCACGGGACCGTGAATGTGGATTTTTACGAGTGAACGCCGCGCGAAACCTTTGTCGCGGAACAAAATACGCCTGTTCCACGATCAGATCGGGGAACAGGCGTAAACGCGCGTGAATCCCGCGAAAACCGTTCACATTCACGTTCACGCCTATTTACGGAGCTTCAAGGCACGAATGTGGAGTGGAGCCGCCATTATAGGTATACACGTTTTTTTCGTAGGTAAGTATGGCAAATCCATTTGATTATCTAATTTATGGTTTTCTATAATAACTTCATGATGCGCCATGGCTGCATTTTATATTGGTTTTTGTTAAAAGCAATAGAATCGTGCCTTCACAGCCAAATCTTAAGTTTGTTTTTGGGTTTAAGGAGCATTAGTTAAAGCATCTGCCAGACGGTTGTAATCCAGCGTACCAACAGGGGTGACCTTGGTGGGAGCTTGACGCCCGTCCACCAAGGACGATAAAGGTCATAATATAATTTGGATAACATCGGCAGTCTACGTAGATGGCAAAGTTCTCACCAAGGTCACCCCTGTTGGGTTACAACCGTGTGACACATGCTTTAATAATGCTCTAAAAGTGGTTGATATGCATTAACGATTTTAGAGAGAATAACATTTCCATAAAAAGTTCTTGAAAGAATTAAAAAAGTTACGTTGCACTATGTTTTTTGCCAATACAAGCACGCTTACAAACACATAACGGATAGGTAATAATAATCCGCTTTGATAACGCAGTCATATTCAACAAAATACAAATTAAGAAAAACATATTACCTAGCAAACTGAAGGCCAACTGACTTGCATTACTCTATATCGACGAATTGCCCGCCAATGTACACCATTACCCCGTCTACACATTGGCGATGGCCGGGCCAACATACGCCAATGTGTACTGGGGTCTTTACGTTTCCGTCCATTTAATTAAATTCTTTGTTGCTTTTCCAAAATGTGATGTTATTTTTTAAGCATAAAACGGGCATATGACTTTAACATATATTTTTATCAATAATGATAACTAAATTAAGATACAAATACATTTGATTACAACTTGAAAATAAAAGTGAGAAGTAAGTGAGTTCAATTCATACGGTATCGCAGCAAGCAGCAAGCACGATTTTGATTGGCTACCGCTTTTTTTCACTTTATTTACGTCAGCGGTTTGCACGCTGCGATTTCGGCGGGAAAAGTTAAGAAAATGTTGATGTGCCTCAGCCAGATTTTCCCAATTTAGGCGATTAACGCGGGCATAAGAACTTTATATAGATATAATTGTTATCTACAAGTAGTTTTTGCAATGAGTAAATTTAATTTGCGGCAAAAGCCGCGTATAAGTTACTGCGAATACGAAGAACCCAATTTAGATGAATACGTTTGTAAGTCAAATACAATTAATAACTTTAAATAAGTACACATTTTTTTTAATCTTGCAATGTTAGGTTATTTAGAAAGTTTTATTCTGTGTCGTATCGCGCAGCGGCTCATCAACAGAATGCTACCACCCCCTCTCTTTCCTTTGGTGTCTTAAGGCAACAACGGACTAAAGTCTGCTTATGCATCCAACAGCATAGAGCGGCGATGGGCTCACCACCTGTCATGCAGAGCACATGTGCAGTCACTATTTGCTGTACCGTGGCCTTATGGCAGAGAACTGCTTTTGTGCTCCTTATTGCCGAATGGTTAGCCTTTCGGGGATAAAAGTCGTACTATTTAGGTATATGCAATGATATCATAAACTTATCATTGGGTATATGTATGTTTAAGTACACCCGTATCTAATTCTGTTTTAAAAGATTTATCTTAGATTATGCCTAGAAATTGACTACTTTCATGAGGACTGCTGTTGGGACTGGTAGGACTCATTGAGGTATATTTTAACACCCTCAATGGTATTATGACATAAAAGATCTAGTAAAATTACAAGGCACGTGTATATATTTTAGCATAATTCTTGATTTTGATGGTAGTAGCTGAGTACCTATTTGAGGGCTCATACCGCTGTCACCTTCGGTCTTATCGTCACTTACGATCGTGAAATGAAGGTCAAGCTTTCTCTGTCATGTAATTAAAATGTTATTTACAGTTTGTGAAAAATGCGGCGACTTTGTATATGAATACTGCGCCATACATGGCCCGCTCCTCGTCGTACCGGATGACAAGGTAATTTAGGTCACAGTAGGTATTTTTTCACATCTTGATTTTAATTTTCACAGCCTTTGTGGAGGTCCCGGGTTTGATTTCAATATCATCAGATATCATCATAAAATCTTTTTGCACTTTGTTTGGTTGATGGTTGTAATGGGCCGTTTACACGTATTAAGTTGTCAAGTAGGTAACTATATTTTAAGTTAATTTTAACTTAAAATATAGTAGAGAGGGTTTACGCCATTCGGTTTCCCATACAAATTTTCAAACGAAATTTTTAAAAACCATTAAGCTTATTTTAATGAAACTTTGCATGCTAAAGTAAAATACAGGGATCTAAATAGTTTGTTGAAAACATTTTTAAAAAACGTTTATTTAAGTGAGTTATTGAGATTTTAAACTTTCTATAGTGGACTTTAGATCGCAATAACTCAGCTAAATAAACGTTTTTTATAAATGTTTTCAACAAAATATTTAGATCCCTGTGTTTTACTTCAGCATGCAAAGTTTCATCAAAATTGGCTTATTGGTTTTTAAAAATATCGACTTGGAAGTTTGTATGGGAAACCGAATGGCGTAAACCCTCTTAATTCTTGCAGTCATTTAAAAGCTCTTTAGTCACAAGTGGCAAGTAAACGATTTCGTGAGCAAGTGAACAAGTAGAATAGAATCGAGTCTATTTTTTGAGTAAAAGGGCTACCACACTGTTGTAAACAAGCCTCTCCCACCAGGTCACCTTGGCGGGAGGCTCGTTTACAACTTGTTGTGAACGAGCTTCCACTTGGTATGCCACAGTCCACAATGTTGCCATTTTTAGCAGGATCCTGCTTTATTAGTATTTTTAAGAGTAAAATTTAGGCTACAGCAGGATGTTAAGCATTATCGTAAAATTTAGCATATTTGACATATTTTGTTTTATTTGCGAATTTAAATAGCGCTATTGGCATCCCTTCTTAAAAAAAATGATTAATTTACTGGAGAAAAACGCGATTAAATTTATATAATTATTAGCTAAATATGAGCTTTTAAAGATGTAAAAAATACCGCGCTGTACGTCCATTAATATATACGAAGTTGGCTTTTTCCAGTAACCACGTTGTATGTAGGTTGTAGGTTGAAGATAGCGGTTTGTGTGTAATGGTGTTTAAGGCAGTGGCAACACAGCGGTATTCAAAGCGCGCCCGCAAACAAAGGTCGTGGAAAAGTTGACCGAAATGTCGTTGAAAACAACCTACCACACAGTTGTAAACGGCTGTTGTAAACGTCGGTTTACAACAGTGTGGTAGCCCTTTTAGTAACCGCCCCTCCCGCACCACTTGCATTCCCCGGTAGGCGTGGCTTCTACTAAATTGTCATTTAGGGTTTGACGTGTGAACGCAACAATTTAGTGAAGTAGATAAGTAATATAGGAGTGCATAAGTTAGACACGTGTAAACGATCGAGAACTTAAAATTAAGTTAAAATTAACTTAAAATTTAGTTACCTACATGACAACTAGTTAAATACGTGTAAGCGGCCCATAAGTCCGTCTGGCTAGCGACCGCCATCGTTATCTAAACTGGCGATATAGCAACAATGTTAGTAGCATTGTTGTGTTTATTTATTTATTTATATATAAATAGAGCAAAACAGTCTTACAAGATTATTAGCTTAAAAACATTTGTAAATGAAAACCTTTAGTTCCCTAAAATATAATGCGAAAACCACCTACTTATAGAGTAATTTATTACACAAAAACAAAAAAGAAACAAATGTGAACACAGTTTGCACCTAACCAACTTGTGATGGATTACTATGTTAGCACTGTGGTTGGGAAACGCCCACAACCAAATGCATACATTTTACAGAATTTATTCAACGGCCTTGAAGCAAATCAATCAAAGAAACTTTGAAACAAGCCAACAAGCAGCCGGTAAATAAATCTATTTCGAATAAATTATCATTAAGTATAAAATTTACAAGTTCTTCTGATACAACTGTTTTGAACATAACAAGTCTTGCCAATAGGAACATAAAATAAATGTTTCTTAGTGCACAACCGCCCACATCCACGAGGCGCACGAAATAATAAACTGTTCAGTAGTGCTGGTGTGTCGACCACATTGTTTAAAATCCTAAAAAGCATCACTGTGTCAAAATAACTACGACGTTGCTCTAAAGACATCATAATTATGACGCTAAGCAGAGGTTACACAATCAGTGTACAGAAAGCCGGTTCTGTAGTCTAGCGATTTCAAAAACTTTTTCTGAATGTTTTCAATCCTATCAATGTGAGTTCTCAAATAAGGATGCCAAACGGTACAAGCAAATTCCAATGACTGCGAACGAAACTGTTCCAACAGTTTAGAGGTAAGATAGCCAGTTCCTTAGTGGTTTAGGATTCCGGGTGAAGCGCTTCCACCGGCCTTTATCTTCACTTACCTACTGGTGAGATGAAGACCGAGTGCTAAGTACCCGTAAGCCGTATGTGGATTAAAAATAAACATAATAAAAGGTTAAGGCGGTCAGCGAAAATTTGGATTTGGATATTGCGCGGGGCGGGGTACGCGGTAATTTGTAAGCGCCATTCACATTTTTATCAAAAAGTTAATAAAAATGTTTAGTTTTTTGAAAATCCAAATCAGTCAAAAAAATCGAAAAGGTAAATAAATACCTTGTTTACGTGTTTATGATTTTATAGGAATTATTATTGTAAAACGCGGTCGTAATTCGTAATGTGCATTTATATGAAATTTTAGAGGTAACTTCAGAATGTTTCCAATCGTGTTTTGGCTTTGTTCATGCCCTCACACATACGCACTGTAATTAAAATTTCAGTGCGAAATATCTAAAATATTTTGAATAAGTAATAGTAAAACGTGTTGGCATTTTTCATTGGCGTTGTTCATTTGTCGGCCATATCCGACCGTGGCGTTCAAAAGGTTAAAAAGATTTATTTGGTCACCCATCCAGCGATTCCGGCATGACTAAAGGTTCTTCTTAAGGGGGCTTATTAGGCGGTAAAAACGGAAAAAATTACTGTTTTCTATTAGTTATTCAAAATATTTTTTTTTTGGCGTTCCTTTTTTTACACTCACACCAATATCTAGCACAAGACAAGCTTCGAAGAAACTCGTTAAATGGTTACTAGACAACGGATAAACATACCTAAAATACTGAAATACATACTTATTATACATAGCAAACACCCAGACCCGAGACAATTTAGAAAAACAATTATTTCTAAATTGACCCGACCGGGGATTGAACCCGGGACCTCAGAGATGGTGACACCATAAAAACCTGTGTACAAACCACTCGACCAAGGAGGTCGTCGTCGTCGATCGTTATGCTGGATTTACACGGAGCCAATACTCAAGACAATCCACTAAGCCAGTCCAATATTGGCATCGTGTAAATAGATACAGTCCAGTCCAATACATTGGATTGTCCTCAAGCCGTTTTTGTATAGCATTAGCATTGGCTTATTGGACTGGCATATTGGATTGTCTCAAGTATTGGCTCCGTGTAAATCCAGCGTTACAGCCCACCGACACGCATTAGGCCAATTTCCGCATGTGTTGTTGTCTATGAAGCCCTGTGCCCAGCAGTGGGACGTTTAAGGCTCAGAGTACAGAAGAGGCCTAGGGCTGAAGATTATGTCGTATATTTACTTCTCATTGTTCAGGTACCAGTCAAAACTAATTATCCATCGTTCGTGCCGCGCGCCGCACTCACCATACCAAAAGTGTTTCTGCACATCGCACACTCCATAATACCGGGTAAGTTTTTATTTAAGCGGCCGCTCGCGGTTTCACCCGCGTGCGGTTCGCGTTCCCGTGGGAATATCTGGATAAAAAGTATCCTATGTGTTAATTCAGGTTATATATAAACTATCTGTGTGCCGAATTTTATTCAAATCCATTCATTAGTTTTTACGTGAAGAAGTAACAAACATCCATTCATACGTTCCCGTGGGAATATCGCGATAGAAAGTATCCTATGTGTTAATCCAGGTTATAAACTATCTGTATACCGAATTTCATCCAAATCCATTTAGTAGTTTTTACGTGAAGAAGTAACAAACATACACACTCACAAACTTTCGCCTTTATAAATTAGTGTGAGCGTGATGTGATGTGATTATTACTTTATTATTATAGAACATAGGTACATACATGGAACATAGGTGAATGTAGTTGAAGCTTAGAGATGGATTGCCAGTTACGTTAACCTATTAGTAGTAAGTTTGGCCATTTGGGCGGGGGTTGGTGCAAATTAGTTATTAATATAATAAGTAGGATGCCTTTAATGGGTGATTGGCGTTGACCCCCGTCTGGGTGTTTATTTTTAATGAAACACGAAAGTTTAAAAGTGTATAAGGTATAGGCACATTTATTTATTTTATTTAATGTAATGGTTGTAAGTATGACAATTAATGTAATCGATGTAGATATAACGGCATTAACACAAACCTCAGTGGTTTTTAAATGCTGTACTAATCTTAAGGTGTAATTATGTCATTGAGCAATAATAAATTTTAAAAAAAACATACTTACCTATTTACGACTATTGTTAGCAAAGGGTTAGCAGAGACTGGGCTATAATTTAAGGACCGCAGAAGCAGTCCGCTACAAGGTGGGTAAATACCCAAAAGCATGGCTAAAAACAATAAGTACATTTGTGGTTTAGTAGTATTTTTTCTTTTCGTCTTTCTTTCTGTTCATTTATGTTAAGTTGTATGTTTTGGTACAAAAAATAAATATTATCTTGATTGTTGACTAAACTAGTAAGATGATTTTCATTTCCGACTATTTGGTTAGTTGTGTAAAAAAAAACAAAATAAAACGAAAGCCATATAAATATGAATAAATGAATGAAAAATACTTTATTTTTATTTTTATTGGGGCGACCCCCCTTTAGGTTCGGAAAGGGGAGAGAGTATGGAAAAAAACGTCGCATGTACATAATTTTTTTTTCAATGTGACATCCTTTATTAATTTTAAATTTTTTTTTATTTACTTACTTATTTTAATATTTTAAATTAATACAATTTTTATCATAATTTCAATTTACTTCTAATAAATATGTAAGTAAAAATTAAATAACAATTTTAGTAAGTATGTATTTTTGTAAATGGGTGTATATCACATAAGAAATCTCTCAAGTGCCTATACGCCAATGCCCGCAGTATCGTCAAACCTGGTAAACTCGACGAGCTAACGTGCATTATAGCTTCCTTTGAATATCGAATACATATCATAGCGCTAAGTGAAACGTGGTTGAAGTCTGAAGATGAAGCTAAAAGATTCCAATTACACGCATTACTTCAACATCAGACAAAACAGCAGAGGTGGTGGCGTATCAATTTTTGTGCATCACTTAAACACAATCTGATTGAAGAGTATGCTATCAATGACAATCACTATCTCTTGATCCACGTAAACAAGTTTTCTCTAGACATCGGTGTCGTATACAAACCCGAGCGCACTACTAACAAAGATTTTCTAGAGTACTATTCAGCGCAACTGGAACAAAGAAAAAGGGGTTTAATTTTCGGTGACTTTAATTTGGACCTACTAAATAAAAATCAATCAGTTTCTGAGTATAAGGAAGTAATAAAGGAATGTGGCTATATGATATTAAACAAAGTGTATAAGCATTTCTGCACTCGTGAAACAAGTACTACCTGCACTATTCTAGACCACGTTTGCTCAAACCTAAAACAAAATATGTTTCACCTTGCAGTTATTGAGTCCGACATGTCCGATCACAAGCAAATTTACTTTGAAGTAATAAATTTCAAACCTGAACCTCCTAAGTCGATTACATATGAAGCAATTAATTATGAAAATTTGTATAAAACTGTCGAAAATATGAACATAAACCCTAACTATGATTATGACATTTTTGAGCAAAACTTTATTGTATCCTTACACAAAAATAAAGTTACTAAAACTAAAAAGAGTAACTTGCCCAAGCAAGACTGGATACAGAAAGATATTATTACTGCTATTGAGAAAAGAAATACATTACGGCTAAAACACAAAAGAAATCCATCAGACAGACAAATAGAACAGGAATTAGTAAAAGAGAGACAAACACTAGCCCGGAATATACAGAAAACGAAACACCAATATTATTACAAAGCATTTATCGACTGTGAAAATAAACCAGCTAAAATATGGACCTTGATAAATTCACTATCGCATAACAAAATAAAGAAAACTATGGTTCCAGCCAAACTACAGACTACAACAGATACGATCACTGATGCCCATAAGATATGCGAGCTTTTCAATGAATACTTCTCAACCATTGGAGCATTATTAGCTAATGAAATTCCTTCTACCTACCATCATAATAACATTTTTATCACAGCATGCCGCTCAATGGATTTGTATGAACAAAGCTTACCACGACTGATTCCCACAACTGAAGATGAGGTCAACAAGATCATTGACAACTTTAAGTCTAACATGGCGTCAGGTATAGATGGCATAAATACCAAATCTATTAAGTGCGTCAAACATCTTGTAGTCCCAGAACTCACTGAATGTATAAATAAGTGCCTGGAGCTTGGTATATTTCCTTGTAGTCTCAAAACTGCTAAAGTTACTCCAATCTTTAAGTCAGGAAGCAAGTTAGACCCTGGTAATTACCGACCTATATCTATTCTTCCAGTACTATCAAAAATCTTTGAGAAAATCTTATACAACCGTCTTGAAACATTTTTAGCTAGTAAAAACTTCTTGTATGAAAAACAGTATGGCTTTAGACGTAAATCAAACTCCCTATCCGCGACCATAGATCTAACAACCAAAATAAAAACTAACATCGACCAAAAACACATAGCGTTGGGTGTATTTATAGACCTAAAAAAAGCCTTTGACACCGTGAGTCATGACCTACTCCTAAAAAAGTTAGAACATATCGGCGTCACTGGTGTCGCACACAAAATGCTTGAGTCTTACTTATCAAATCGCAACCAAGTAGTAAAAATCGGTAAATACCAGAGTCAGCCGATGCCTATAACGTACGGTGTACCGCAGGGGTCGGTCTTGGGTCCGTTATTATTTCTAGTTTACATAAATATCTTAAAAGAAATTGGTCTGAGAGGAGACATCACGCTCTATGCCGACGATACGACTTTATTTTACTTCGGTCACTCAGTAGATGCACTTATACCAGACGTTCAAAATGATCTTAACCTATTACATAAATGGTTCCAATATAATCTTTTAACCATAAATATAGATAAAACTAGTTACATGATATTTAAAACTAAAAATAAGAAAATCAAAGAATTTGAATTAAAAATAAACGATCAAAATCTCAAAAGAGCGCCCTGTGAAAAATACCTCGGTCTACTTCTTGACGATAATCTTACATGGAAACCACATTTAGACAAAATGAAATCTAAACTTAAGTCCATAACGGGTACCCTTCGTGGTATATCTCAATGTTTCCCACAAAAGATTCGTTATCTCATTTATAATGCTTTAGTGAAACCCAACATAGACTATCTCATTGAAATATGGGGTACAGCAGCCAAAAGTAACTTAGACCAAGTACAACGAGCTCAAAATAAAGTTATTAAAGTACTCTTCAACTATAAATATCTGACTCCTACGAAGAAAGTATATACGATACAAAACTTTTAAATATCAACCAATCATATGTCTATTTCACATGTTTACTAATACGAAAAATATTATCAAAAGACATCCATACCCAAATAACCTTCACTAAAAAGCAACATTTTCAAAAAATTAAATTAAGAAATGCAAATAACCTCATACTTCGACCGCCTAGAACCAACTATGGTAAAAAGAACCTTATGTTTGAAGGGGCAAAATTATATAACAAACTGCCTAATGACATTATGGATACAAAGTTTATCGTTAGTTTCAAAAGACTTTTAAAATCGCACATAATAAAACATGTAACGTAACAAAAAAAAAAATTTTTTGGTACTCACTTATAATTAAGTACTTACCTAAATTAAATAAAAACAAATTTGTTAACAATAATTTTAATATTAAAAACTAGCTTGATTAAGTTAATATAAAAGCCATAAATAAATAAAGCATAGGTACACAAATATGTTTTGAAAGTTAATAATAATAGTAAAATAAAAAATAAAATTCAAATTAAAAACAGATCATACAAATTATTGTAGTACTTACATACAATTCACGTTTATTTCATACATGTATTTATTATATTGTATTTTTATATATTTTTCTTTTCAGTCATAATCAAATCAGTTACTTATATAATATTATGTAAACACACTAATATCAATAACACAAACAGCAAAGAAAACACGCAAGAGAGATCATTGCTGCAGGACACTTCTGTAGAATGTCGAGCGTAGTTTAGATCTATATCCGTGTTTGTGCCAAACATCTGTGCCTGACGCTGTGAGTGAGCCGCTGGCTTTGTTATTTTACATCTACCGTACATTGACTACGCTTCTCCAAAAAAAAAAAAATGTAATTTAAATTTTATTGTTCTCATGGTAAGCGAACTGTAATTTTGTCCTTAATGAGAATAAACATCTTAAACCTTAAATAAGTAAAATTTTAACATTAAAAACATTAATCTTAAACCTTAATTTGCCTGAATTAATGAAATTTTATTCTGTTATATTCTATTAACCGCCTGCGCTTTAAAAACATTGTTTTTTAGAAATATTTGCCATGTTATGCGGAAATCCACAGCGTAGTATGTCTGTGTGTATACATACATACAAATAGTCACGACTATTATACCCGCGGCTGCACATGTGCTCAGCGTGACATGTGCGCCCATCGCCGCTCGATGCTGTTGGATGTATGTGCAGTCTCTAGTCCATTAGTCTTTTACGACACCCAAGGGATGAGGTGGATAGTATTCATTCACCGCTAGGCGACACGGTTAAAACTGGCAACTAATAATAAAATTACACAATTTTACTTTAAAACAAAACAAAACCAAATACAAATTGTTAATTATGTAACAATTTGTATTTGTTTTTTATTTTATAACAAATATGATAGGTACTAAGGTGGACTGGACTGTATTACGACGAATCTGGAACACGTCGAATCTGGAACACGACCAATCTGGAATACGACAAATCAGGAATACGACGAATCCGGAACAAGTCTTTTCAGAGTCACGCTGACCGCCCGCGCGGGTGTAGGTAAGCGGTGCGGGCCACGAGCTAGTTGTTGTCTTGTACTTGTACCGTTTTCTGGTTTTATAGTGACGCTTACCACCCGCGCTTACCATCAGCGCGGGTGGTAAGCGTCACTATGAAACGGTACAAGGCAACACCTAGCTCGCTTACACCCGCGCGTGCGGTCAGCGTGACTCTGAAACCAGCCTAACGGCTACTCAAGCTCTGACATTGGAAGAGGAACTAGAGCAGACTTTAGAATCTACCATGATAAGTTTTCGTCCATCGCCTGCTCGAATACCTCTGATTGAAAACATTATAAAGAATTCATGACTCTTTATAAATCAGGAGGCTCGATTGGTAAATATTTAACGTTAGCTCACAATACCCTAAAGTCAATAGTGCCTACAAGTGTAGGATGTGCCGAAGCGGAGCGAGCGTTCTCCGCTGCCGGATATCTTGCCAACAAGATACAAGGCAGTTTGGCTGACGAATCTGACGATACGCTGGGAATGTTGTGTTTCCTGCGAAAACACTTACAAAACGCAAAGTGATTTCAGTAGGTATATAACTTTTAATATTTTTGTACTTTTTTAATAAACGCTATGTTGCAATGCATTCATTATGCTATGCTTTCTTTCACATAAGTACTTACTTACTTTAAACTTATTTTATCAACAAACGCAGGATCCCGTTATACCGGATCCCGCACCAATGAAAATTCATGACCCCGCCGATCGATACCGAGATCTCGCAATGGCATGCGGGATTGGAAGAACTACTAGGTGGTGAGCTGAGTCCATCGCTGTTGCGCCATTGCGCCGTTTGTAAAATGCCGAATAAATAATACAATTTGCTTGCGACATGTACAAAGAGTACTATTATGTAGCCCTCTGCATCCCCGCACAGGCGCAGGGCTGGGCGTGTTCACGACACTAACTCTGCCGCGCGGCGTTCGCTTCGGCCCGTACCGCGGGGAACGCACCACGAAGATTGAATCAATGTATTGCTGGCAGGTCAGTTATTCATTACATAAGTCAAATCAAAATTATCAAATTAGACAAATGAGGTATTATCTGATGGTAACTATGTATAATTATCATGTCATAGTCATTATCCTAATTATTTTTTTTAGTTTTTCTTTTAACCTATTAGGAAGGTTTACGCATTTCGGTTTCCTATACAATTTTTCAAGTCGAAATTTTTAAAGACCAATAAGCCAATTTTAGTGAAATTTTGCATGCTAAAGTGAAATACATAGGGATCTAAATTGTTTGTTGATAACATTTAAAAAAAAAGTTTATTTGGCTGAGTTATTGCGATTTAAAGTCCACCATAGAAAGTTTAAAATCGCAATAACTCAGTTAAATAAACGTTTTTTGGAAATGTTTTCAACAAACTATTTAGATCTCTATATTTTACCTCAGCATGCAGAGTTTTATCAAAATTGGCCTACTGGTTTTTAAAAATTGAATTGAATTGAAAACGACTTCAAAATTTGTATGGGAAACCGAAATGCGTAAACCCTCTTAATATTATTTTACATTCATTTTATTAAATTACCAATATTATAAGTAAGTAATAAAGATTTTCTACGCTCACATCATTTATCTAATCCAAGTTAAGCTTCTTTTCCAAACATACGTCAACATAGAATACACCTAAGACCTGAAATCAATTTGGAAAACAGTTTGTTTTAATTGTTCCGACCGGGAATTGAAACCTCACAGAGATGGCGCGACGCCAGGAACAGGCGTGCTGACCACTCTACCACGGAGGTCGTCAACAACGATTCATGATTTTTCTTCTTTATTCATCATGGACGTATTCACTTTTGTTTGCAATTTGATTTCTTTAAGTAGTTTAATGTAGTGAGTTATTCGTTTGCTTAAACTAAATAAATTAAGTACACTTAAGTTTGGTTAGTCAGAGACTAGGCAATGCGAGAGTAACAGCAAAGCAGACCTCACCATAGTCCACTTTTCACCAAATAGCGACTGCACATGTGCTAAGCGTGACAGCTGTGGTGAGCCCAACGCCGCTCTATGCTGTTGGATGTACCTATGTGCATTCTTTAGTCCGTTAGTCGCCTTTTACGACACCCAAGGGAAGAGGGGGGTGTTCTTTCGTAGGTAGGTATTCTTTCACCGCTACGTGACACGGTTACTTAATGAATAAGTTGCACAAAACCGGAGAAAGATACAGGCCCTTCCAATTTTATTGCGATTTCCCATGGATCCTACTAATTTTTTTTTTTTCTTTATTAGAAAAAAAAAAAAAATATGTCACAAGTTCAATTTGAACGGATACATTCTTATTATTATCCGTGCTTCGGATGGCATGTAAACGTAAAGCCATTGGTCCCGGTTGTTGTCGTAAAATGAATGTCGTTTAAACCCACCAACCACCGTATTGGCTCAGCCCAATCTCCATAATAATACAATAATAATAATATATTTATTTGCATAAAACATGGTATACAAAGTTGTTAAAATTGTAGAACAGTTCTCATGTTTTGCACATTTGAGTTACATGCAAATTGTTACAATTAAACCTAATTTTTATTGTTTAGAAATTGCTTAATGTCATAAAAGTTTTTATCCATAAGCCACGTATATAATTTACTTCTGAACAAATTGAAGCTGAGATTTTTAAATTCACAGGGCACCTTATTATAAATTCGTACACACATGACAATACTTACAGTTTTTGTTATATTTTTCCGATTTAGGAATATTAATTAGGACTAATCTATTAGGATTTCTCTTTTTCCTAGAGTTAACATCTCGAGCTTTCTTAAATAGGTACATGTGGTTATACACAAATATGCTAATCTCGTAAATGTACAGAGACGGTAGCGGTAGCAAATTAAGGCCCCTAAAATATGGTCGACAGGATTTATCAGGTGGGATACCACAGATAGCCCTGATACATCTTTTTTGTGCGATAAATTCTTTGCTAGCGTCTGTGCTATTGCCCCATATCCATGTGGGAAGGTCTGGGTCCAGTGGGACATTTCTAGGCTGATGTAGATGATTAATTTATTGTTTATATTCCCTTGGCGTGGTTGGCAATTCGCTGTATACATTTTAGCTCCACGACGGCAACAACAAATGGTCGCACGTGGTGGACGCAGCAGACGCGAACGCATCCAACTGGATGCGCTACGTGAATTGCGCGCGCCACTGGTGCGAGCAGAACCTCGTGGCGTACCAGTACCAGGGGCAGATATATTACAGGCGGGTACATTACAACTACACTACAGAACACAGGATAGGTCTACAAACAACTATAATATGACAACAACTAGGTGAACCCTTCGATACATAGGCAGATAAACTACTTACAACTACACTAGAGAACATAAGGCGACCTGCCTTATCCTACAAGCAAATATCATGATAACTACTGCACACCCTTCGATACATGGCAGAAAATCTATAGGCGAGTACATTACAATACACTACAGGACACAGGGCAGGTCTACAAGCAAATATAATGACAACTACTATAAGGTACACCCAAAGCAAATAAACTATAGATGAGTAGGGTGACGGACCCAATTATGAGCACTTTATATGAGGCCATTTAATTTCAACTCTAAATATTTCATATGTTACGATATTCTAAAACTTTTGTGTTGCGTTATTAATGTTGAGAATATAATCACCTGTTGTGTAAAGTAAGATTTTTTTAATATTTGTAGTCATTATTGAGTCAAAATTACAATTTATCAAAAACAAGCCTATCACCATTCATCAGCACAGTCATCACGAATTAATATCACCTACTTACCCAATTTTAGGCGCTGTGAATTGTACGTTTTAAGGGCTGGAAAACAAAATATCCTTTAGAAATGAGTACAATTTTTTATTGTTAATCAGCCATTTAACATTTCTATTAAATATGGCACGATCAAAATTTACCTTAACATTATTTATTTCAATTTAGGATGCGAAAAACGTTAAGAATGTGTTTAAATACCAGTAGGTATCTATAAATAGTGCTTTAATCGCATTACTGAATGACTAATAAACGTAAGCAAAATCTTACCCTTGACGTGTCAGAATGGCCGAAAATCACATAAAATCACACAACATCCTCAAGAATACGGCGCCATGATAAATGCCAAACTGTACAGAGTTTTGCTAGTACAATAATTTAAAACTTTCTGTACGCGTTTCTTACCCTTGCAACTTCGAAATCATAGACATTATCTTACTTATTTTTTTACGAGGTGCTGGTAAACTGGTGCAGTGCTAGCACAGTAAATAATAAGCTTATTTACTGTGGTGCTAGTATATGGGTCATTCACCCTACATTACTAATGACCACTGTCACAGTATAAATCTCATATTTATACTGTGCCACTGTCGCAGCCCATATCAACAATTATAACAACTGCACATGTGGTCAGCGTGACAGGTGGTGTGAGCTTGCCGCTATAAGCTTGTTAGATGTATGTCAGTCTTCAGTCCGTTAATCAGCTTTTACGACATCCAAGGGAAGAGATTATGGGTCGGTAGTATTTGTTTTAATGAGCCGCCACCACGCTGCTCTATTATTACTTATAAACAAACTTTATTATACAATAATAAGCTATTTTAATGACACTTAGGAAACTAAGTAGAAAAAGGTCCCGGTTGTTGTCGTAAGAAGGCAGTGGGACGTTTAGGCTGATGATAATTGATTTCGGATCATTAATAATTCGGAATTTTGATTTTCGTAACAATGGGATTTATGATAACTTGTTATATAGCGGGGCCTGCAGAGGTCTCTCTCGCAGCGCAGTAGCACGTCGACCTATTCCTATTGGGATCTTTTGTACAAAAACGATATCTAACTAAATAACTAAGCGATAGATAACTTATATGAAAATAAGTAGGTATATCAGATTTGTGATATTCGGCATTCTGCAACATTCGGAATTATAAAATTCGTTCTTTATTATGAGTTTTGAAATTACTTACCTTAGTTTTTGGCCTATAAAAAGCTCTGCACCATCTGGGAGTTATAGCACAGTAAAGCTCATATATTTACTGTCGTTATAGTATGCTATATCAGTGTAATGTTTGAAGCTCTTACCACTATGACTTTACTCTTTAAAAGTCTTATCTTAGCGCCTAAATGTTTGTTGGCCTTACTTAGTACGTACCTAAATAAGGCAAATACAGCTCCTAAATTGGTTTATGAGTTGAACTTTTTGGTGTACCTACCTACCTACCTACATAATATTAAATGTATATTTTTATTTAGGACTATAAAGATAATCCCCCGATTCACGGAGCTGCTAGTGTTCTACGGCGGCGAGTACGCGCGTCTGTTGAACGTCAATTTGAAACACTACAACAGCCCATCAGGATACGCGCAGAAATTTGGTGAGAGCCTATATCCATCTACCATTCTGCCTATAAAACAAGCTCTTGCGTGAAAAGAAATTGCTAGATTGTGAGCCTATGTAATTGACCGTCTTTCGTTTATTGATGTATTCTTTCATTACGGAATTGTTCTCCTGTAGAACCCACGGCCAGAATTTTATCTCTAACTGCCGGAACACAGCAGTGCTACTGTAGTTATCATTGTTAGATATTATTAAACAATAGATAACATGTTGGTAGCTAGCCAGGCAGATTTGTGAGTGTTTCCATTATCAACCCACTTTTTCATCCCACAAATATTTATTATTAACTAGCGGGCGCTCTCGGTTTCACCCGTGTGGTTCCCGTTCCCGTGGGAATATCGGGAAAAAAATTATCATATGTGTTAATCCAGGTTATAAACTATCTGTATGCCGCATTTCATCCAAATCCATTCAGTAGTTTTTACGTGAAAGAGTAACAAACATCCATCCATACTTACAAACTTTTGCGTTTATAATATTAGTAGGCATAGATGAATGATTGGTCTCGCTGCGCTCGCGCAGCGAGACAAATAAGATTAGTAGGATTTACAACCTAAACTGTATTCCGATTTTAACACATTTTTTTCAATTTTTGATGAGAGGCTGAAGGTACTTCACAATTATTTTAACCCTAAACTTGACAGTGATTTTATTTTATTTTGACTACACAGTGTCTATGCAAACAGAAGTATTTATTTATTTTAATTTTAACAACAAATATTTGATTCGTAGTATTTCATTAGGTATACATATAATCACGACTATTATCCCCGAAGGGTTAGTCAAAGACTAGGCCATGAGGATTCTATTCAGTCCTCGGCCATTGTCCACTTTTCACCAAAAAGCGACTGCACATGTGCTTAGCGTGACAGGTGGTGAGCCCACCGCTGCTCTATGCAGTTGGATCTATGTGCAGTTTTTAGTCCGTTAGTCGCTTTTTACACCTAAGGGAAAATAAGGGGTGGTGGTAATAGTAAAGGACCCGAGTATACAACGACCTTCACCGAGCGGTTAATGGATGAAAAGTATTTTAAGTATATCAAATTTAATGTGTTAAAAAATATATTGCGAGTGGGCTGGCTGAAAAATTTCAGTCCAGTATATGATTATTTAAATATTTAAAAATATTTTTTTTTAAATATTGCACTTGTTTCAATAATAGATAAATTATATAGGTACCAATCGAAAGTATGAAGCTTATAGGATATGCAAACGTTAGGTTGACTATTTTTTTCCTGTCATTACATTGGGTAGGCAGGTGTAAACAGGAAAGTCAATATTAGTAATTTGCAACCGTCTGGTTAAATAAATAAAATTTATGTTTATATAAAGATAAGCTCATTATAAACACACACACCAAATAAGTGCAATGTAAAAAAATATATTTTTTTAATATTAAATTAATCATTAATGGTTTTGGACTGAATTTTTTTAGCCAACCCACTCGCGATATATTATTTAACATATTAATTTTGATATGAAATACTTTTCATCCATTAACCTTCTCGGTGAAGGTCGTTCTATACTCATCTAGACTATAAGTAGTATTCTTCACCGCTACGCGACATGGTTTGCGTTAAAAAACGCTCAAATAAACTAAAAGATATCGAAAAATATGTCTACAAATAAAACTGAGAAAAATAAGAAAAGTAGGTACTTGCAAATTCTACTCGAATTGAACGCTTAAACAACCAAGTGTGCTTCAAGTTTTAATTATGTAAAAACTAATTTAAAATATAATATTTATTACAGGTGCTACAGTAAAGAAGAAACGTAAACTAAGTACTGATACTGGACATGAAGTAACTCAAACTTCTCGGGCAACTGAAGAAGGAAAAACCAATTATGAAGACATCGAGAAAACATCACCACAAAACACTAATGAAAATACTATATTTACCAAAACAAATAATAGTAATGAAGATAGTACTATAAGCAATTCTAATATGGGATACGATCGAAACAAACAAGAAAAATGTATAATCTTTAAAAACAATATTAGAAATATTCAGAAACATCCAAACAAATATACATGTGACGTTTGCAAAATAAATTTTAATTCTAAAAATATGTTAGAATGGCACATGAATTCACATTATACAGTATTAAGGCAAAAACATAATAAGCTAGACATAAAACATAACATCGTTAAAAACAACGAACAAATCTTAAAAGGCAAAGTATGTAATTTTTGTAATAAGTCTTTAGTACGTAAAGGTGACTTTACTAGAGATATTGGGACTCACACGGGCGAGAAACCATATCAGTGTAATGTTTGTAATAAGTATTTTTCAAATAAATCTGATTTGACTAGACATATTAGGACTCACACGGGCGAGAAACCATATCAGTGTAAAGTTTGTAATAAGTGTTTTTCACAGAAATCTAGTTTGACTCAACATGTAAGGACTCACACGGGCGAGAAACCATATCAGTGTAATGTGTGTAATAAGTATTTTTCACAAAAACCTTATTTGGCTAAACATGTAAGGACTCACACGGGCGAGAAACCATATCAGTGTAATGTTTGTAATAAGTATTTTTCAAATAAATCTGGTTTGAATAGACATATTGGGACTCACACGGGCGAGAAACCATATCAGTGTAATGTTTGTAATAAGTATTTTTCAAATAAATCTGATTTGACTAGACATATTAGGACTCACACGGGCGAGAAACCATATCAGTGTAAAGTTTGTAATAAGTCTTTCTCAGATAAAGGTAATTTGCGTCCACATATTAGGACTCACACGGGTAAGAAACCATTTCATTGTAATGTTTGTAATAAGTATTTTTCACAGAAACCTCATTTGACCTTACATATTAGGACTCACACGGGCGAGAAACCATATCAGTGTAATGTTTGTAAAATGTATTTTTCACGAAACTCTAATTTGACTCAACATGTAAGGACTCACACGGGCGAGAAACCATATCAGTGTAAATATTGTAACATACATTTTGCACACAAGAGCAGCCGTAACTCACATATTAGAAAGCACCATAAAAACCTAAATACTTAAAAAGCATGTCAGTAGTTTTAAATTGTAAATATACAAATGTACGAAGATTATAGACAAGTGGCAAACGCTCCAAGTCCAATCGTTTGGGTTTCTCAATAGAACATTTTTAACCGGCTTTGCGGTCTCGTCGCGAAGCCACACCGGTCTTAGAGCCAGCGGTCCTGGGTTCGATTCCCAGCGGGGAGTACATCTTTGTGTCTGCCTGGCTAGCTACCACCATCTGATCTAAAGTCTGCCGCCATAACAACGCTGTTCATAACTTGCTGTTAGCGAAAACCGCATAAAATCCATTGCCTGGTTTGGAAGAAGAAAGCGGAGCCACAGACACACTTTAAATAGGTAGGTAACGGTAATGAAGATGTACTAAAACTTACTAGAGTACTTACCCCTGACACTGATACCCAACGGTGCGCTTCTGTAAAGGCTACATTCAAAACTCTGTCCTGAATCCGCAGTGAGTTATCATTATGAAATACGCTTTCTCTGAATTCCTACCTACCTCCCTACAAACGTCGCAGAAGTCACTCTTGATCAGAACGAACGGCGAGTTTACGATCGAGCTTTAGAGAAACGACGTGCTGAAATTCTTAATAAAATAATAATACCTAGCTGTTGCCCGCGACTTCGTTTGCGAGAATTACACTATGCCATACTAAAATGTTACCGGTATAAAAAGTTATCTCTAAGTATATTATTATTCTATAAATGTTTATAAAAACTGAGAAGATACCTACTTTTATTCATGATATTTTAAAATATTGAATTTTATAATAGTTTTAGAGTTGTTTTAGGATAATATCATTGAGACAAGGACTCAATACGTCCATGCATTAAGATAAGTCAATAACTAATATTTAAGACTGTTTGATTTATATACATTTTTTAAGTGTTATTATTATTAGTTACAACAAATACTGTCTCAAATGTATCTACACCCAGCGGGATCACCTATCTGGGAGACTTATGAGTGATGCAGGGAATTAGATCTATATTTGTTCTATTGAATTATGCTGAAGACAGAATTTGTTCCGTAAAAACAACGGAAATATAGGCTTTTCTAACCGACCTCCAGCCAGCGGGATATTTACCAAAGTTACGTCTGATGAAGTATAAAACGTCAAAAGGTGTGGGTTTTTTTATCTAATGGATAGTTTTATTTTTATTTTATTACTTATGAGCATCGAACTGAGATTTCGTGTTGAAGTTTTATACCTCATATTAACCATTGTACATTACTATACTTAAGTCAAAGAAAACCGCAAATCTATCTATATTTTTATAAACTTTTCCTCATTTGATACAAGAGGCACATAATAACTAATAGTGCAAAAGGCTCTTAGTTTTAAGATTTGTACAGACGCCCGCTGCTCAACCTACCACAAAAAGTCTCATTTCTACAATAAATTTTAAACGTTACCTACTGGGTATAAGAATCAATATTGATTGGAGAAATTTGACAGATTCAGACAGCGTGCGTGTTTTTATGTTTTTCTACAATGTGAAGTTTGAAACCAGCTAAAGATTATATTTTGTAAACAGCATTTAATTTCTCATTTTCAACTGAGATGACTGTATCTTATACTAATATGCCGTAAAGAAATCCTTATCCAAGATGATGGCGGGTTCTGGCCAGCTCAAATAGTAGGTACTTAATTAATTAAATAAATATTAAACTGTTAAGCTTTTTTATTCAAACTAGTCTTCGACCGACTCCATAAACGTATCCTGTGGTTACGACACTTAAGGGAAGCGAGGGGGTGGTACGGTACCTAGTAATCTTTCACCGCTACGCGACACTTGAAATAAATTAAATTAAATACCTATTTTACTTACTTACCTAAGCACCTACATGGAATAATGTTACATCCAACAGCAACAGCTGGGATTGCTGTCAGTGCAGTGCCATTACAAATCGATTGCAGAATTATCAGTTATTATTACAAGCTTATCAGTTATTATTAACTTGCAATGTATGTATGTATGGCGAACGCTACACGTCAATAAATATTGTGATAAATATCGTGATATTTATTGATGGATCTTGGGCTGGATCACAGCACACCCTACACCATCAATACGGATCGCGTCAAAAATACGTACTTTGTACGAGGCAGACGTGTAGGGTTGCCACTCGTACTTTAAAATAGAGTATTGTCCTCTTTTTCATGTAGGCGTACCTACTTTATAATCTACGCTACGACACCAATTAAGTAGATACGCTAAAATCTTAGAGCATTAATGCTATAAGGCTAAAATACTCTATTTACGTAAAAGACAAATATTTGTCAAATGTCGCAACAAAAAATACGTTTTTAAGGACAAATACATAAATACTCTTTTTTATGCTATTGTCTAATACGAAGACTATACTGGGTTTAATTAAAAGAATGAATGGAAAACAATGAAACTTTTTACTTTCGTTCTACAGAGTTACTAATTAAACTTTCGTTACTTATGTTAACTACTTAATCTAAATGATGAGCGCACGCGCGCGCGTGCGTTCAGTCGGGGCCGATGTGGTAAAAGAGGCCGATGCCGATGCAGCTCAGCCTTTTGATGCGCTGCTGCGGGGCGGGCGGGGGCAGCGGCAGTCTCCCCGCGTCCCCGCTTGATTAAGGCAGTCTTCCACATCTCTGCTTAGCTACGTTGGCGTAGACATCCTGGGAGGCCCGGGGCAGGAGCAGCAGAACCCGCAGCAGCTGGTGAAGATGATGATGATGAATCCCTTCCTGGTCTTCATCATAAAAAGCAGGCACGCTTGCTTTAGTGCGCGTCTCTCGATGCTTATGTTATGCTTGATATGAAGTCGGCGACCCTCTTGTGGCGCCTTTCTTTAATGTTTGTAGTCCAGCAGCAGAACCCGCAGGAGCTGGTGAAGATGATGAAATTCTTTCCTGGTCTGTAGCTCGGACAGGTACTAGCTTTTCCATCTTCTCTATCTTTTCTATCTTCTCCATAAGGCTTCTCTTAGGTTTTCAATCAGCTGGTATCGATTTCGGATGCTTTTCTCCGTAGCAGCAGGGGGCGCTGGTAGTGACGTCAGCGGCCGCCCGATGAGGAAGTGCCCTGGGGTAAGAGGAGAAAAGTCGCTGGGATTACTGGATAAAGGAGTAAGGGGTCGGGAGTTGAGTACCGCTTCGATTTGCGTGCAAAGTGTACTCAGCTCCTCGAACGTTAAACTAGAATTTATTATGACATGTTTTAAGTGATGTTTTGCACTTTTACGCCGCTCTCCCAAAGCCCACCGAATGTGGGGGAATAAGGGGGAATTAAATGAAATGCAATGCCCTCTTCCGCTGAAAACTCATAGACTGAATTTATGCCTGGTTTTAACTCTATACCTAACTCATTACTTGCACCAACAAAATTAGTACCGTTATCACAATGAATTTGAGTAGGTTTTCCTCTACGCGAAATGAATCTGCGAAGACACGAAATAAAGGCGTTAGTGCTAAATATATTTTTTATTATGTGTAAATCTTCTTATGTAAGCAACTATTCTTATTAATTTAAATGAACTCTAATATGTAGGTAAGTTCCCAAGTAACAAAGTTCTCCTGTAGCGCACAGTTTACAGGCTTACAGCACTAGTACCTCTCTTTTAGTGGTTCCAGGTTTTACTACCAAGCTTATAACAGGTAACACGGAGTTCGTTTGGGTTTATAGTACACCTGCTCTTATAAGTTGACTTATAGTTGTGTATAGAACGAAATTATAGGCGCAGTAAAGGCTAAGATGGCCTATAAAAGGGTTGCATAGGTGTAAATACACTTGAGAAAACTTGCTCCAGTAAGTTATACTTATAATCGCCTACAAGTAAGTAATTATAAATCCGCTATAAGTGTCCTACGCCAGTAATAGTAATTTATAGACTAAAACCATTTGCACTTGTTACTTGACCTTATAGGAGTGTATAAGTCAACTTTATGTGCCAATTATAAGTGAATTAGTTCTACAGTGGTTTCTTCTAAGAGTAAGTGTACTTGGTATTATTGTGGATTCTCGAATACTGTTATAGTCTTAATTTCTTTAAAAAGGTTTCTTGTAAAACTATTAGTGTCCAAAGATATCTTCGTGAAGTCCATTTAAGAAGACAATTGCTTTTAATATTTCTCGCATCTTCACGGCCATTTTGGTTTCTTTTGAGTCATTGGGTTTTTTATTAAATTATTACAAAAATGGATATAAACAAATGGAAATATGACCATGATAGTTTGATCAAAGTCACAACTAAAACATAAAAATAATAAACTCTTAGTTATTAAAATTAAGCATTAGACATTTGTATGCGGAACCCTATTTCGTCACAATATGGCGCGACAATGCTGTTAGGACTAATATTATTTTAAACACAACTTAGTTAATACGCCATTTACAAAAGGCGAACAAAAATTGAGATGTAAAACACAATATACTTCACCGAAAATACATACGCGTTTGTTTAAATACTTGTTAATACATTTTATATAAAATAGATGAAGTTACTTTTATTTTTTTTATTTTTCTCCACAACTGCACAACAAATCATCAATTCACAAATGTTTGAAGTAGCAAGTAATAGAAGTGCGGAGTACGTTACAAGTCTGCCTGGTTCTATTAAATGCTCATAGTGAGCTTCGCGGGAGAAAATGGTTCTGCGTAGTCCAAATATAAAAGAATTATTGGTCTATGTGGTGCTCGGAAAGTCTACTATGAGTGTTTTATTAGCAAAAGTACGCGTATAAAATGGGCCCTTTTCCGTGGTTATAAACTTTTACTAGCCTGTTATAGACCTGGCCCCGGAACCACTACAAGACCACATTTTGTTACTTGGGTTATGGTTACCCTATGGTTGACTGGTAGAGAATGCCTCAGGCATTAAGTCCGCCATGTAATGTTATGTTGCAAAAGTTAAAATAAATAAATAAGTTATCAGAAAGATTTTTGTCACACCTTTTTAATGTCAGGTGGTACTGGTTCTAACTGAACAAGACAACGAGTGCTTACACAAAGAGTAAAATTTAAAGGTAAAAAATATCCGATATTATGCTTGCGAATTGTTGTTATTTTATTTAGTTAAATAACAAGTTAAAGTTAAAGGTAAAAAGTATCCGATATTATGCTTGCGGATTTTAGTTAAATAACTAGTAAAAATGAAAGGTATCCGACAAAATGCTTGCGGATTTTTGTTAAATAACTAGGGATTTAGATTCAAACCTGCCATCAGGTAAGTGACAGGTATTTTTAATGAAATGTTTTTCGCAATGCTCTTTTGGCGATATGGTCAATTTTAAAGGTGGAATATCCTTAAGCCTCCAAAACTGAGAAAGTGGTTTACTGATTTTTGCTGTGAAATTACAGTGAACCATTTATGATGAATGTTTCTTATGCATGTTTAGTGGGCCGGCTACAATCCAGCCAAATGTAGTTTTTTGTATGATAGGCATATTACGACCTAAAGATATCTTTTCAGGACACAAGATATCAATGAATACGTCAGCACCCAACAACAGGTCAATGTCTGAAGGCTGACAGAAATGAGGATCAACCAATTGAATATTTTTAGGCAAATTCAATTGATTTATGTTCACCGACACATTAGGTATTTGACCAGTAATTTGAGGTATGATCAAACAATTTAGGTTTAAATTAAATGAATTTGACAACGATGAAATGTTTACGTTACATTCGTCAGAAATAGGTAATTGAATGCCGTTAATGCCTGAAATATTAGTTATGAAATCAGGATTACGATTAACTACACCAATTTTATGTTTTAAGTTTTCCGTCATGAATGAGGATTGACTGCCAGCATCAAGTAAGGCGCAGGCAACGTACGTTTGGTTATTTTCAGGATTGGTGACTTTCACTAAAGCAGTACCAAGAAGAAACTGACTATGAGATTGCACTGAAAGAGTGTGATGAGAAACATCCCAAGTAACAAAATGTGGTCTTGTAGTGGTTCTGGAGCCAGGTCTATAACAGGCTAGTAAAAGTTTATAACCACGGAAAAGGGCCCATTTTATACGCGTACTTTTGCTAATAAAACACTCATAGTAGACTTGGCGAGCACCACTTAGACCAATAATACACTTATAGTTGGACTACGCAGAACCATTTGCTCCCGCGAAGCTCACTATGAGCTTTTAATAGAACCAGGCAGACTTGTAACGTACTCCGCACTTCTATTACTAGCTACTTCAAACATTTGTGAATTGATGTTTTGTTGTGCAGTTGTGGAGAAAAATAAAAAAAATAAAAGTAACTTCATCTATTTTATATAAGATGTAATATCAAGTATTTTGCACGTAATATTATACGCATACATAATTGCACGGCAAACGCGTATGTATTTTCGGTGAAGTATATTGTGTTTTACATCTCAATTTTTGTTCGCCTTTTGAACAAGGCGTATTAACTAAGTTGTGTTTAAAAATAATATTAGTCCTAACAGCATTGTCGCGCCATATTGTGACGAAATAGGGTTCCGCATACAAATGTCTTATGCTTAATTTTAATAACTAAGAGTTCATTATTTTTATGTTTTAGTTGTGACTTTGATCGGACTATCATGGTCATATTTCCATTTGTTTATATCCATTTTTGTAATAATTTAATAAAAACCCAATGACTCAAAAGAAATCAAAATGGCCGTGAAGATGGGAGAAATATTAAAAGCAATTGTCTTCTTAAAGGGACTTCACGAAGATATCTTTGGACACTAATAGTTTTACAAGAAACCTTTTTAAAGAAATTAAGACTGTAACAGTATTCGAGAGTCCACAATAATGCTAAGTACACTTACTCTTAGAAGAAACCACTGTAGAACTAATTCACTTATAATTGGCACATAAAGTTGACTTATACACTCCTATAAGGTCAAGTAACAAGTGTAAATGGTTTTAGTCTATAAATTACTATTACTGGCGTATGATACTTATAGCGGATTTATAATTACTTCTTGTAGGCGATTATAAGTGTAACTTACTGGAGCAAGTTTTCTCAAGTGTATTTACACCTATGCAACCCTTTTATAGGCCATCTTAGCCTTTACTGCGCCTACAATTTCCTTCTATACACGACTACAAGTCAACTTATAAGAGCAGGTGTACTATAAACCCAAACGAACTCCGTGTAACCTGTTATAAGCTTGGTAGTAAAACCTGGAACCACTAAAAGAGCGGTACTAGTGCTGTAAGCCTGTAAACTGTGCACTACAGGAGAACTTTGTTACTTGGGATGCGAGCTGGATGAAGCTGCATGTGGATTATGTATATTTTCAATTTTATGCATTATAGTATTATGTTTTTTATTACTTAACCGACATGTACCAAGGCGACATGTATTAGGTTCATGGCCCCTTCGCAAACAGTTCAGACAAAGTTTAAGTTTAATGACTTCACTCATTTTATTTTCATGCGATAAAGATTTGAATGTTTCACAATCTATTAGTCTATGTGCTTGGTTGCAGAGGGGACACGAGACAGAATAAGTGGCTTTACAATTATTATTAGAATTACGATAAGAACCAGAAGTAAGAAAGGATTTTGAGAATCTCTGATGAAATGAACCTTTACTTTCATTTTTTATTTGATTATGATTATTATGATTTGGATTATTATTATTATTATATGGTTGAAAAGAAACTTTTTCACTTCTGCTTGCCTGTGCGGTTTCAAGTATATCGGCCCTACCACGGAGAAATTCGATAAATTCACTTAAGAGAGGCAAATCGGATAGATTGTTACGATATTCTTCCCATTTACCACTTGTGACCGAATCTAACTTAGTGGACACCATATATATAATGAGCGTGTCCCACTGGTCTACGGGTTGACCGAGAGTTTAACGCTCTAAGGTTTTTTGTGACTACCTCAATTAGGTATCTAAGAGATTTATGAGATTCTTTTGAAATAAGTTCGATTTTGAACAACGCTTTAGGGTGGTTGTTAATCAACATCTTTTTATTGTCATATCGCTGACATAAAAGCTCCCATGAAATATGATAATTGGCAGTCTCCCCGCGTCCCCGCTTGATTAAGGCGGTCTTCCACATCTCTGCTTAGCTACGTTGGCGTAGACAGCTATGTACTTTATTTTTGTTCGAACAAAATGTAAATAGTACATTGTTTGTTACCCCAGGGGTGAAAGTAGCTTATTTACTCCCGAAACGGGGTTTGGCGCCCGAGCGTAGCCAGAGGGAGGCAATAGTTCGAGGGAGAAAATAAGTCTTTCACCCGAGGTAAACACTGTGCTTTTCATTACGAATGATAAGTAACTAAAAATAAAAACATGAATAATTAGCTAAAAAAATTAGTGAGTTTTATTTTACATAAATCTACAACTTTTTTGAGATATTTAGTTAAAGTTTGTAGTAAAATTAGTAATAATTTGAATCTATGGACAACACAGGCCACGCCCACACAGTCCACGCTTCAGCAGGAAACTACTGCACAGTCTGCACATGTGCTTAGGTGTTGAGCCTTTACCCCGTTAGTCTCTTTTACTACACACAAGGGAAGAGATGAGTTGGTAGTATAGCTCTATAATTAAGACAGCACTTAGCATTAAGATAAACTTGTTTTTTTGTTACATTCGAATTAGTGTATGTTTGTGACATATGTGATATGTGACAGTACCTGTCAGAAAAACGATTCTCCCTAAGGTGGAAAAGTATTACTTTCCACCCGCTCCTCAGGCAACTTCAAACCTACTTTCCGTGTATGAGGAATAAAAATACCTACTTTATTCATCCTAAAAAAAAGGTGGCAACCCTGGACACGATAAATATTGACGCGCGACACTACACGCAAGATAAATATCACGGTCTAGGATCTGGGATTGGATCACTGGATTTCCAGAAATCCTGCGATAAATATTGTGATCCGTCAATACACTACACTACACGTCAATAATTATCGTGATCCGTCAGTATATATTGACGGATCACAATATTGATCTTGCGTGTAGCGTTCGCCTATGTCTTGTTCGGGTGGAATTTTGCAACTTAATTTTGACCCACTTCCCGGTTACCGATTGAGCTGAAATTTTGCAAACATGTGTAAATCGCGTGACAATGCAATATTATGATGACATGGTGCTGATCTGATGATGGAGCTGGAAGGTGGTCTTAGGAACTTCGCAATGAAACAACACATCCTCATCGAGTTTGGGCTTGTTTGAATCGTCTTGACGAATAGTTTGTCTTTCAATGGTAACCAGGGTCTGATGATGGAGTTGGAAGGTGGTCATAGGAACTCTGTAATGAAACAACGCAACCCCATCGAGTTTTGGCTCGTTTGATTCGTCTGGACGAGTAATTTGGTGCTAGATGGTAACCAGCGTCGGATGATGGAGCTGGAAGGTGGCCATAGGAACTCAGTAATTAAGCGACACAAAAAACTTTTACTATCAACTTATAACGTCATTATACAATTTATATGATATAAAAGGTTGTCGCGAGATATACCTAACTACTATACAACTTGTAACAGATTAATAGGCACATCCTTAAAATAGTATGTTAATAATCGGCTACTGAATCGATTGCAGTCATAGAAAATATAGGTATTATTTTGTCCTAAAAATAATTTAACTTATTAGAATTACAGTCACTCTTTCGATCAACAGTCGAAACAAACGAAAATAAAACTTAACGCAAAGCAACAAGGCTATTTAAAATGCATTCCTCCACAAAATCAGTTGATCAACAAAATAAACTAATAATAATGATTTATATTTTAAATATACTTAAGTAAAATTTTAAACACTGAAAAAAGACGACAACCTCAGCATCAAGCACTGACAAATTTCGACGGTTGAAAGCCAGACCTCGGTAGCCAAGTGGTTAAGGCAGCCGCCCGGAATGCGGAAGGTGCGTGGTTCGATTCCCGCCTGAAGTTGTCGTCTTTTTTCAGTGTTTAAAATTTTACTTAAGTATATTCAAGCGTAAATAAAACGCTAAAATATAAAACATTAATCTATAAACGCAGCTTCATCTTAACCGAATGTTCAAATATTTGTAAAAATATTTCTTTCGGATCTCAAAGGTGAAAACTTCTAAGATTTGATGAAGCAATGTTGACTAAACACATAAGCATCAAGCACTGACAAATTTCGACGGTTGAAAGCCAGACCTCGGTAGCCAAGTGGTTAAGGCAGCCGCCCGGAATGCGGAAGGTGCGTGGTTCGATTCCCGCCTGAGGTTGTCGTCTTTTTTTTTCAGTGTTTAAAATTTTAATAATAATGAGTTCTATTCCTATGACTTTAAAGTTTTTTTGCGTGAAATCGACCTAAACGAATGCAGTGATGCACACAGTAACAAAAGAGACACGTGACAATAGTTCCTCACTTTCTTCCGCAAGTTCAAAAACGATAGAGAAAAGAGAGACGCCGCTCGTCGGCCGGCCGGCGAGAGAGAGCGCACGCGGCGGTTTACGGAAACAAAAAAACAAACATTAATCACGCGCCGGCTCTATCAAAGTGTGATAGTTTCACACGTTACGCAAAGAATGATGGCGAGTCCCATACAACATGTTGTACAAAAAAAAAAAAATATAGAGAGTTTGAAACTATAAGTAATTGAAATATAATCTTATATTTCAATTACTTATAGTTTCAAACTCGTAAATACGTATATTCCTCTAGAATATTTTAAAACCCGGGAATATCAAAATATTCACAATAAACAAAAACTAATTAGTATTGTGTAATTCCATTGCCTACGAAAAAAAGCTGTCAAAATACGTGCCGTTCGTTCTTTATGGTTCTTCTTTTCTCTTTGGTTTTTCGGCTTGTTGTTTGTTGAATGAAAACTGCAAAGTTGTATGTAAATAAATAGTTGTACTTACATAACCTTGTTCGTTTGTTGTTTGGTTCTGAGAACTCGATTTTGCAGCGGCTAGCGCATTCGGCTTGCGATCTTGCTTGCTAAGCCACTTTTGCAATGCCGGGTCGCTGGATGGGTGACCAAATTTAAAACATCTTGAGCTCCTCCGTGCTTCGGAAGGCACGTTAAGCCGTTGGTTCCGGTTGCTGTCGTAAGATGGCAGTCGTTAAAACCCACCAACCCGCATTGGGCCAGCGTGGTATGTTATGGTCTGTCACACACAGGTAAAAGGAATCAATCAAGCTGTCTTCGGATTCTTGGAGTGCGTTCCGTCGTTCTGGGTAGGGCGAGCAGCTTAGGGCTGCGTTCCGTGGCTTCACTCGAGTGCACTCGAGCGCACTCCGGCGCGCGCTCTACCCGTTCCGTGGCTTGGTGAAATTTTACTCTGACGGCTGTCAGAGCGTAGTTTCATCCGTTCTGTGGCTCAGAGCGCAGCAACCAAACAACCATCAAATCGAATGGTTGTTTTTCACTCTGACAGCTATTTGACGTTTATATCATTGTTAAAGTGTCAAATTTTGAAATTTAAGTCAAAACGTCTCGAAAAATTCGGCCTGTTTGTTTCGTATTGTTTTACTTTTTAATAATTAGGTTTAAATATTGTATAAAAGTGGAAAAAATGTAGACAAAAGAAGAGTTTTCTCTCGTTTTGGACAGGAATACTTCAGAAGAGGTTATAAAAACAACTCGATCGTTCCGTGGCTCAGTTGCAACTCAAACGAGTTAAACTTTAACCAAACAACTACACCCAGAATGACGGAACGCACTCCAGAACCTCAGAACAATATGCTTATTGTTCTGAGTTATTGTTCTGAGCTCAGAACAATAACTAAAAGTTATTGTTCTGAGTTCGGACTTCTTGGCGGGAAAGTGAAGCGTCATGTCTGCAGTTTTGTTTTATTTTCTAAAATTCGTGTTTTTTCGAACATTAATGTGAAATAATAGTGGATTACAGTGGCGAAGCGTGAAATATTGAGAGAGGTAAGCCAAAGCAAAAAAAAATGCTTACCTACTCCGAGCGCGGGCACGCAGTCTTGAGTCCTTACCGAAAATCTGTGATTGGCATCCTGGCTTCAGTCTTGTATAGGCAGATGTATCTTCAGTCCACTTTTACTATACGTGTAAGCACTGAGATATTGAAACAGTGTCTTGCAAGCATAATAGAAGTGGCTTTGATAAAAGCCGTTTGTGGTAAAATGATGATATGATGTAAATTAAACAAAACTTTATCGACTAAGTACTAATAACTACTTATACTCTAAAGCTATTCGTCTATTCTTTCTTACAAAGTGCGCTAAGACATTATCATAAAAGCCGGGAAGAATCTAAAGCTATTAATGCCGACATCTTACAATTCTACTGATTACTTTGCAAATCTACTTACTCTTAATACGTAATTTCAACTTATTACAATATCTACTTACCGCAAATACCTAATTACAAAGTATGTCTTCGTAACTACTTTCTACACACAACACAAATAAACTAAGTCCAACTACAATACTAATCATTCTAATAGGTGAAACTAACTAATAAATTCAAATACTAATAAAACACAGTCATGCATTCAATGATGAATTGCAATTACGTCAAATTATCTGTCAACAGAACACAAACCGAAAACGATATTCCTCCATCCCGCTCACGCGTACGCAAATTGTATAACTGTCTCTATCAAGTAACTCGGATAAAGACGGCTTACCGGCTGCTAATACGCGGGTGGGTTTATTGACCTTTATGTGACGTCATGACGTTTATTTTGTACAGAAGTTTAACTGCCCAAAAGCCGATCGTGCCTGCGGCTTATTTTAAAGCAATATGTTGTTAAAAAGCAAATTTTGTTGATTTAATGTCCATAGTGTAGGCGTTTTGTAATGTTTCTTTTATATATTTACTTTTTTAATTACTGATTGTGCCATTTCTCAATTCAAGTAGAGAGTGGTTGTGTTCTAAACTTCTGAAGGGAAGCCGGTGGGAATCGAGTTGTATGGAACCTTCGTCACTGGTGGATTATTAATCCGCTAAGTGTTTGTGAACGTGCATGAGTGTTGGCAAATGTAACAAAACAGTGCAACATCACTTTTCAAATTCTCTCAAGAAGTCCGTGTGAGACCTCAGTAAAGTCCCACATCTTTACTGAGGGCTCAAGGGGTTTCGGGAACATCATTTATCATTCATCATCTTAATCACCACTCATTATCATCAAGGGGAAAAAAAAGAAATAAAAATACTAATGACTAGGCAGTATGGCCTCTGATCTTAGCCTGTTCCTTCACGAAACAAATATATATAAAAAAAATCAAGCTGTCTTCACTCTTCTCTTCAGTGTCTTCGATCCATAGGCGAAGGCTCCACGTAAAGTATTTATCGTGATCTGGATTGACTTAGCGTAGAGGATCACGGTCACACCCTACCACGTTCAATATTTATCGCGTCAGTATTGCGGGTTCCTTTGCACGGTGCGGACCGTGCGAACGCTACCATGGATACAACAAGAAAAGTTAAAGCCTGTATAGCTATTATTTTAGAAATATCGATAAATAAAATAGTGAAAAGAAAGCGATGGATGAAAAATTATTTTCTATAGTTGGACCGTAGACTATTTCTTTTTATTACTTATAGAAATTTTTGCATTCTGCTTTAATATAGTTGTAGGATAAAATGTTTACTAGAAAAAAACAACGAACCACAGGAAATCTCAAATGCGATTCAAACCCATGACCTTTAAGAGGTCTATTACATTTCGAATGTGATTTTTGCTTAAAATGCCCATTTTTGCATTGTGTAGTAATTTTGCAGTTGCATTTATCGTTTTTATCGAAATAGGATAATAAATTTGTCCATAATATTACAAATCTCCATTCTGTGAGCATAAGTTGAATTCGGACGGCCGGCGCATCGCATTTTGCAGTTGTATTTATCGTTTTTGTCAAATTAGGATAATAAATTCATTAAAAAATCTTTATTCCTCATGAAGTAGCAATTACTCTGGTATAAATTTTGCTCAATAATATTATCGTAGATAGGAGAAATTCACAGTTAAGTTACAGCGATTTTCGAAGTTTTTTGGTTTAGAATAAGATTATTTTTCTATATAAAATCAATGATATCTAGAAATTTCGAGGCCGCTACGCACTATTCGGTTATATAAGAGGTAACATTATATTTTTTTTATTTCACTTGTTTAGAACAGTAGTTCAATCGATGAGCTCAAAAAAGTGCCTTCGCACACTTTATACAAATCTTTCTCTGCAATTTTGGGTGTAATTAATAAGTTAAGCAAAATTTACAAAAACCGAGGCCGCTACGCACTATTCCAATAGCTATTCTACACTATTTAATAAATCTTATTTGTTAATGTATTTTTGTTTCTGAGATCCATAACGCCAAAGTTGGCCATTTTACGCAAAAATCACAGTCTAGATGTAATAGGCCTCTTAATTGTTAAATTCACGATGAATTTTGTTAATATTTATAATATTTATTTGTGTACATTGCATGCCTGATCACGGGCTAACTGTTGATACTATATATTTTTTTAAGAACTTGTTACACAGTTTAAGCAATAAAGTAATTCTATTCTATTATATTCTATTCTATTTGGATTGCCGGTCCACTGCTCTAACCGCTAAGCTACCGAGACCCCTTTGTTTAACCTATTAATTTTTTCTCTGACACCGTCAATAAATACGTTTTTTTATTATTATTATTTGTCCAGTAACTTACTTAGGTCTTCGTTTCTTTTTGTAATAAGTGTATGAACTATTCCACAGTTCGGGCAGTACCTATTTCCACGTTGAGAATAAATTGTTTCAGGTATTTTTGGTCATTTGCATAAGGTTCTACAAGCACGGGTGACGGCGCGCCGGCGCATCGTCGTCCCCGCATGGCACTGGCACATCGTCACCCATCGCTGCCGCGGAGCGAACTAAAAAGTGATAAATATTGACCGCGCGTCTACACGTTCAATAGTTATCACGATCCATGGATTGACAATCCGTAATTCGGATTTCTAGAAATCCTGTGATCCGTATCGCGATCCGTCAATACTTCAGTCTACACGCTCAATAAATATCACGTTATGGAATAAATAGCCGTGGATCACAATATTTATTGAACGTGTAGCCTTCGCCATAGAGTACTATAAATATCTAAGCTTCGATCATAGTCTTCGATCGAAGTGTAACGTGCTAATTTTAAATTATTTTGTGTAATTTAGTGGGCGTACGTAAGTTAGTAAGTAATGAGTTAAATAAATGTGCAATTAAGGGCGTGCCTCGTCTGTCTTTTAGGCGAAGGCTACACGTTCAATAAATATTGTGATCCACGGCTATTTATTCCCGTGATGAATACATCAATTTGAATAAGTAACAATTTATTCTGAATCAATCACAACACAACTGTTAAGTTGACGATCAGGGACCGTTGAAGTAAAGGTCTTCGCATACGTAACGGGAAATTTCCCGGAGGGGCCGGGACGGGGCACACGGGCGTGCGGGGCGGAACGGGACGGGACGGGACGGGAGGCCTCGTCCCGGACGCCCCGTGCGCCTGTGCGGCGTATGCGTAGGGACACGATATCGAATAGAAAGTATTGATACTCTACTCATGAGTAGTATCGAATAAAAAGTATCGTACCTACTCGTAAAAGTATCGAAACAAAAGAATCGATACTCAAGGTTTCGAGTACTTTTAGATTTTGTAGGTCGTTAAGTAGTACTCAATCGATATTTCAATATAGAAAATCGAAATTCGAATTTTTCAGTTTTGTTAAGGACCATAAAATGATTTACAGCTAGTTGAACGTACTCAAACACATGTAATGTACAGAAATAATAGTTTTCCGCTAAATTACTTAGAAACTCACGACATGGCTGTGTGCTTAGTTTGCTTCGCTTCTTTTTAATAAATTAAAGCAATATTGTGAATATAATCTCTAAAATAAATAGATTTTTAAGAGATCGATCTTTTAGGTCTCGATTTTTTTGTGAATCGATTAATTAGATTGCGATTCGAATATATGTAAAAATCTTTTGTTTTTAAAAGAGTCGCCATCCCTAGGCCTATGCCTAATGCGCATCGAATGACAGCCTTTTCATTAGCGTAGATAGGTCAACCAAACCTATGTTTTATGTCTTCAGTTTTTCAAAGATTTATTCGATACGATACTTGCCAAAAAGTACTCATATGAGTAAAAGTATCGAATACAAAGTGTCGAGTATAAAAGTATCGGTATCGAAAGGAAAGTACTCGATACCACTAAGTATCGATACTTTTTTCGTGTCCCTACGTATGCGAAGACCTTTTCTGTTTTAATTTTATCTTAGATTTCTTACCCATTAGTATGTATCGTTACTGTCAATAATAGTATAAAACTACGTACCTAATAAGTATGTATTGTTACTGTCAATAGTTGAATACGTATTATTATTATTCTCTAAGTAGGTACCTAATCGTTTATTTCTCATTACAAAAATGACTTAAAATTGAGGCTCAACACGTCTTACAATTTTATGTTTGCCTCTATTTGTGAGAGTCTCGTGCCTATGCCAGTTTTCCAAGGAGAGCCGGTCATCACAGGACACCAAATTAAAGAAAGAACTCTTGCAGCTTGTTGCAGTCTTGTGTTTTAAAGTACCTATTTATCAAGTTCTAATTTTATGAATTAATGTAAGTAATCAGTTGTTAATTTCCATAGAATAATAATAATAAAACTAACTGGAAAGAGCTATCCCGCAGGAGACACTTAACCTTCAAAGCCCTAGGATGGAGTAAGAGCTTAATAAGTGGAGGTAGTAAAATGCAGGCAAAAACCATATGGCAAAAACAAAGGGCAAAAACTAGAAAAAATCCAAGTGACATTTGCACAAAGAAATGTCATTAGTTTGTTTACAAAATTTTTTGTCTTCCAATTAGTCCCTGTAAAGTGCTTAACTGTAAGCATTAAACTGTAATAAAGTTCTTATATTGAATAAACAAATTGATTCTCAACCACAGCAAGAGATGGTCAGCGATGATGAAGAGGACACTGTCTGCTGCAAGTTCTGCGCGAAGAGCTTTGTCAGCCCCCTGGCGTTGTGCAATCATGCCTTGATGGAGCACTTCGATGCCTACAGCACGAGTGACCCTACCTCGTGGACGAAACCTGTACTAATAAAAGTCAGTATTTATCGTAATTAGGATTGTTAGGCCCAAAAATAGAACAAAGATAATGACAAACATTTATAAAAACACACTAATACATGATAATACAAAAAGATAGATAAGTACATAACATTATGACACATTATACAGGACAAAAATAAAATTGAATTTTAAGACTCTAGGTGCCATGGCGGAGCGACAAACAATTAAATTTCAATTGTGTCTGGTTTTGTGGCAGTCAACGTGTTAAAGGAAAGCAAAGAATGTGAGGTATAATAGAAAATGTAGTCATTAATTTAGCCTAAAGCCAAATTAGCTGGACATTTTGCCCTGAAAGTTTGACATTTGATTTTCAAAGAAAAGAAATTATATTGACTGTTATTCATCTGAGACCCATTTTGTACTTTAAGTAATTTGTAACTTAAAGTTGTGCTGGGTCGCGTGACAGTATGATGTTGGCTTTGCTTTGGCATCTTTCTCTAAAGGTGGGGTCCCACGGCCCGTTTAAAGACAGGCCGCGCCATGCCAGGCCGCACCAGGCCGACTCACGCCATGTTAACACTCATTGCCACGTCTGGCGCAGCCTGCAACATTTTAGTCCGACAAAATAAGTTGTCCGACAAACAGTTGCTCTAATGATTTTGATTAATAATTCAGACACACAGCACCATCCATTTTCTCCCTACTGGGATTTGAACCCAGGACCTTTTGCTCAGAAGGCAGTCAGACTACTGTTTTATAAATATGTTTATGCCGAAAGAAGTTGTCAGTTACGTCAAAAAATAGTGCTTGAAGATTCATGATTTAAGATCACGTCAACTTATTTGTTCTATTCTTAACAATGGAGACATACATTGTATAAATAATTATCGTCCCATTGCCATACTGCCATAAATATCTACTGACAATGTAACAGTCCATAGCTCACTGACTACATTGTAAGGCAATTGGACTCACAAAAGCGTTTGACGCAATTTCAGTACCCATACTTTTTCGGGAAGTTATATCAACATGGTATAACATAACGACATCCTGCCGTTTTACACCTATGTAATGTATCTTATATAAACTATCGTTTTTGGTAAATTGACTTTAAAGGTCGGAAAACGTTTTTAATCATAACTCACAAAATAACACATTAATTTTGCATTTTGTTTTTTATCTACACTCTCGAGCAAGAAACCGGAATCACTTCATCGCTAAAGACAGTTTTTATCATTTTTATGCAATTAATTATATTTTGTGGTAGTTATATAATTTTTGAAAGGTAATTATATAAGCTTTTAAGTAATATCAAACAGATTTAAAAAAATCATATCTATTTAGATAGGATAGATTATTAGATATTAGACTAAATAGCGACTGCACACGTGCTCAGAGTGACAGGTGGTGAGCCCACCGCCGGTCTATGCTGTCGGATTTATGTGCAGTCTTTAGTCCGTAAGTCACCTTTTACGACACCCAAGGGAAGAGAAAGGGTGGTAGTATTCTTTTAATAAAGCCGCTAAGCGACACATCTCGGCAAGGTAAATTTCTTAATCTGTAAAAAATTATAAATATTTGAGCCTCATTGCTTTTTGTTCAGGCCGAGATTCCTGACGGCAGCTCGTCCGAAGAGATCGACGCGGAAACCCTCTCCGACTCGTCGCAGGGACTGAACGCGAAGCACAGGCACAACGGGATGGTCGAGGCCAGCGTTGAGGTCAAAGTTGAGGTGAGTAGGTGCACAAGTCATACATACATAAGTCATCAAAGACATTACTTATGGGGACTATATTTCTTGTCACCAAAATTTATATTTGTCATCAAGTTGTATAATCTAATAAATAGGTCTATCGCCATGAAATAGTTTCGTTCTCAGATAAACAAAAAGTGTTCCCTGGTATGAATTATCAAATTAATGTTAATGTATGTGTAAAATAAGAGATGGATTACCAATAAAATTGTAGTGCATAGATGATTATAAACTTCGTTCTTATAATAATAGTTTTATTACTTAAATAATAGCTTTGTGCTCAGAATGGTAGATCTGTCACCAAATAAATTGATTAGCGATCAGTGACTCCACCCCACTCCACCTGATGTTAAGTGGAAATGAGGTCCAGGCGCGAGGACAACTGGTGCAGCGTAAGAGACGTAGCATCAGTCATCCTCACTCTGCCGGCCCACAAAGTGCTTCTATACGCCTCGTTTGAAGGACCCTATGTCATAGGTAGGAGGGAATACGTGTGCTGGTAGACTATTCCATCTTTTGGAAGTGCGGCAAAGAAACGAGTCACCAAATTTCTTTGTGCGAGATGGAATGTTAGAGACTGTAAATTGGTGACTCCGCAGAGCAGCACGCGTACTCCTATGGAGGAAGGGAGAAGGAGGGATGAGGTCAAAGAGTTCTTCAGAGCACTCGCCATGGTATAAACGGTAAAAGACGCTGAGTGACGCAATATCTCTACGCAATTGCAAAGGCTCGAGAGTTTTAGTGACCTCTGCATTGCCGATAATGCGCACAGCGCGGCGCTGCAATCTGTCCAAGGCATCGAGAAGGTACTTTGCGGAGCCGTCCCAAAGGTGAGAGCAATACTCCACGCAAGACCGCACTTGTGTCTTGTATAATAGACACAACTGATCAGGCGTGAAGAATCGCCGCACCTTGTTCAGGACACCGAGTTTACGTGAGGCATTTTTAATCACGGTTTCGATGTAGTCCTTTTGGTTCAGATCGCAGCGGATATCCATACCGAGCATGTTAATACTGCTCTGCAGGCCTAGAGATGTACCCTGAAGAGAGGGAAGGGGATGGAATGGCGACTTTTTCGCTGTGAACGCGCACACCTGTGTTTTCTTGACATTGAACTCCACCAGATTATCGGAGCCCCATCTAGAAATGAGGTCCAACACCCGATCGAGCTCAATGACAAGATTTGCTCGCTTCATTTCAGTGTCTACCCGCCCAGCCGTTGGGTGCCCGTTATATCCCCCATGCACTGTGCTATCATCTGCATAGCAATGAATGTTTCCAAGAGGAAGCATGTCATTGATATGCAGAAGGAACAGCGTGGGGGATAGAACGGAGCCTTGAGGAACACCAGCGTTCACTGACATGAACCGCGAAGCGCATCCATCCGAAAGGACACGGATTCTACGCTCATGCAGGAAGCCGGCAATCCAGGTACAGAACTGAGCGGGCAAACCGTATGCCGGGAGCTTGGACAGAAGAGCTTTGTGCCAGACCCGATCAAAAGCCTTGGCTATGTCAAGGCTAACTGCCAGTGACTCGCCACGCTTGTCAATAGCCTCACCCCAGAGATGTGTGACGTACGCTAGAAGATCACCCGTTGACCGTTTTGGCCGAAACCCATATTGACGATCGTGAATTAGGGAGTGACCTTCTAGGTATCGAATAAGCTGTTTGTTCAATATTCGTTCTAGGATCTTACACAACACTGAAGTTACGGCTATAGGGCGGTAATTAGTCGGATCTGACCGATCTCCTTTTTTAGGGATCGGTTGCACATTAGCTTCTCTCCAAGATTCCGGCACACAACCCGAAGAGAGCGAGAGACGGTACAGACGCGTTAACCCAGGGGACAACTCCGCTGCACACATTTTCAGGACTATTGCTGGGATGCCATCAGGACCGTTAGCTTTCCGGACATCGATTGACTGCATTTCCGCACGGACATCACACTGCCTGATTTTAATATCAGACATTGTGTGGCCACAGTGAGGAATTGAGGGTGGCTGTGCATCACAGTCATCGATCCGGGAGTTAGCCGCAAAGAGTTTGGCCAGGAGATCGACCTTTTCCTGCGGCTTGTGAGCTAAAGTTCCGTCAAGACATCTCAGTGGTGGCAGCGAGGGTTGGCAGAAGTTGGATTGCACGGCTTTGGCCAGACGCCAGTAGCTACGGCTGCCCGTAGGATGCGTCAGGAGTTCTTGGCCTACTCGTGCAACGCGCTGGGCATCCGCTCTAATGTAGGCCCTCTTACACGACTTGGTGGCATTATTATAGGCTGCTTTTAGCGAGCGAGTTTCGGGAGCCCCATGAGCTTTACCTCTGATCCAAGCGCGGTATGCCGTCTGTTTGCTCTCAACAGCGCTGGCACACTCGCGATTGAACCAGCGGTTGCGTCTGCCTTTGCTGATGACATAGGAGTGTGGAATATAGTATTCCATTCCTAATACTATCTCATCAGCAACGGCAGTGGCGCTAGCGGTCGGGTCCTTCCCACTAAAGCAGCGCTGCCTCCAAGGGACGGATGCAAAATACTCCCGCATCCCGTCCCAGTCTGCCGACGCGTAGTGCCAAATCTGGCGTTTCGAAACCGCTGTTGGCGGGCGCGATGCCAAGGGCACTGTGCTGGATATCAAGCAGTGATCCGAGGAACCTAAAGGAGCTCGAATCTCCACCCGGATTCCTTTTTATTTGTTACTTTGTCACCAATAAAGTAATTACATTTTATTTCGTTCAGTTATTAAAATAATAGTATTCGTTACCAATTTAATACATCAATTTATAATTTTATTAAAATGTGTTCAAAGAGGCGCGCTTTTAAAAATTGACCAATCCGGCCTCAACGATGGATCGTAGGTAACTATATAGGTACGATCACACGATGCGCGGCGCGGGCAGCGAGATGCAAGTTTAGTTCATTCGCGTAATGGGCGAAGTTGCCTAAAGAAGTTATACTGACGTATAGTGACGATGCTTTTAAACACTACGAAGTACCGACTGGTAAGGCAAACCAAATACAAAACTCTGAAAATGCATGGACTGATTTTGATGACTACAAAGTCCAACGGTTCAGCAAATGGAGAGTGGATCTACCGCACAATATGGATTGGATGCATGGGAAATGCAACTGCCCTGCGTTTTACAAAAATTATATGTGCAAACATATTATCGGATTAGCCATACGCTTAAAGCTGGCCAAGCCCCCACCATTAACAAAAAATGTGCTTATAGCCCAGGAAAGAAAAAGGGGGTGCCCTTCAAAATCCAAACCAGCGCTGATTAGATAGATAGATAGACAATACTTTTATTGTAACTTAACACCACAAACATTTACATAACACATAACAATGAGCACAAATACAAAGTTACAATTTGGCGGTCTTATCGCTTTAAAGCGATCTCTGCCAGACAACCATTCGGATGGAGAGAACTTATACACTCAAAGATCGGAGGTGCATACCACAGTAAAACAATTAAAAACAAAAGCAAATTAATAAGAACCAAAACATAATACATAATATTATAAAATAAATAAATAATAGGGTGTAACAATTATATATACATACATATAAATACTTAAATATAATAGTCTCAGGTAGGATGTAGCGGACAATGACAGCTATGCAGCAGGATAGGGTTAAAGGGAAAGGTAGAAATTCTTCACGTGCACCTTAAATGCGTGAATTGTTTTAGCACGCCTGATCGCAACTGGAAGCGAGTTCCAGAGACGAACAGCTTCAACGGTGAATGAACAATCGTAAAAGGTAGTGTTGTGAAGAGGGGTTTTAAGGGATAGATTTTCTGATGACCGTAAGGAGCGCGAGGATGAACAATAAAGGAAACTGAAGCGTTCCTTTAGATAGGAAGGATAGGTGGGATTAAACAATATGTTATATAGAAGGGAGAGGATGTGAGTATTCCGGCGAAGACGAATAGGAAGCCACTTGAGTTTAGCGCGGTATTCAGAAACATGATCATACTTGCGTAAGCCAAATATGAATCGAATACAAAGATTTTGAAGGCGCTCAAGTTTATTTAGCTGGTCCTCCGAGAGATCAAGATAGCAGGCGTCGGCATAGTCTAAAACGGGAAGAAGCAGCGAATGTGCTAGCGCAATTTTAGTGGCAGTGGGTAAAAAGTTGCGCAGTCTTCTTAAAGAAGCCGAAGATGCGTAGAGCTTGCGACTGACAGCTTGTAGTTGCGGCCCCCAACTCAAGCAGCTATCAATAATAACGCCCAAGTCAGCAACTGATTTACTAAAAGGGATGTCCACTCCATCAAATGTAACCTTAGGGAGGGTTTCCCAGTTTACCTTGGAAAGCAACCTGGAGCTGCCGACCACAATAGCCTGCGTTTTGCTTGGATTGACTTTAAGTCCGTAGGCTCGGCTCCAATCTACAATATGTTTCAAATTTACGTTGGTAGTTAATATAGCCTCGGCGAGATTACCAAGTGGTGCCTGGCAATAAATTTGTAAATCGTCTGCATATAGGTGGTAGGAGGAAGAAAGGTTTTCGGAAATAGAAGTGATAAAAATAGCAAAGAGGAGAGGAGATAAAACGCCACCCTGCGGGACACCAGCCGTCGAGTCACACCACGCAGAGAATTTCTCTTCAAGGCGAACCCTTTGCCTGCGTCCGTACAGGTAGCTGTGAAACCACTCAATTACCGTTGGAGATATGTTAAGTGAGCGCATCAAAGATAAAAGGATGTCAAAGTCAACTGTGTTAAAGGCATTGCTGAAGTCCAGCAACATAAGCACAGTTAGGTGACCGTTTTCCATGCCAAGGCGAATGTCGTCGGTGATCTTGACTAAAGTAGTCACAGTGCTGTGGCCTGGACGGAAGCCGGATTGGAGTGGGTTTAGGAGATTATGATGGGAAAGGAACTTACTTATTTGATTGTGGACCAGACGCTCGAGGACTTTGGATAGGAAAGGGAGAATGGAAATAGGTCGGTATTCAGCATTATTCAGTGATTATTATTTTTAACAATAAATATTGATTATTTTGACTAAATTAAGTGTTTTATTTACTATTCTGCTAGAAATTTTATTTGAATATATTTATACTACCTGTGGAAATTAAGATCCTTGGGGGAGGCATATGTCCATGTATGTTAAGTAGTAGACTCTTATGGTTGAAACGATGATGACGACAACCTAAATTTATTTTGGAACTTTATGAAATTTTCTAGTGACATAATATACGATTTATTGGTGATCTCTTTAAGTTAGTTTGCTTAAATACTTATTAGGGCACACCTATTATAATACATACAAAATCATTTATTTGGTACTAGACCCTATATCTCCATGATTTTAGGTGATTTATCGTAGAATTGATTTTACATTGTTTGGTGACTACATTCTGGTGACAAATCTACTATTTTACGGGCAAACCCTATTATTTAAGAAACACAAAACTAATTAAATTGGCGATAGCTTAAATGATACCCATTACTTATACTAATAATATAAACCGGCTGCCTAGCAACTTATTGCAAATTCCGCTACGCCTACACATTCCCTGCTGAAAAAGCGAATGCCAGTAACATGCAGCCATTCCCTGTTTCCTACACCCTCTCAAATAATCAATTTTAAACTCGTTTGCTTTATTTGACACTGACGAAGCCGAAATTGAGCAAATAATTATGACTAAGAAATTACTGTGCCACTGGAAAAGAGAAATACCTTTGTACTTTCTTAAAAAAAAATTAAAGTGTACTTATTCCACCGCTTACACTTTTCTAAGTGAATGAATTGATGAATTGAAGAAAAGTCGATCAGTCGATTAAAAATGTCGTTACTTAGCGGTCCCCATGCGGCGACGCTCATCTTAAACATATTAACAGGTTATATAATAAAGTTAGAAGGCCGATAGAGAAAGGCCCCATTCCCCGTTTGAATCTTGCTTGTGGATGTTTTTACATTATTCAATTTGTTATTAGTTTCCAACAAAATTTGCGTTATGATTATATAATTTATAATAAGAATTATATTAGTATCGGATACCGAAATGTGTGAACTTAATATAGGTAAGTAACTATCTTCTTTCAGGTGGTAGACGGCGAGGAAGATGCGAAGCTGTACGGCCCCCCACAGTACTCGCCCTCAAGGATAGCCGCCGACGTAAGTGCTTTTTCTATTACTAAATAATACCTCCAACATCTTCTTCTTATGGTTTTTTTTATTGTTCCATTACTCCAAAATTTTCATAATTTTGACCTGTCGTACATTCATCTCCACCCAGTTATTAAGTTAGGCTTATATATATACTGGGCATGCATCTCCGCATGTGTGTGTTCATACAGGATGATCAATCCAAATAGGTCAGTAGGGCGAAGTCAAAAACCATAGAGACTTCTAAAACAATAAAGTTTTCACAAAACTTATGTTTTGTGACTGGGCCCCAATTGGTATTTATAAAAGTAGAAATAAACTGTATGAGTTATATAATTTAAGACAATATAACCATAATTCAAATTTTAATGAATATGTAAAAAATTACTCTAAACTGTTTAAAAAAGTGTGCAAACTAGCAAAATCTAATTTTATTAAAGATAAAAAAAGATAAAATTAAAAAGTGTAGTAATAAAATAAAAGCCTCTTGGGATATCATAAACCGCTAAACTGGTAAATTAAAACCACAGGACAATACTTTCACTCTAAAGACAACCTTGTTAATTCAGATGCACAAATTGCTAATATTTTTTGATGATTTCTTTATAAATATACCTGTGGTAACAACCTCAAATTTAAATTCATCACCAGTGGCGGCACAATCTTTTCTCGAACAACATGTACCCGAATAATGTAATATTTTTTTTAAATTTCAATATATTGACACTAAAAATATTATTGAAACTTTCAAATCACTAAAAATGAAGAACACAGGTGATTTGTGGGGCATGTCTATAAAGATAATTAAAAATATTATATATTCTATTGCACCCTATCTTGCTGACATATTTAATAACTGTGTTGATAAGGGAATCTTTCCTGATCTTATGAAGTTTAGTAAGGTTATACCACCTATATTTAAATCGGGAAATAAAGAAGACCCCAGTAACTATCAACCAATTTCACCATTTAATTTTGGTAGTACCAGCACTTAGTAAGATTTATGAAAAAAATATTACCGAGCAGTTAGTGGAATACTTTAACTTAAATAATCTTTCACATAGTAAGCAATTCGGTTTTACCACGGGTCGTTCCACTACTGACGCAAGTGTTGCTCTAATAAAACATATATTTGATGCCTGGGAGAAGTCTCAGGACGCTCTTGGAGTGTTGTGCGACTTGTCCAAGGCTTACGATTGCGTTGAGCACCGGACCACTGGTGATGAAGTTAAATTACTATGGTCTCAAAGGTCCTTCGCGTAATTTGATACAGTCGTATCTTAGTTCTAGAACACAAACTGTCGACGTTAATGGAACTAAGTCATCCGGTTCTCATGTAAAAATGGGAGTTCCACATGGTTCAATTCTTGACCCTTTCTTATTTTTTATGTATATCAATGACTTGCCATTCTTTGTAGAAAACATCTGTGATATTGTATTGTTTGCAGATGATACTTCACTCGTTTTTAATGTGACTAGGTGTAAGAATAAGTATGACGATATTAACAATGCTCTCTCAGAGGTACTCAGTTGGTTTAGTGCTAATGATTTACAGCTTAACGCTAAAAAAACGACCTTTGGGGGTAATAGTTGTGGATCTATGTATGCATTTAACATTTATTTATGTATTTATTTATTTATTTATTTGAAACAACAAAACTTAATACTACCATTACAGAAAAAAAATCCAATGCGATAGTACAAGCACTTATTAAACTTTCTAACGAATATTTTTTATTTATCTATTTACAAACTTACGATTACTATAAAATATTCATGACATAGGTATTGTACTGGAAAGTACAAGATTGACCTTTTGCTCCAGTTGCTCCACTGTGCACTATGTATGTATGTATGTATTCGGGTAATTAAAATAAAACTACCGTTTGTACTAAAAAACAGAGAGATTTATTGAACTCGAGATTTGATCTTATAGTTTTCAGCAAAAACTTTAATAACGCGATGTAGAAGCGAACAACGCCATCTATTGACAATTTTCGGAACTTATTTTACTATGAACAATTTTGACTATGAACTTTTATTAAGGAACATTAACAACTGTGAAACAACAAATTATTTACTAATTTTGTTATGTTTATTAACATACTATATATATATATATATATATATATATATATATATATATATATATATATATATATTCACAAACAGGTATTCAGTAAAGTAAGTAACTACACTGTGTATTTACTTGTTGTACAATGCATACTATATTTTAATGTATTTCTTTGTTAAGTGAATTCATACATACATACAGTACTTCAAGATAAATAATGGGCATCGGAAAATGTCGGAAACAATCGTAAAAAATTACAAAAACAATTTTAAAAAAATAATTTATTTTTAAAAAGACACTTCTAATTTCAACTTTATCGCAAACAAATAAATATCAATGTCATTTCTAAGTGTGTCTGCCGTGACGCGGAGCAATCGATTTTAATACATTTAATATAAAGAGCTAGGTCTGACCTGTAGCCTCGTGTACTGCAACTTCCAGTTTTCTTCTGACCAGCGGTACAAAACATAGCCGTAGCTGTGTACAAAACATTACCTCCGCCCAATCAGAACCGTCTGATTAAACCAAAAAAAAAACAAGCACAAAAAAATAAACCGAAACCTAATCTAAAGGCACACGCATACGCGATAATTTGCTTATAGCCCGTTTTAAAACACCCTGAGCTACTCGAGCATCCGCGAGTCTAACCATACCGTCCGAACCTGGATCAACCGAATTATGCAGCTCTTTATCTACTTAGCATTTTTCGGAAAGCTCGAATGGGAATCGAACCTATGACCTTTGCATTGCCGGTCCACTGCTCTAACCGTTAAGCTACCGAGACCTCAGAAGACTCGTTGAATTTTTTCTAGTAGTTTGTGATTTACGCTGCAAGCGGTATTACGTCACTCTGAAGTCTACCGTATTTAACAATCGATAAAGACGCAATTGCCTATAAATATCTTTATTATTAAAAATTTTGTTAGTAAACATTTTATCCTATAACTATCTGTATAGCATTGTGAATGCAAAAAATTCAATAATAAAGTTACCATTCTCCGTCATCCTCCTGCACTAATTTCGATCGTATTATAATTGGTGAAAATACTGTGCTGAAACGTTTGAAACAACTTGATCCTCGCGAAGCAGTTGGTCCGGATTCTATTCCACCTATTTTTTTAAAAAGATGCGCAAAATTTTTGGCAGTTTTTAAGAAAGGTAATTTAGTGAAATTTGATATTACAGACCAATATCGCTTCTTTCTTCGATAATAATAAACATTCCTACACTCACACCAATTATCGAGCCCAAGTGAAGCTTCGAAGAAACTCGTTAAATGGTTACTTGACAACGGATAAACATACTTAAAATACTTAAATACATACTTATTATACATAGAAAACACCCAGACCGAGACAATTTAGAAAAACAATAATTTCTAAATTGACCCGACCGGGGATCGAACCCGGGACCTCAGAGATGGCGACACCATGAAAACCGGTGTACAAGCCACTCGACCTAGGAGGTCGTCCAGGTCGTTCGATGTCAAAGGTATTTAAATCATGAGTCCGCTTCTTATTAACCCTACAAAAAAAAGTAGCGTTCAAACAGCACGGTTTCCAACATAAAAATTAAAAGTAAAAAACCTTTATAAAAAAAAGCTTTTATTGAAATGCGCTGAAAAGAAAAAAAATAACTTTTACTTTAAAACTTTAACTATCAACTTATAACGTCATTACACAATTTGTATGATTTAAAAGGTTGTCGCGAAATTAAGAAAGTAGTAGATATTATTTCTTAGATTGAATTTTTAATAGTTAAAATCAATCACATCTACTTATTTAATTTACTTGTTTTACACATATATAGTATATAGGGTTTAACAATATCAATAAGTGAACGTTTTAGGGGAGCATCTATACATCACAGTGAGCATGCTTACCAAATTTGGTCCAAAACTACAGGCTCGTTAGCGAGATAATCAACAAAAATACACCCTTTTCAAACCCGTACAGCTGTATTACACGCACACATAGATCATCAAAACCCTTTTAGCGCTTTTTCCGGAATTGAGTTCAGTTCTCGCCGCGAATTCTCCTTTATGTCTTCTACCGAATGAAAACGGGTGCCACGAAGTGGTAATTTGAGTTTAGGAAAAAGAATGAAGTCGGCTGGAGCCATATCTGGTGAATAAGGTGGTTGCTCGATGGTATTTGTTGAGTTTTTGGTCAAAAATTCGTTCACAATGATGGCCTTGTGCGAAGGCGCATTATCGTGGTGCAAAATCCAAGAATTTTCTTTCCACAAATTTGGTCTTTTCGTCGAATTTGCTCTTTTAAACGCCGCATAACGCTCAAATAATATTCGTTATTTACCGTTTTCATTATAATTAAAAATTAAATAATATTCTGTCAAATATAATTATTATTCTATATTTAAGGTCATATATACTAACAACGTTGTATACGTTTGTAATAAACATAAGCATTAGTATTTTTTTATACTTACTTGATCATTATATCGTTAAGTGTTTATGTTGTAGATGTAAGACCTACCTACCTTTTTTAATAAATAAATAAAAAATTGTACAATAAGGTAGAGATATCTCAAAATTTCAATAAAAAAACCATATCTTGTAATCTGGTGAGAACTGTTTTTTTCCTGGCGGTTCCTGACAGGTTCCTTGGTGAACTATTTAAAAAAAATTGTATGCATCAGGCTTGGACCATCCTGTATATCTAAAAAATGAAGCGTACGTGGTTGAATAACTGTCTGAACCTTATTGCTTTTTGTTCAGGACGAGATTCCTGACGGCAGCTCGTCCGAAGAAATCGACGCGGAAGCCCTCTCCGACTCGTCGCAGGGACGGAACGCGAAGCACAATCACAACGGGCTGGTCGAAGCCAGCATTGAGGTCAGTACTTACACGAGTCATACATACATTTGTAGGGACACAGTTCACACAGTACATTGTAAGTTGCGCTGAATTGCAATTATGATATCACGAGGTAAGGCGCACGGCCACGTACGCCAGTCGTTCCCAGACGCGCGTTAAAACAGTCGTTTCTCGCCGTTCCCCGTCGCGCTTAGTCTTAGTCTATAAGCTTGCGCCTAGCTATTTACTTACCTGTATTGTACATTCACAAGTGTAATACAAAATAAAAGACATATTTATGTGTGTGTGACAATTCGGACTTTATCAATTTCAATCAACCTTCTGTTAGTAAAGTGTAGTTATCACTGACATTAGTAGTAGTACATAAAGACAGTTATGCTTGGTTAGTAACAGCACAGTATATACAGTGTGTTCGGGATAGGGCTAGCGATATTTTAAGGTCATGTTATACAATCAATTTTGTGTAGGAAGGCATCCCCAATTTGACCATTTATGGCCTTCTGATAAAATGGATTATACTACTTATAAGAAATATTATACACTTAAGTAATAAAGCAACCAAAAGCAAGCGCTCTGACTCTAGCGGATTATTCGTGCCCGTAGTAGATACGTGTCCGTTTTTGAGCTATTTGCTCGCTACGCTTTTTTGTATGGAGACTGCGCGGGCAGGCCGCTAGTGTGTGTACAAAGAGTACTATAGCGTAGTAGAATAATACAAGTACGCTGGCTTGGCCCCCGAGCGAGCGATAATTGGCTACTTGTCAATTTTCCAAAAACTATTTAAAAAATTACAAACGCTAATTTTATACCTCGTGCAATATTTTCTTTCTCGAAAAAGCTTTATTTAATAGAAATAAACATATTTTTCTTTATAAATTTAAAATTTCGTGCGAAAACGGTTGGTCACGTGACATTTTGCTCTGTGACGTCACATTTCAATAAATATAGAATTGTTTTAAATTATTTAATTGTTACAACTGTCGAATAGCCAATCGCCTAAGCTGTAGGGCGGTCGCTTTGCGGCGGGCGCAGCGACGAACCACGCGGGCGCGCGCGGCATTACGTGCAGACTGGCATCGATGTTTTTTCCTAGCTGCTAGCAACGTTTGCTCCCACAGTATGGGAGCCATTATTTTCAAATTTACCTCTTTCGTTGCATTTCTATCATTCATTGCTCTCGCACTTTCATTCCTAGTTCTCTTTGTCATTCATCATCTTTTATACCATATACGGCTGGGTGTGCCGTCTATCTTTCTTAATAACACTATGCCATCTCATTTCCTGTCTAGCTAATTTCTTTATTTATATATAATCTATGCTGCTACATTGTTGAGAAGGGTTAAATAAGGTACGCTTCACCTGAAATACATCTCATGAAAAACTTGAAAAGTAAATTGGCTTTTTATTTACAATAAATTTCTTATTTCTAATAACTTTCTTATTGCGACTGGCATCGTTAGCATCAATAAACTCGCCAGTGTGTGCGTGCGCCGACGCGTAGTACGGGATGGCTCGGCCGCGCTCACATACAAGCCGCGCTCGGCGCGTTTGTATGAAGATAGCATACTTCTTTTATTCTACTATGCCTATTAGGCCCTCTGCGTCCCCTCACAGGCGCAGGGCTGGGCGTGTTTACGACACTAACTAGCTCTGCCGCGCGGCGTTCGCTTCAGCCCGGCCCGTACCGCGGGGAACGCACCACGAATATTGAATCAATGTATTGCTGGCATGTCAGATATTATTCAAATAACACATACAATGCTAGCTGTACCATGCCGTTTCACCCGCGTTAATTTAAGGAAAAAACCTACTAAAATATCTATTCCAATCAATCCAAATCTCCAAAATTCTAAAAATGGACCGTACAATCTTTGCCACCTTTTTTCACCCCCTTAGAGGTTTAAGTTTCAAAAATCCTGAAATATTATTAATAATTATTTCTAAGCAAATAGCTAAATGCCAATTTTTATCGTTTTCGCTTTAAAACTGACGGAGATTCACACAAACTCATCCCCCCCCCCCCCCTTCCTTATTTAACCCCCTAAAGAGCGAATTTCCAAAATACTTATTAACTATTTCATCTTACAGCCGTGTCGATTAGTCAGAAAGAAATACATCAAACAACATAACTTCTCGTTTATCAAAGGCGTGGTCACAGCCAAACCTAGTCTGATTGAATCTGATGGTACATCATGTGGCATGTCATTAATCTAATTTATTTTATTAAATTATCAATGTTTTTTCTTCTTTATGTATCTGTTGTGTAATTTATTGTTAGCATTTGTCTGTCTTTGTCTTTGTTTAATGAAACCCTCAATATGCCTAAACTAAATAAATAAGTTACACAAAACCGGAGAGAGATAGGTTCAGCCATTGCCGAGTTCCTTGCGGTTCCTTTCGTCACATGTTCATTTTGAACGAACACATTTTTATTTTATTATTGACATTGCTTCGGAAGGCACTTAAACGTAAAGCCGTTGGTCCCGGTTGTTGTCGTGAAATGGATGTCGTTAAAACCCACCAACCACCGCATTGGGCCAGCCCAATCTCCCTATGTGCTTTTAGTCCATGGGGGAAAGCCGAGGTATTTGTAAGCTGATGATTTTTTTATTTTCTACTCTCTTGGCGTGGTTGGCTATTCGCTATATTCATTTTAGATCCACGACGGCAACAACAAATGGTCGCTCGTGGTGGACGCAGCAGACGCGAACGCATCCAACTGGTGCGAGCAGAACCTCGCGGCGCCCCAGCACCAGGGGCAGGTAGACCACAGGCGAGTATATTACGGCTGCACTACAGGACACAGGCAGATCTACAAGCTAATATATTACGACAACTACACCCTCCGACACATGGCAGATTAAATACGAGCGGGTACGCTACAACCTGCTACAACTACACCACATAACTAACACAGCAGATATGATGATAACTGCTATACACCCTCCGACACATGGCAGATATACTATACAGACACATATGTTCACGGCTATTATCCCCGAAGGGTCAGAGGCGGGGCGGTAGTATTCTTCTAATGGGCCGCCACCAAATAGCTCAATTTATTACCAGCAAAGGACAATGCCCATTTTGGACCATCTGACTATCATATATAAACTCTAACCATGCTATCATAGTTTCCCTTTAAAGCCAGGAAAAAATACATAACTAAGTTTTATTTTCCTTTGGTAGTAACCAATTCTTTACTCCAGCCAAATTCGATGAAGAATGCTTGTAAAAAGATTACTGTCACTTCTGTTTTCTGGAAGAAAGACACCAAAGATAACTGTTTTCTTGTGAATCTCTCTCAAGAAAAAGTGAAAATCCGAGTGAAACTAGATACTTGCACAAACGCTGACAGTCATCTGTTTACAAACATTCTTCATCGAATGTAGCTGGAGTATAGGTTTTTGAACGCACTCTGCCACTCAAAGCGTTTCGTTCCGCCTATATATTAATTAATTTAATGTTTATAAAGCTATATTCTAGTTCTTCTTTTTAAGAATTGGTATCAATTAATGAATCGTTAAGCGTATAATTAAAAAGCTTGTGTAGCGCGTAGCGTAGCGTGAAATTAAAACAATAATTCATCATTATGAATTGATTTAACGGATATATTAACAAAGGTAAAACGAAAAGTATTTTTGACTTGTGAGTTGTGGGCTCTTTCTGTCAATGTTATCTGTGGGTCTGTGGTAGTCCGAATCGTTATTTTTTAGTTTCATAAAACTCTAAATAACGATTTCTTTGATTTGTAATAAAAATGTGTTGTGGATGATTAATTGAAACAAAAGTGGTATAAAACATGTTTAGCCATATTGTATGTTGCCGAAAAACTTCTTACAACTGGCTTCTTCTGGCTTTTACAAAAAAAATGAATTTAGATCAATAAACAGTAACATAATAGATTACATTTTGCTACCAAGATCGTTTTATACAAGCTAACTTATTGTCAGGTTTTCAAATGTCTGAGCCGTGGGCATTGTCCTTTATACATTTTGACGAACCTTATGAATCTTACTTAGTAGGTTACTTAGTAAGGTAAAGCAGCTCCTGAATTGGATTATTAGTTTTTCATAAATTCTTTTTAGTGTAAATCCTAAATATATATTTTCATTTAGGACTATTAAGATAATCCCCCGATCCACGGAGCTACGGGTCTACGGCGGCGAGTTGGACGTCAACTTGAAGCACTACAACAGCCCATCGGGATACGCGCAGAAATTTGGTGAGAGCCTATCCATCTATATAAAAAACGTGCTCTTGCGTGGATAGAAATTGCTAGATTGTGAGCCTATGTAATTGAACGTCTTTCGTTCATTTATCTCCTTCATTACGGAATCGTTCTCCCAGAACCTTCGACCAGAATCTTACCTCTAACTGCCGGAACACAGCAATACTTCTAAAGTTATCGCTGTTATCATGGCGACAAACATAGATAGCATTGTGGTAGCTGACCGTCCAGGAATCTAACCTGTGACCACTGGAGTAGGTACTAGACCACAGAATTAAGGTTTCGCCAATCCAGATTTTATAAATTCCTATTGGAGCGCGAGATCTTTACAAACGAGTAACGAGTAAGAGTGGCGAGCTTGTGGAACCTATTTGTGACTGCTTCGAAGCCAAACAAATTGTTCTAGTTTAAGCTAAATAGGTCGAATTCGAATATAATTTGTATCGAATGCACTGTTGTGTAGGAAAAGCAATAAAGAACTAACATGTATTTTAAGAGTAATTTTTAAAAAAAGCGCGCTTCCTCCTTCGGCCTTATCGTCACTTACTATCAGGTGAGATGAAGGCCAAGCGCGTACCCGTTGAAGAATAGAAAAAAACAATGATTAAAGCTTATTCTGAAATTGATCAATAAAACTGTGAAAACTACGAAACACACAAACTCCACTCGATATGAATGCTTAAACTACAAGTTTTAATCATATATATTAACTTTAAATATTATATGTTTACAGGTACTACAATACAGAAAAAACGTAAACTAAGTACTGATACTGGCTATGGAGTAAATCAGACGTCTCAGGCAACTGAAGAAGGAAAAACCAATTATAAAGATATCGAGAAAACATCACCACAAAACACTTCTCAAAAAACTGTATTTACCAAAACTAATAATAGTAGTGAAGGTAGTACTATAAGCAATGCTAATATGGGATACGATCAAAACAAACGAGAAAAATGTATAATTGTTAAAAACAGTATTATAAATAAGCAGAAACGTATCAACACCTATACATGTGACGTTTGCAAAATAAATTTTAATTCTAAAAATATGTTAGAATGTCACATGAATTCACATTATACAGTATCAAGGCAAAAACATAAAACGCTAGACATAAAACATAACATCGTTAAAAACAACGAACAGATCTTAAAAGGCAAAGTATCTAATTTTGGTAATAAGTCTTTAGTACGTAAAGGTGACTTTACTAGACATATTGGGACTCACACGTGCGAGAAACCATATCATTGTAACATTTGTAATAAGTATTTTGCACATAAAAATAGTTTGACTTCACATATGAGGACTCACACGGGCGCGAAACCATATCTGTGTAATGTCTGTAATAAGTCTTTCTCAGAGAAAACTAATTTGCGTGCACATATTAGGACTCACACGGGTGAGAAACCATATCAGTGTAATGTTTGTAAAATGTATTTTTCACGAAACTTTAGTTTGACTCAACATGTAAGGACTCACACGAGCGAGAAACCATATCAGTGTAACGTTTGTAATAAGTATTTTGCACGTAAACATACTTTGACTTCACATATGAGGATTCACACGGGCGCGAAACCATATCAGTGTAATGTTTGTAATAAGTATTTTTCACAAAAACATAATTTGGCTAAACATGTAAGGACTCACACGGGCGATAAACCATATCAGTGTAATGTCTGTAATAAATCTTTTTCACAAAAAGCTAATTTGACTCAACATGTAAGGACTCACACGGGCGAGAAACCATATCAGTGTAATGTTTGTAATAAGTATTTTTCAAATAAATCTGATTTGACTAGACATATTAAGACTCACACGGGCGAGAAACCATATCAGTGTAACGTTTGTAATAAGTATTTTGCACGTAAAAATAGTTTGACTTCACATATGAGGACTCACACGGGCGCGAAACCATATCAGTGTAATGTTTGTAATAAGTGTTTTTCACAAAAACCTCATTTGGCTACACATATTAGGACTCACACGGGCGAGAAACCATATCAGTGTAATGTTTGTAAAATGTATTTTTCACGAAACTTTAGTTTGACTCAACATGTAAGGACTCACACGAGCGAGAAACCATATCAGTGTAACGTTTGTAATAAGTATTTTACACGTAAACATAGTTTGACTTCACATATGAGGATTCACACGGGCGCGAAACCATATCAGTGTAATGTCTGTAATAAGTCTTTCTCAGAGAAAAGTAATTTGCGTACACATATTAGGACTCACACGGGCGAGAAACCATATCAGTGTAATGTTTGTTATAAGTATTTTTCACGTGAACTTCATTTGACTAGGCATATAAGGACTCACACGGGCGAGAAACCATATCAGTGTAATGTTTGTAATAAGTATTTTTCACGTGAACTTCATTTGACTAGGCATATAAGGACTCACACGGGCGAGAAACCATATCAGTGTAACGTTTGTAATAAGTATTTTTCACAAAAACCTCATTTGACTTCACATATGAGGACTCACACGGGCGCGAAACCATATCAGTGTAATGTTTGTAATAAGTATTTTTCACATAAACCTCATTTGGCTACACATATTAGAACTCACACGGGCGAGAAACCATATCAGTGTAAATATTGTAACATACATTTTGCACACAAAAGCAGCCTTAACTCACATATTAGAAAGCACTATAAAAACCTAAAAACTTATAAAGCATGTCAGTAGTTTTAAAATGTAAATATACAAATGTACGAAGATAATAGACGCGTTTTACCTGAAATAAAACGCATATTAAATACTTACCTCATTAGAAGCTTATAATATTGAGATAGGCATATCCGTTTCCCGTCGTATTTTCCTTCTCTTTCTTCCGGTATATCGCTGTCTCTCTCGCTCATCCCACTCAGTGGCGTCACCAGGTGGCACGGTGGGGGAACCAGGACATTTCACACCCGTGCCCATTTGTTCATCATTGCGTCGAAATATGCATTAAGCACCAGGCGGAAATAAAAACTAAGCTTCTAATGAGGTAAGAATTTAATATGCGTTTTATTTCAGGTAAAACGCGTCTATTAAACACTTGACCGTCATTAGAAGCTTATAATATTGAGACCTGTTTGTTATCGCCTGGTGAAAACGCCAATGTGAGAAATAAATTAAACAATAAGTGCGAGAGAGTTAATCATATGATTATGGTTTAAACAAAAAGTTATAATAAGAGATTTAATTAAGTACTAATTATTTACAATTTAAGTCATGTAAGAAAATAATTGGCCAGTCATTGATGAACAATCAAATAATTTAGCTTGTAAACCATGTAAACGAACATTATTATTAGGAAATAAATATTGTTTACTATTTGATTTCAATCACTTTACAGGGTAAAAATAAAAAATGAAAAACTTCGTGAAGCCAGAATCAATATTTCACGACAATAAACCTTGTGAAAAGTATTAAGTAATCTAATAAACTAAGTAATCTAACTAATCTCCATTTACCAATAGTTAGTATATCCTCAATGGGTAAATCATATCAATCTAGTTTGTAGATGCTACAGCGGAGCAAAACACAACCAGGTGTGGCTGTAATATCCATCTAGCTACCACAGTGCTTGAAACAGGTGACAGGTGAACCACTCGAAGTTTTAAATAAATTAGTTTAGCCATTTTGTACAATATTTATTGATCCTTTTAACCAGTAGCAATTTCTAGCTTGTTTGTCTGTAGTCCCTACAGTCAGTTTTTGACCCAAACTGTCGCCATAATATTACTGCATTGTCCTGAACAAAATAATGTTTGGTGTCCACAGCAAGGTAACAAAGGAGCAATGCGACAATGATATTGCAGTGTTACGAACTGTTTGAAATCTAGTTGATTCTAGGTTTGAAATACATTACAAAGGTCTACAGACTAATATTACTAAAACCTGGAAAAAGGAGGTTTTGTTGTTTTTAAATGTTTAATTGAGATTGATTTTAAAACATGTTTAACTATTACCTCGTCACTAAGATTTCCATACAATTGTGCGCTGCATAAAGTAGAAACGACAATTTATGGTAGTGTATAGTATTGTAAGAAAGTTTTAAAATATTAAGTGTAAATCTGCCAAAAACTGGACTGACTGGACCCATTTGGTACGCGTTCCGCGTGTGGATGGCGCCGCTGCTGCTAACGCCCTTCCTGTACTACTGGACCAAGCACAAGTGCTCATATGGTTTTATAATAACCGGACGCTTGAGTAGGGAAATTTGCTTGTGGTTCCATAACAATATATCATTTAAGCACACCAAATTTCAACGTCATATCTTGAACCTTGGGGGTTGGCAGGCCTGTGGTTATCTACGTTTCGAATTCCATACTGTGAATGAGGCAGCAAGGGGTACCACAATCAGATAAATTCCTGTTGAGGTGTGCTAGCACCCGGGGGATGAGGGAAGGTGGTGCGAATTTCCAAGGGAAGCGTTCTACTTCAGGCTAAAAGCATTGTGAAACATCGCTTCGTAATCATTGAGATAAATCTGCATAGTTTACCCACTACTCGAGCGTTCTTGGGTACAAACTGGTGAATTACTTTCCAGGCCCACTTCGCGAATATCGTTTGTGTGAATTCTGGCAGTAGATGCCACTCTAGAGCTTGGCTATGTCGAGACAGTTCATCTGCATGGCTGTTCAATTTCCCTGGAATGTAATGAATTTTGACCACAATTTGGTTGGTGGTCATTTGTTGGTTGGCAGTTTGGAGGATTAAAATAAAATTGTCGCAGGCTTCGTGTTCGATGCTTGTAATTCTAAGACTTAGAACAGCCCGCCTTTCTTTTTGATTGCAGTGCAGCTTTTGTTCGGATGTACTCCACCCTCCCGATAGGGCAGAATTGTTGAGTTGTGACCCCCCAATCCTGAAGCAACGGTTGTCAAAAAGAATGTTGGTGGAGGTATATGTATTGGTGTTTCTGATAATTTTTAGCTACCAATTCATTTAACTACATCGTAAGGTAGAGTCTATTTTACCGCCCAATTTCTTCTCTTAGGTATCGTAAAAGGCGACTAACGGACCATAGATTGCACATACATCCAACAGTATAGAGCGGCGATAGGCTCATCACTTGTCACGTACATGTGCAGTTATCATTTGGTGAAACGTAGACTATGGCAGAGGACTGCTTTTGCGGTCCTCATTGCCTGGTCTCTGACTAACCCTTCGGGGATAACAGTCGTAAGTATATGTAGGTATGTATGGACGCTTGTGATTCCTCCATGTATCCTAGTATGTCCTTGCGGAAGACATTGATTTTGGTAAGCGCCCTGCGAGGGCGGTCAAACAGACTTTTTGAAGTTTATGTGGACACCAAAATAAGTAAGTGTTTCTATTACAATGTTGGCATGTCTGGACAGAACCATCTGGTCTTTATGTCTATAAGATAATATAGTCTAAGAAAACATTGCCGTGCTCATCTCAAATGGAAGGCATATAATTTTTAGTAATTCGCCTTTGTAGAACAGACGAAGAAACCATTGTGGGATTTGGCTATAGTCAGATGGTAGACCTAGGTCTGAGAAAAGTAATTTGTGCATCTCGTCTCTTGGCCGTACACAGTCCGGAATTCATATAATAATTTAACGACTTCAGGTTAAAAATTGGACGGAGTGACCTTTCTTGAGTGCTCTTTGGTACTAAGAACTGGGTTAAAACGAAGTTTGGAAAAAAAAAACTAACTGTTTCTAGAAACCTGTTCCTTCATCTGTGTCAGCATTGCAGACATTTTGTCCGATACAAGCGTGTAACAACTGCCGATTGTAACGTTTGGAACCTTGAGTGATGGCTTTAGATAAAACGGTATTCGATACCTTTGTGTTATGATAGAAAACTTGGAGCACCTATTTAGTCCCAACGGTGTCGATAAAGTGCAAACTGACCGGCTCGAAATTTCGGAGCGTCATTGTCTACGTCTTTTGTTACCTCTTTTAGCAGAGAAGATGGACGTTTTTTCCTGATTGATAGAGCTGCCAAGCCTATGATCCTGGGGATCGAAAGTAAGAACAGCCTCCGTTGTTTATATTATAGCTACGATGTGGTTCGTGGCTGGCATAGTATGTCCTTGCGGAGGACATTGTTTTTTGTTAAGCGCCCTGCGAGGGCGGTTCATAGCCATGATGTGGTTCGTGGCTGGCATAAGCATGTCCTTACGGAGGACATTGATTTTGGGAAGCGCCCTGCGAGGGCGGTTCATAGCCACGATGTGGTTTGTGGCTGGCATAAGCATGTCCTTGCGGAATACATTGTTTTTGGTAAGCGCCCTGCCAGGGCGGTCCATAGCCACAATGTGGTTCGTGGCTGGCATAAGCATGTCCTTACGGAGGACATTGTTTTTGGTAAGCGCCCTGCGAGAGCGGTTCATAGCCTCAATGTGGTTTGTGGCTGGCATAAGCCTGTCCTTGCGGAGGACATTTGTTATTTAATTTAATTAAAAACGGTTACATAACCATTTACAACAATTAAACGTATTATTCAAATTTAAATAAAATAAGGGACATTTAGCGTTACATTAACATACATGCATCTTCTCGCAAAAACCGCAAACACTCAAGTAATATTACCCTTCTATTATATGTCTGTGATATTACCATTGATTTTGGTAAGCGCCCTGCGAGGGCAGTTTATAGCTACGATATGGTTCGTGCTGGCATAATCGCACAAGCATGCCCTTGCGGAGGACATTTATTTAATTATGTTTATTAAAACGGTTAAATACCAATTACAATAATTAAACATATTATTCAAAATAAAATAAAATTAAATAAGGTACATTTAGGATTATATTAACATAATGCATCTTCTCGCAAAACCGCGAACACTCATGTAATAAATAACCATTGATTTTGGTAAGCGCCCTGCGAGGGCGGGCAGATTATTGCCGCGATATGGTTCGTGGCTGGCATAAGTATGTCCTTGCGGAGGACATTGATTTTGGTAAGCGCCCTGCGAGGGCGGTTCACAGTATGCTGTGCGTGTGTCTGTCCCATGAACCAGAAGAACAACGCGATGGTACACTATAAGAAGTTTGCCCTTGCGAAAGGTAACCGTTTGTTGTTAGTACAGGTTTTGCTTGCGAGGCATTCCCAGTACCAGATTTAATAGTGGCCAAAAAGTTTTCTAACAGGACAATTTTTTCTAATGCAGCTGTAATCTGTTCAGAATTAAACAAATGTGTGTTTGAAGGTAGAATCTTATTCAAAGTAGCAAGCATTAGAGGGTCTTTTACATTTTTATGAGTACCTATCCTCTTTTCGTATATTTATAGTTTCAGTCTACAACCTAATCACCACTGAAAATAAGACTTTTAAGAGAGGCATCAGATCTTTGCGACCAACTAGTAAACTGCGCAGACAATTATTAAAAATATCTTTTTAGTTTTAAAATAACAAAAGTCATTGGTGTACAAGATTTATCAGAATATTGGTGCTTAGGGCCTAGCTGGCTCTTTTAGTTTACTTTTAAAATCAAAAATAAAATCTAGATCACTACACGGAATATTTAAATTGTTAACTGTTTTAGTCAGTATTGGCAACACCTGCGAGGTGCAACAATCGTTGTAAGATTTCCTCTAACGTCCGATAAAGCAGACACATTGTCGTTATCGTCATGAAAGGCGGGTAGGTACGATGACCATGCTTCTTTGAACGATGACGACTAACTCGAACTCAACCTTCGCCGATGCGATCGGGATTGTTAGAAGGACTAGCTATAGCCGCTTAGCTACAATTCATTTTTCTCATTATCTAATGTAAGCACTAATTATCGGTTTCTTATCTAAAATAAAAAGAAAAAGTGCCTGGAGGGTAGATACCACGTATTAAACACAAAAAACACTTTTAAAAATACTATCTTTACTCGAATGCTTTCTTATCTTAAAAGAAAAGGTGTATCTACATCTCTTGCGGGTAAAATAAAAAGTTTGATATACCAGATAAGTTTAAATTATAAATTCAGCGAACGGTAACACCGTTAAGTTAAGAAACTATTCTAAGTACTCACGTGTATTGTAGAAACTCACGAGAACTGTGTTGCAGTTTAAATAAAAATAATTCTATTTCTTTGTCACTTGATCACTATGTAGTGCACAAGTTACGCCGACGGGAAATTTCACGCCAATGATGAACAAATGGGCACGGGTGTGAAATGTCCTGGTTCCCCCACCGTGCCACCTGGTGACGCCACTGAGTGGGATGAGCGAGAGAGACAGCGATATACCGGAAGAAAGAGAAGGAAAATACGACGGGAAACGGATATGCCTATCTCAATATTATAAGCTTCTAATGACGGTCAAGTGTTTAATAGACAAGTGGCAAACGCTCCATGTCCAATCGTTTGCGTTTGTCAATAGAACATTTTTAACCGGCTTTGTGGTCTCGTCGCTAAGCCACACCGGTCAGCGGTCCCAGGTTCGATTCCCAGCGGAGAGTACATCTTTGTGTCTGCCTGGCTAGCTACCACCATCTGATCTAAAGCCTGCCGCCATAACAACGCTGTTCATAGCATTGTTGTGTTCCGACAGTTTAGCCGTTCCTCAGTGGTTGCGGATTCCGGGAGAAGCACGCTTCACCTTGGCCTTATCGTCACTTACCACCAGGGCCCTGATTCTGTATCGCAATCTAGATTCCACACCTAAATCTTACCGCGCACAAACCACGTCATTCTCGTGTCTTGCCCACGTCTTGCCACGGTAAGGAATCGAGATAACTCTATTCTGTAAATTTCTGTATGATCCAAGACACTTTATCTATGGAACATTACGATGTCACACTTGCGTTCAGAAATCAAACCCTAGTTTATCTAACCATGCTGTTGGTACTTGGCAAAAACATGTTTTTTAGATGAAAATGTTGTTATAATTTGTAACTATACGTTTTATTTCATGTACTTATAAAGTTTTATAACAAAAAGTCAAACCAATTGCTTTTAAAATAAGTTTCTTTGAAATACTCTTACACAAAACTAAGAGGTAAGACGGTTTTTGAACGTTTGTTTGTTATGATTGAAAGTTTCGAAAAACTTTTATTCACATATTTTTATTTTAGAGAGATTATTTTTCTTCACATACCAAACTACCCTGTTCTATGAAGATTGGCGTAGCTAAAAATGGAATTTCAATTTTGGCTTATGGAAAAGAACAAATCTGGAGTTCAAGGTACAATCGACGATTCAAGGATCGTTTTATTTTTCCCCCAAAGTTTCTCATAATTGACTGTCCATAAGTCGAATGCAAGCAAGTCCAATGATTGCTATTTATTTGATTAAAATGGTGTTCATATCTATAAAAATAACAAATTGCATTATGCAATACTGTAGCAACAACCTTTGTAAAATTGAATTTCAAATGAATTTACTCTCAACTTATTTAAATTCGCTATTTGGTCAAAAGTGGACTATGGCAGATGACTGCAGTCTTGCTATCCTTATTGCCTAGTCTCTGACTAACCCTTCGGGGATGATAGTCGTGATGAGTATGTAATTTAATTAAACATTATCTCATGCTTCGAAATCTTTTCAATTATGGCATAAACGCTTAGAACATGTAAAGGAGCAAAGAATTATAATTCTTAAAAATTTAGTTGATCATAAATTAATGATTCGTTACATTAATCTACTGACGGCATATTATTATCTAAGCCATGCATAATAGGTAATCAGTCGATATCGCGACTTCTTTTTGCAAAAAAAAAAAGGAAAGTCTGTTCATAATAGAATATTTTTATCATTTATTCGGATTCATGCAGTCCGATCAGCCCGACTACCGGCGACGACAAACATTATTTTGTTACTTTTATTGAGCATTTTAACCACTATACTTTCACATAAATATAATTTTAAAGTGGAAGTCTTAAAATGTTTTATTGATTTTGTTAATAAAAAGTGACAATTTATTTAATGCGAAGTTCGTTAATTTACACTTATTGAGAAAATGGTTGAGATTATATTTATAATGAATTTAAGCAGTTTTGTGTTTCTAAGGGAATAAGTTGCCATTTGACAATTCCGTACACTCCACAACAAAATGGTTTCTCAGTGCGCATGAATCGTACATTGACCGAAATGGCACGAACCATGGTCGCAAGTGCGAAGTTAGATAAAATATTTTGGGGTGAAGCCGCTTTAACGGCTACATATCTAACAAAATAACTACCCACTCAAGCGCTGATAAACAAAAACCATACGAATGTGGCATGGTACGAACCCTAAAATTAATCACTTAAAAATATTTGGCTCTGCTTAAGTAACTATGTACATGATAAAAAATAAAAAAATAAATAACAACTAGTCGATATTGTCCGTTATAGCAAAAATGGATACAAATTGTTTAATGTCGAAAATAAGCAATTTTTTCCTTGCAAGAGATGTAATATTTGACAAGTGTAATTTTTGAAAATTCTTGGCCAATATTTAAAAGTGATGAGCAATATCAAGTATAAATTCCAGCCAAAATTAGTCAGTCCGTGGAGGTCTCTGAACAACTAATAGGCAAGAAACACAAAATTCCAACCGACGAGACAATAGTAATTGACGATACTCAGTCAATCAAAATTGTCAGACGTAGCGAACGGATTAGCAATCTATCCCCGAAAATTTATAAGAAACTGACTGACCCCAATTTGTATTTCTCTTTTGAATACTTCTCATTCCTTACTACTATGTTACAGTGGTGTTTTTAATGGTGTGATACTGATAAATGGTTTTTCGCCATACATTTTGAAATCGAATCTCTGAACAATAATCAGACATGGACATTTGTTGATAGACCTAAAATATGAATGTTGTCAGTAGTTAATGGGTTTTTAAAGTAAACAATAACGGAAACGGGGAACCGGTGCAATAAAAGGCCCGTCTAGTGTCCGTTTTTTTTTTTTACCCAAACATACAAGATGACGACGAAACGTTTGCACCTGTTGCGCGAATTTATTATTATTAGTATCATTACTTTTAGATTTATTCTAACTTTTGCTATTCAGTTTGACCTCTAAGTCCATCACATGTAATGGATGTAAAAAAAAAATGTTTTTTTTTTAAATGGAGTGGTTAAAGAGGATATTTGTATGAAAATACCTGAAGGTATTACCTATTGTTAGTATACCAAACCAAGTTTGTTATTTAAGCAAAACATTATATTGACTGAAGCAATCCTCGCGATGTTGGTATGAACGTTTTCGATCGTAACCTTAAAGGAATGGGTTTTCATAATTCTGAGATCCATGTCTTTATTGACTAGATAAAAATTCTATACATAACAACGTACATAGTGTAGTACCTAGTGCTATATGTTGATGGATTAGTGATTTGACACACACACACTGAACAAACCTTACAAAATTATTTAAATTGTGAATGAGTTATTAAAACTGGCATGATACTGACATGACTGATTTATTTAAATAAAGTAAAAATGTTTTTAGGTATTAAAATTGATTTGATTGATCAATTTATTTATTTACCAAATGTTTTACAAAATCAAAATATCCATGAAAGATTGCAATTCTTCAAAATCATCATTTCCTTCTACATTAAATTACTTAGATTTGAACTCCGACGAATATTGTGATGCACCTTGTCATATTGTAATAGATTGTTTAATGTACGCTATGCTTTGTACACGACTGAAATAGACGAGTGTGCAGCTATCAGTATTTGAAATCGTTTTTCTTTAAGTAAAATTAATGAGGAGGAAGTGTTTAAAGCATTAAAGGAACTATACATTTAAAATAGTATTATGATTCTAATAACAAAACCGATATTTATATTTCAATATAATAACGGTTGTATCAGCATTGCTAACAATCCCACAGATCATAAAAAGTCTAAACAGATAGAAATTAGAGGTACCACTCAAGAGAGCAAATTACTAATAAAGTAATAAAGCTTGAATATTATCTCCACAGGAGACCAACAAGCTGAAATTTTCGTGTACCTACGCCTGGCGTACTCACCATGGAATTCTGTTATTTCAAGAATGCCAAAAAACTGTGCCCAAATAGTACCAAATAGTGCCCAAAGGAAATAAATAGTACCCTTATGGTTCAAAAGTTATAGACATAGTTTGGTGAGTACGCTAGGCGTAGGTTACGCCTAGCGTACTCACCTCAGTTTGGGAAATCTGAGCAAGCTACAACTTTAACTAGTATGTCAAAAAACTGTACCCAAATAGTACCAAATAGTGCCCAAAGGAAATAAATAGTACCTTTATAGTTAAAAAGTTATAGACATAGTTTGGTGAGTACGCTAGGCGTAGGTTCTACGCCTAGCGTACTCACCTCGTTGCGCGAAAACAGAACCAGCAATGGCTCTCATTTCTATCTCAATAAATAGTACCGGAAATAGTACCCTCTAAGAGTGTAATTGTTATTTGACTTTTACACTAGAAAGTCATTAAATTTGATAGCAAACTTCTACATACATTGACATGAGGTACAGGCGAACTCATAATAATTTTAATATTATTAAATTTCGTATTATGAACCTACTACATATTACTTTTAGTTTTGTTGAAATTAATAGGTATATACGTAACGAGGAAGTTTAATATCAGTTATATAATTGATTATAATTATTTTTCTTATAAATAAGATCCATTTTTTCCAAAATATTGACTATCGTATTTTTGCCGGATTTCATAAAGTAAAAGCACCTTCTATATAAGGAACTATTTGCCTTATGTCTGAAATTGAAAGCTCAATATTGTGCGAGAACAATCTGTTACTTTTGTTGATCATAGTGCAACTTATCGACGCGCGACAGCGATGCATCTTAGTATGAACAAGTTACAATAGATGGCGCTTATCACACTTCTTACTTTAATTACTTACAAACTGACCTGTATTATGCAAGTGCTAAAGATCAATATTGCAATTCACAACAATTTGCTTGACGCCGCGGTGGGAACGCATATTTTTCGGCAACCGATTTTTTTAGTCGTTTACTTTGCCTTGCCACCGCAACCGCATAGGTTTGCGAATACTGAGTTAATTTGTGAAAATATTAATGAAAAAACTTGTGAATTTTGTTTCATTGTGATGTGAGTGATCTTTAAATGAGTAAGTACCTATGTATATTTCATCTGTAATAGCATTTTATGTTCATGTCGATTTGCAGTTGATCTTTCATTAGCTAGGTAGGTACCTACTCAGTTTGAATATATTATATATACTTACCTACAGAAATACGTTATTGTTTTTTATTAATCGTAGAATATCAAATTAAATCATATTCTTAGTTTTCTGGACTGTATAAAGTGTTTAACTGAGTCGCGTACTTACCGGTGAAAGAATACTACCACCCGCTCTTACCTTGGGTGTCGTAATAGGCGACTAACGGACTAAAGACGGCACATACATCCAACAGCTTAGAACGGCGATGGGCTCACCACCTGTCACGCTGAGCACATGTGCAGTCTTTATTTATGTAGGTATGTATCTACAATCTATACAATCTGTATATTAATAAAAAATCAATTGCCAAAATGTTTGTACGCGCATCACCAAAACGGCTGCACCAATTTGGCTAATTCTTTTTTGTTGTATTTGTAATTGTCGGGACAAGGTTTGTATAAAAATGAACATTTTTGGAAATTCGTCAAGGGGTAAGGGGTTCACGCGGACAAAGTTGCGGGCGGGCTGTCATTCACGATCAACAAATCATAAATAAGCAATGCTTGATACATAGATATAAGTTGGAGTGGGTCTCATTCACCCTCGACTACAAATTTTGTGATTTATAACAGTTATCACTAGATTTATAGTCAAAGTAAGAATCACCGCTAAAAACCAGCCTTCATATAAAAAAATCCGCATCCAAATCTTGGATATTTAGGAGCTACGGTGCCAAAGACAGACACACCAACCTCAAGACCCCCCTTTTTTGGCCACCCTTGGTTTACTGTTATTAAATATGTACCTATTTTATTTTAGGTCGTCGTGTATTAATGAACTTCATAGTTATTCCAATCTTAATTCCTTTGGTAATAAAAATAATATTTTACCATTCACTGTGCTCGACTGTACCACAAGTAATTTTTGTATGTAGAAGTTTGCTATCAAATTTAATGACTTTCTAGTGTAAAAGTAAAATAACAATTACACTCTTAGAGGGTACTATTTCCGGTACTATTTATTGAGATAGAAATGAGAGCCATTGCTGGTTCTGTATTCGCGAAACGAGGTGAGTACTAGGCGTAGAACCTACGCCTAGCGTACTCACCAAACTATGTCTATAACTTTAAAACTATAAAGGTACTATTTATTTCCTTTGGGCACTATTTGGTACTATTTGGGTACAGTTTTTTGACATACTAATTAAAGTTGTAGCTTACACAGATTTCCCAAACTATGTCTATAATAGTAAGGTGTAGGGATGGAGAGAAACAATTGGTATTTCTAATATAAAGTTAATCGTAACGTTAGTACTATAAGCTTTTACAATAATGGTTTTTTCCAATACATATATAAGAGGTAATATAGGTTCAAATGGTAATTTACTTAAATCTAACTCTTTCTGTATTACAACTAACTCTTTTAACAAGTACATGGGTTCTATTACACTAGGTTGCAAGGTGCCTAGATGTACGAATGTAATTGCATTTTCTATTGCAGTTATACGGTTATACAATTGTTGCAGGCATGTTTCTATTTGTGTATAAATATTAATAATATCTAATCTTTGCTCTAATATAACTGAGTTATTACTTATCTGTTCAATCAAAAATCCTAAATATGCTTGGTTTATTTGTAATTGCTTTAAATTGCTTTCATATATTTGCATGAAATCCTTTATTAGTTTAACGTTATCCTTCTGACCCTTCTGTGTAGCCTGCCTCAACTGTTCTATCTGCTTTTCAAAGAATATCGCATCTTCCTGATCTAGGTTACCGGTAATGGCTTTTACGATTGACCCTAGTCCGTTAATAAGACCTCTTTTATATCTATTTCCCTTAATCTCTACATTTTCTGATCCTAAATATTGTAACTTATTATCTATAGTATCTATCATATAATCTATTTGTTTCCTATATACTAATCTTTCGTGAAATACGACTTCCTTTTGTTCCACTAATCTTACCCTATCATATACTAAACTGATTTCTGTAAATATCGAACGTTGCTTAGATATATTATAACTACATATGAGATGGTAGCTATCCACTTGATGTTGGACAGCTGCTTCTTTTATAACTAATATCCCGTTGGTGTTTTCCACAGGTTGAATTAGGGCGCTGCCTCCGGTGAACCAGAGGGCTCCGAGGGCGACGACGGAGAACCTGAAAGAGTTTCGGGTCGTCTTAGCATTTTAAAATGCGTTCTAATTGATTTCGCATTTACATGTTTCCCTATAATTTCCGCTATTTGTTCTGGATGTATCCTGACTATAGTGTATGGACCTTTGTATCTAGGCTCTAGCTTATTATTTCTGGCTGTTTTTGCTATTTGTTTATAAACTTTGTCGCCAATTTTAAACTTTGGCGTTTCTGTGCCTAGATTACGTTTTTCGATAGTATTTTGTTTTTCAGCCGAGAGTTTGTTTGTGACTAATTTTTGAACGTTATCCATCATTTTTTAACAGTCGTTAAAACCTACCAAGTTAGGTAGTTTTTGAATGGTGTATTTGTATGTAAAAGCTACAAATCGCATTTTTTATGACAATAGCTCCAGTTTTAGCTTGCATATTTAATGAATGCATTGACTGTGGTGTTTTTCCTGACCTCATGAAATATAGTATAATAATTCCATTATTTAAATCGGGTAGCACTTCTGACCCCTCTAACTTTAGACCTATTTCTGTGCTACCCACATTTAGTAAAATTTTTGAAAAGTTAATACTAGATCAAATGCAAATTCATTTTTATAAAAATAAACTTTTACATTGTAAACAATATGGTTTTACTAGGGGTCGCTCTACAACTGACGCCGGTGTTGAGCTTTTAATCCAAATATTTGATACCTGGGAGGAATCACAGGATGCCCTAGGGGTATTTTGTGATTTATCCAAGGCTTTTGATTGTGTTTTACATGAAACTTTGGTCAGGAAGCTTAACCACTATGGAATTAGGGATGCTTCTTTGAGCCTTCTAATCTCATACTTGAGTAACAGGATTCAAAAGGTCGACATTAACGGTAAAAGATCTCCGGGATCAGTGGTTAAAATGGGAGTTCCGCAGGGTTCAATACTTGGTCCATTCTTGTTTTTGGTTTATATTAATGACTTACCTTATTTTGTAAAAGACAGTCATGAGATAGTATTGTTTGCTGATGATACTTCACTTTTATTCAAAGTGAAACGACGACACCCAAATTATGACGATGTGAATAATGCGGTCTCAAAGATTGTTCACTGGTTTAGTGTTAATAACTTGCTATTAAACGAGGGAAAAACCAAATGTGTAAGATTTGTATTGCCTAATGTTAAGCAGGTAATAACTAGTGTACAAATTAAAGATAAGAATGTGAATCCTGTGGACACCACTGTGTTTCTAGGCATCACGTTGGATGCCAAGCTTCAGTGGGGCCCACATATAGCTAAATTGTCGAATAGACTTAGCTCTGCGGCTTATGCAGTAATGAAGATCCGTCAGTTAACTGACGTTGATACAGCGAGATTAGTTTATTTCAGTTACTTTCATAGTGTAATGTCGTACGCCATTTTACTGTGGGGAAATGCTGCCGACATTCAAACTATCTTTGTGCTGCAGAAGAGGGCTATTCGAGCAATATATAACCTACAGGCTGGTGACTCTCTCAGAGAGAGATTTAAGGATATAAGTATAATGACAGTTGCATCACAATATATTTATGAAAATCTTGTGTATGTTCATAAAAATATTGAAATGTTTTCAAAAAACAGTGATATTCACAAATTAAATACTAGAAGTAAGAACAAATTAGCAGTGCCTTATACTAGGCTCCATAAAATAAATAATTCTTTTAAGGGTCTGTGTGTACGATTATACAACAAAGTACCAAATGATATTCAGAATTTAGATCTTGATAAATTTAAAATCAAAATCAAAGAAAAGCTTTATAAAAAAGCTTATTATAAAGTGTCGGATTATACAGAAGACAAAACAGCTTGGGTCTGACATGCTCCAAGTACCTACTCCAACAGCTATTTCTAATTGCCTATAATTAATTTATATAGAGCACCATATTTAATTAAACTATTTACATTCAAATTCATATTTTGTATTTTGTGATCTGGTAACGACATATAATATATATATATTTTGTAAATGTCGTTGCTTCTGTGCGCTGTGGTTTCTTGCGCCCGTTCTTTGCCACAGTTAAAAAATGATGTCCTGAATGGGTGGTAGGTTAAAAAATATTTGGACGTTTCAAAGTACTTATTAATTGAGTTTATTGAATAAATATATTTTGACTATTGACTATTTGACTATTGACTATTTGTTTGTGTTTATTAATGTATTCTTGATAGTATTCTTTTTCTAGATGTAATTTTAACGGATTTCTGCTTTTTGTGTGTCCAAATAGGAGCTCAAATGGTGTGAAACCTGTGGCTGAGTGAATAGAATTATTATAGGCTATAATTGCATATTTCATTAAATTAGCAGGTTCATCTTTATCTGTAATACGCTGGATTCTAATCATTTCACCTAAAGTGGAATGGAGACGTTCTATCGGTGAGTTTGAGTTCGGATTATAAGGTGTAGTGAAATGTATGTGTATATTATGTATAGCACATATTTCTGTAATAACTTCGTTATCGAATTTCGGATCCGAGTCGGTTGTAATTTTATTAGGTACGCCTATCACGGAGAATAGTTGTAATAAGGCTTCTGCAACGTGTATGCTTGTGGTCGCTGTTAACGGAATTGCTTGTGCGTATTTAGTAAAGTTATCAATTATTGTTAAGAACGTAACACCACCTATGCTATACAAATCCATGTACATGTGTTCCATGGGTTGATGAGGTGTCTCTGTCAATGCTAGGGGTAATTTTAACGGGTTTCTCTCATATTTCGTTTTTAAACATTTCTCACACTTATTTATAAATTTTTGTATAGTTAGTAACATGTTTGGCCAATGGTAATTACGATGCAGTTGTTTATAAGTTTCTTGGATACCGCGATGGATAGTTTTTCCTTCATGATATTTTTTTATTAAATTTTCTTGTTCTGATTTACTGTCTATCAATGTTACTCTTGTTAAGCAGCGTACTAGTTTTGGTCCTCTATCATTAAATACGGTTTTATATAATTTACTAAATAAGTTGTAAAATTCTTCGTGGTGAAAATAACAATAGAATGTGCGATCTGGGATCGTGTGTTCCAATAGGAATTTTTTAATTTGATTTTCGGTGTCGTTAATCGGAATAAAGACGTCTTTTATAACAATGCGGCCTTTTGATCTGTCTTCTATTCTATATGTAGAGCCAGGGCTCTTTCGAATGTGAAATTGTTTAAGTTGACGATCTATGGCTTCGGTAATCTGGGGTATATTTTCTAAGGCGTTTTCTATTAAACTATCAGTGATAACCTGTGTTTCCGTGCTATCTGTAATTGGTAAGTCTAAGATGTCCTCTATCGTAATGTCCGGCATTTGGCTTGTGCTTGGCGTCGGTTCTATTTGTTCATTAGTCTGTGGGACGCTTTCTTTACGTATTCGCTCAAATATTTTATTTATAGTTTCGTCGTCGGAATCTGATTGGAATTGTGGGGATGTTGTGACGTCATTTGCGTATACTATTTTAACACGGGATAAGGCGTCAGCGTTGGTATTTAACTTTCCTTTCTTATAAACAATATCGTAATCGTATTCTTCTAATTTGAGTCGCCAGCGGGTTAGTTTAGAGCTTAGATCTTTAAGGGACATAATCCAAGTTAATGGCCTGTGATCAGTGTAGATAGTGAATTTTCTACCATAAAGGTATGGTCGAAAGTATTTCGTGGCCCAAACTATACTTAATAACTCTTTTTCTATTGTTGAGTATTTTCTTTCGGTTTCCGATAACGTACGGGATGCATACGCTACAGGTTTATCTGAGCCTACTTCGCCTTGTGATAACACGGCACCGATAGCAACATCCGATGCGTCGGTTGTCAAAATAAACTTTCTATCGAAGTCTGGGTACTGTAAAACTGGGGAGTTCATAAGAAGTGTTTTACATTTATTAAAGGAATCTACAAACTCAGGTGTATGCGTTACCTTTGCATTTTTCTTTAGACAAGCGGTCATGGGTTTTGTTAGTTTAGCAAAATCTTGTATGAATTTCCTATAATAGCCTACTAAGCCAAGGAAAGATTTAATTTCGGTTTGATTGGTCGGTATAGGAAAATTCTTAACGGCTGCTATTTTTTCGTCATTTGGTTTGACACCTTCATTTGTTAAAACGTCTTTACCTGTTTTTGTAAGAATTCTGATTTGTCTAATTGGATTTTTAGGTTGTGAACTCTGAATCTATCAAATACCTGTTTTAAAGTATTTATATGGCATTGTAATGATGTATTATAAATGACTACGTCATCCAAATATGTCATTACGTTCGGGAGTCCTCTAAGTACCGAATCCATCAATCGTTGGAATGTGCTCGGTGCATTTTTGAGTCCGAACGGCATTCTGAGGAATTCGTAGTGACCGCGCTCAGTTGAAAACGCTGTTTTCTCTATGTCATCAGTATGCATCTCGACCTGGTGGTAGCCAGATGCTAAATCTAGGGTCGTAAAGTATTGTGCTCTACCTAGTCTATCCAAGATGTCAGTGATGTTTGGCAATGGGTATTTATCTTCTATTGTTTTCTCATTGAGGCGTCTGTAATCAATTACTAAGCGCCACTTTGTTTTTCCTGAGGCGTCTGTTTTCTTAGGTACAATATGAACTGGACAGGACCATGGAGAAATACTTTCTCTGATAATGTTTTGTTTCAGTAAGGATTCTATTTGTTTTTGTATTTCCTCGCGTTGTTGCTGGGCTTGCCTGTAATTACGAACATAGATCGGGCTATCGTCGGTCACGCGTAACTTATGCTTAATATCATGTGTAAAAGTCAAAGGAATTTCTTCTGAATGAAGAATGTCTCTATAATTATAGCACAACCTATTGATTTCCCTTTTTTCCTCATTATTCATGTGGTCGGTGCGAAGTCTATGCAGATTTTGTTTTAATAGGTTATCAATTTCTAAACGCTCTTGTTGTGAAAGGTTTTGTATTCTGTTTAATGATTTTACTTGATCAGATTCTAATGGTAATAGATTTAGATGTGATTTCTTTTTAAATTGAACGATTTTATTTTTTATATTTATAACAGATGTGACAAATTTGCCTCTTTTAACGGAAACTAACGCTGATGGAACTATTAATTCATTATTTAAACTCTGCTCATCAAGTAAATATTCGCCCTCCGCATAATCGCATAAGAATTCGAATATTTGCTCTGTATTTGATTGTATACTGAGATTAGATTTTACGTCACTACTTAGTGGTATTTCCGCACTTTCCGTTTTTAAAATCATTTGCTTCATATTTATACTACAGCCTAACGGAACTAATAAATCAATTCCTATAAGACCTTTAAAATCCTTATCGAAGTCGAACACAAGGAATTTGTGTTTCCTGTTGCTCTTGAAAATATCGGGTAAGGGAACATAAACAACGGTGTTGTGTTTTGTGAGACCGTGTGCGGTCTTAATTATATTTACTTCACGCCTAATGCCACTTCGTAAGTGTGTGAACTGACTTATTACTGCCGGGCTTATAAGTGACTGTGACGCGCCTGTGTCGATAAGAAATCGACCACCTAGTTCTTCAATATGTATGTACGGCAACTTGTTTGGATTATTTATATTAATGTAAACTATTGATCCGTTATGAATTGGCCGTTGCCTAACTGAAAATTCGACTCTTCAAATTCTTTTGCCAATGAATCACTTTCATTAGTAGCATATTGCTCACATTCGGGCTCATTACCATCAAATTCATTCTGATAATGAATAGTTTGTTTGTATTCCGATTTTATCGGTTGCATCGGGGGTTTACTAGAGCTGCTAGTTGGACGTGGCGCATACTGCGGTCTAACACTGTAATTTGGACGCGGTTGGAATGGTGGACGCGGTGGTACAGGTTTGAATGATGGTTGCGTATTAACATAGGCATTATTTCTGCGTTGCTTTAGACGCAACTCCTCCTGCTTTGCGAGTGTTATTGCTTTATCTATTGACGTAGGGTGTTGCAAACGAACCCCTAGGGAAACAAGCGGGTCTAATTGATCGATAAAGATATTTATGGCCATTTCCTCATAATATTGGCGTTTGTTAGTATCGCATGTTATCAAGATGTGTGTTAGTTCTCTTATTTTTTCACCAAATTGGTCTATATTATTATTATATTTTTTGTGTATATAAGCTCTTGGACTAGCTGTATTTCGTCGCGATACTCTCCGAATCGTTTAATCAAGATGTTTTTTATTTCTACCCAAGTGTTAAATTCGGCATTCTCCGATAACAACCTGTCAATTTATTTCGAATGAGACAGGCTAAACTGGGGTCATCCGGCTGTTCAACTATTTTTAATACATTCTCAACACTTGTAATATAAAAAAGCAAGGTTTTGCTATTGCCGTCGTATGTCGGCAGCAAAATCGAGAGGTTTTGGTAATCTACCTCAATCGTGCCTTTTGACGTGCTTTCCTTGTCATTCGTCATAATTAGGGATTATTATTTTAAATTATTACTTATTTTAAATTATATTTAATTTTATAGATATACAAGTTATGCAAAACACCAAATTTTATAGAGAATTGACACTTGCAAAATAAAGTTTCAAATACACTTTGCACAATTACTTACGTTATATATGACACAATTCGAGGATTGTAGGGAATGGGATAGGACTTGGGCGTAAGTATGATAATAATATTTACCCCACGAACATCTCTTCCTTGTTGAGCTCCGCCTTCGTTACAATGTTAGTAACACTCTTGCTGAGATTCTATCAGGTCTTCGCTGCCACTATAAAGTTCTTTTCGTATCGCGGCGTTGACACGTAGTAAACACTTATAGTACTTCGGTCTTACTTATCGCGCGCGATCCTACCGACTGCGCCAGTTATGTTAGCGGCAGGGACAAGGGAGTTTTTAAAAAGCAACTTGTTCGTTCAAGAGCCAGGCGCGAACTGGCGTTTATTTCTGTTTAACAATATAAGAAAACTATGCTACCTTATCTTAATTATCCTAACTTATTACTACTGGGAACCATAACAGTGGCCATACTGATCGTTATGGTTATATAACTATCGTCTTTAGAGTTTTTTTATTGCTACATTACTCCAACATTTTCATAATTTTGACCTGTCGTACTGAATGTACAACAGCTCAAAATTATGAAAATTTTGGAGAAATTTCTCTACTACAACTGGTATTTATGAAAGTAGAAATAAACTGTATGGGTTATATAACTGAAGACTAATATAACCATAATTCAAATTTTAATGAATATGTAAAAAATTACTCTAAACTGTTTAAGAAAGTGTGCATACTAGCAAAATCTAATTTTATTAAAAATAAAATTAAAAAGTCTAGTAATAAAAAAAAATTAAGTAAAAAACCTTTTTAATAACAAGCTTTTATTAAAATGCGCTAAAAAGAAAAAAAAAACTTTTACTATCAATTTATGACGTCATTACACAATTTATATGATATAAAAGGTTGTCGCGAGATTTAAGTAAGTACTTAGGTATTTTCTTAAAAGTATTGAAAATTTTAATAGTTAAAATTAATCACATCTAGTTATTTCATTTACTTGTTTATTTACACATATAAAGTATCTATAGTAAATCTCGCGACAACCTTTTATATCATATAAATTGATTGATTGAAAATTGGTTGATAGTAAAAGTTTTTTTTTTTTCGTTTTAGCGCATTTATATAAAAGCTTGTTTTTTAAAAAAGGTTTTTCATTTAATTTTTCTTAACTTTTTAGTTATCACTAGACAGTTTTTCATCTGTGCATCTCACTGAATACAAATATTTATGTATACAAAATTTATTCACGTCCACCAAACCACCACCACCACATTAAGACGAATCAAACTCGACGCGGTTGTGTCGCTTACTTACTGAGTTCCCATGGCCACCTTCCAGCTCCATCATCAGACCCTGGTTACCATCTAGCACCAAAGTACTCGTCAAGACGAATCAAACGAGCCCAGACTCGATGGGGTTGCGTTGTTTCTTTACTGAGTTCCTATGGCCACCTTCCAGCTCCATCATCAGACCCTGGTTACCATTGAAAGACAAACTACTCGTCAAGACGATTCAAACGAGCCCAAACTCGATGAGGGTGTGTTGTTTCATTGCGAGTTCCTATGGCCACCTTCCAGCTCCATCATCAGATCAGCACCATGTCATCATAATATTGCATTGTCACGCGATTTACACATGTATACAAAATTTCAGCTCAATCGGTAACCGGGAAGTGGATCAAAATTGAGTTGCAAAATTCCACCCGAACGAGACATACATACATACATTGCAAGTTAATTAGAAGCTTGTAATAAAAGCCACGTGGGATATCATAAACCGCGAAACTGGTAAATAAAAACCACAGGACAATACTTTCACTCTAAAGGTTAAAGACAACCTTGTTAACTTTCGCGTTTGTAATATTAGTAGGATTCTATTGCAGCCTATCTTGCTGAGATATTTAATAGTTGATAAGGGAATCTTTCCTGATCTTATGAAGTTTAGTAAGTAAGGTTATGCCTATATTTATATCGGGAAATAAAGAAGACCCCAGTAACTATCGGCCAATTTCACCATTTAATTTTGGTAGTACCAGCATTTAGTAAGATTTATGAAAAAAATATTACCTAGCAGTTAGTGGAATACTTTAACTTAAATAATCTTTTACATAGTAAGCAATTCGGTTTTACTAAGGGTCGTTCCACTACTGACGCAGGTGTTGCTCTAATAAAACATATAGGTATTTGATGCCTGGGAGAAGTCTCAAAACGCTCTTGGGGTGTTCTGAGACTTGTCCAAGGCTTTCGATTGCGTTGAGCACCGCACACTGGTGATGAAGTTAAATTACTATGGTCTCAAAGGTCTTGCGCGTAATTTAATACAGTCGTATCTTAGTTCTAGAACACAAACTATCGACGTCAATGGAACTATGTCATCCGGTTCTCATGTAAAAATAGGAGTTCCACAAGGGTCAATTCCTGGCCCTTTCTTATTTTTTATATATCAATGACTTGCCATTCTTTGTAGAAAACATCTGTGATATTGTGTTGTTTGCAGATTTCACTGATTTTAACCACTCGTTTGTTTCGCGGCCGTCGCTTAATTTACCTTGTTTGTCACGCAGTTTTGCGTTTCCGTAGTGCACTTGAACAGCTGCGTTAAAACCGTTTTTAAGACCCGATCCTGTTTATATACGAACAAATGATGTTCTATTTCGTATAGCTTATGGATGAAGCTGATTAATTTAAAAAAAACGAGTACCTGTAATGGTAAAATAATTAATTTCGGTAATTTTGCTAAAGAGAAGGAAAAGAATATCACTGTTATACCAAAAACTGCATTTCGGCTGGAACGCTTTAAAAACAATCTAGATACAAAATTAAATTATTTAGAATACAATGACAACCCTAATGTCTTTTATAATGATTTCTTTAACACATATTGTTGAGAATTTAATAAATCTTTTGTTCCAAATAAGATCTTGGTTAGTGGTACTGTAACTTTTAATGTATGGGCTATAATTGGTATTTACAAAAGTAGGAAACGCCTTTATGAACTTTATGGTGAACGTAACTATAACACCAGTGACGATTTCAAATTATATGTTAAAAATTATTCAAAGTTATTCAAAAGAGTATGTCGATTAGCCAAGGCAAACTATCTGAGTTCTAAGATTAAGAATAGTAATAACAAAATAAAAAAGACATGGAATATTATAAACAGTGAAACAGGAAAGGTCAAAAAGTCGTAATAATAAGTACAATGTAAATTTTGATAATAAAACAATGACTTCTGATGCTGATGTTGCTGCAGCATTTGAGAGGTTTTTTACTGACATTCCAGTTTCAACCACAAAAGCCTTGATTTCCTCCCCCACTGTAGCTGAATCGGTTTTGAAGGAGAATGTTAAAGATTGTAAAGGTAATTTCAGTTTTCATAAAATTTGTGTTATAGATATAATAAAAACATTTAACACTCTCAATAAAAAGAAAACTGCTGATCTGTGGGGTAATTCCGTGGACTTTACTTATGACAATAGCTCCAGTTTTAGCTTGCATTTTTAACGAATGCATTGACTGTGGTGTTTTTCCTGACCTAATGAAACATAGTAAAATAATTCCATTGTTTCAATCAGGTAGCACTTTTGACCCCTCTAATTTTAGACCTATTTCTGTGCTGCCCACATTTAGTAAAATTTTTGAAAAGTTGATGCTAGACCAAATTCAAATTCATTTTCATAGAAATAAATTTTTACATTGTAAACAGTATGGTTTTACTAGGGGTCGCTCAACAACTGACGCCGGTGTTGAGCTTTTAATCCAAATATTTGATACCTGGGAGGGAGGAATCACAGGATGTCCTAGGGGTATTTTGTGATTTATCCAAGGCTTTCGATTGTGTTTTACATGAAAATTTGGTCAGGAAGCTTAATCACTATGGAATTAGAATGCTTCTTTGAGCCTTCTAATCTCATACTTGAGTAACAGGATTCAGATGGTCGACATTAACGGTACAAGATCTCCGGGATCAGTGGTTACAATGGGAGTTCCGCAGGGTTCAATACTAGGTCCATTCTTGTTTTTGGTTTATATTAATGACTTACCTTATTTTGTAAAAGACAGCCATGAGATAGTATTGTTTGCTGATGATACTTCACTTTTATTCAAAGTAAAACGACGACACCCAAATTATGACGATGTGAATAATGTGATCTCCAAGATTGTTCACTGGTTCAGCGTAAATAACTTGCTATTAAAGGAGGGAAAAACCAAATGTGTAAGATTTGTATTGCCTAATGTTAAGCAAGTAACAACTAGTGTACAAATTAAAGATAAGAATGTGAATCCTGTGGACATCACTGTGTTTCTAGGCATCACGTTAGACGCCAAGCTTCAGTGGGGCCCACATATAGCTAAATTGTCGAATAGACTTAGCTCTGCGGCTTATGCAGTAATGAAGATCCGTCAGTTAACTGACGTTGATACATCTAGATTAGTTTATTTCGTTACTTTCATAGTGTACGGCATTTTACTGTGGGGAAATGCTGCCGACATTCAAACTATCTTTGTGCTTCAAAAGAGAGCTATTCGAGCAATCTATAACCTAACGGCTGGTGACTCTCTCAGAGAGAGATTTAAGAAAATAAATATAATGACAGTTGCATCACAATACATTTATGAAAATTTGATTTATGTTCATAAAAATACTGAAATGTTTTCAAAAAACAGTGATATTCACAATGTAAACACTAGAAGTAAGAACAAATTAGCAGTACCTTATACTAGGCTCCATAAAATTCTTTTAAGGGTCTGTGTATAAGATTTTACAACAAAGTACCAAATGATATTCATAAATAAAATCTTAATAAATTTAAAATCAAAATCAAAGAAAAGCTTTATAAAAATCTTATTATAAAGTGTCAGATTACACAGAAGTCAAAACAGCCGGGATCTGAAATGCTCCAAGCACTCCAACAGCTATTTCTAATTGTCTTAATCTCATTGATACTACATTGTATTGTAGTTTTGTATTGCATCATTTATTATTTTTTAAATTCATATTTTGTATTGACCTGGTAACGACATATTCTTTTTTTTTTGTTTGTAAATGTCGTCAATTTTATGCGGTGTGGTTTCTTGCGCCCATTCTTTGCCACAGTTAAAAAATTATGTCCTGAATGGGTGGTAGGTTAAAAAAGATTTGGACAATTCAAAGTAGTTAATAATTGAGTTTATTGAATAAATATTATATATAAATATATTTAGACTTGACTTGATTTTCTCTTTAGCAAAATTCTCGATATTCTTATAAATTATTTATTATCCGACTGGTTATAGGAATTGATTTATAGTATTAAATCTAAATCGATAACTAGTGTTTTTTTACATTATTTAAAACTAGAATATTATCCCATTAAACTTTTTATGATTTGGAAGCAATTCAATAGGCTAAGTATCAAAACAAACCACTTCACACACACAAAAAAGTATGGCGTGAACTGACATTAATTCTTCAAAATTATTTCTTCAACCAATCACAGGCCCCTTCTACTTTTTTTTGATATATTAGTGTTGCCAAATTCATAATCAAAATAACTCAAGAGGTTTTGGTGTGGCTGTATTCAAGTGGCTAATGTGACTAGGTGTAAGAATAATTATGACGATATTAACAATGCTTTCTCAGAGGTACTCAGTTGGTTTAGTGCTAATTACAGCTAAACGCTAAAAAAACGACCTTTGGGGGTAATGTATGTATGCATGTAACATGTGCTCAGTGTTTACTGGTTGTACTATGCATACTGTATTTTAATGTATTTCTCTGTTAAGTGAATTCATTCAAGATAAATAATGGGCATCGGAAAATGTCGGAAAAAATCGTAAAAAATTACAATAACAATTTAAAAAAAGTAATTTATTTTTAAAAATCATTTCTAATTTCAACTTTATCGCAAACAAATAAATATCAATGTCATTTCTAAATGTGTCTGCCGTGACGCGGAGTAATCGATTTTAATAAATTTAATTTATGGAGCTATAATGCTGAGGTCACAGGTCAGACCTGTAGCCTCGTGTACTGCAACTTCCAGTTTTCTTCCGACGAGAGGTACAAAACATAGCTGTAGCTGTGTACAAAACATTTCAAAACACAGCCCAATCAGAACCGTCTCATTAAACAAAAAAAAAACAAGAACAAAAAATGAACCGAAACCCATTCTAAAGGCATACGCATACGCGATAATTTGCTTATAGCCCGTTTTAAAACACCCTGAGCTACTCGAGCATCCGCGAGCCTGACCACACCGTCCGAACCTTTTTTTTTAACCGGTGTAATCCCTGCTTGTGGATTCCAGCCTCCAGAAGGGAGACTAGATATGTGGGACTCTCCCGTCCCCCTTTTCACGACGTAATCGTCGGGCGAGAGGGAGGGGCCTACCCACTAATCACCGGGGGACCAAACTCCGAGAGCGTAAGGCTTGAGGTGGCGGTTACGGGACCTGAATCCATGAGGAAATTGCGTGGTCAATTCCGAGGCGAGACGAGGCTACCCCGTCATCCGCCCACACACGGCGACTACGCGCACACGGCACAACAAATTGGCCCCAGAAGGGGGCGGACACAACACACACAAGAACTGACATACAAAAAGGACACACGGGACAACACACGACAGTGTCATCCAATGGACCCGGGGCACTTGGGGTGGTATAATGAAATACCCATGCCAGTGCCCCCCTCCCGACCAGTCCAGTTGGAGACAGAGTCTCAACTAGACTACACAGATAAAAGACAACGACAACAACAACATAGATCACACAGCAGGGCGGCATCACCTTACGGTGGCTGGAGATCGGCGTATCTGCGCCTCTTTCGCAGCTTGACGCAGCGTTGGCTGACTTCTCCCGGGCGCGCTCGGCCTCCTCCTTGAGGCCCATGCACTCCGCGACGATGCCAGCCACCGCTGCCCAATTCTCCTCACTCTCCACCATTGCGGCGACTACTCCTGGCAGAGCCAGAATATGTCTCCCCCCCAACGACATTTCCAGCGTACGCCTTTGCGTCTCGAAGGCACTACACAGCTCAAGAGTGTGCTGAGCTGTGTCCTCTTCCTCTCCGCAATGGTGGCAGACTGGAGTTTCCTCTCTGCCTATCCTGTGGAGGTATCTCCCAAAACATCCATGTCCATTCAGGAGTTGCGTCAGATGGTATGACATTACTCCATGGGGCCTGTCCATCCACCTCTGCAGGACTGGGCGGACTGCCTCAATGGTGCGGGCACCGGCGGCTTTCGGGGTTATTAGGTTCTCCTCCCATTGCCACACCGCAATTTTACGGGCTACGCGCCTTGCTCCCTCAATCTCCGCTTGCGCGGGGTTTCCCCCCTAGCCCTCGCCTCTGCACGGAACTCGTAGACCTACACCGTCCGAACCTGGATCAACCGAATTATGCAGCTCTTCATCTACTTGGCATTCTCCGGAAAGCTCGAATGGGAATCGAACCTATGACCTTTGCATTGCCGGTCCACTGCTCTAACCGTTAAGCTACCGAGACCTCAGAAGACTCGTTGAATTTTTTCTAGTAGTTTGTTAGACGCTGCAAGCCAGCGGTATTACGTCACTGTGAAGTCTACCGTATTTAACAATCGATAAAGACGCAATTGCCTATAAATATCTTTATTATTGAAAAATATGCTAGTAAATATTTTATCCTATGTCTGTATAGCATTGTGAATGTAAAAATTTCAATAATAAAGTTACCATTCTTCGTCATCCTCCTGCACTAATTTCAATCGTATTATAATTGGTGAAAATACTGTGCTGAAACATTTGAAACAACTTGATCCTCGTGAAGCAGTTGGTCCGGATTCTATTCCACCTATTTTTCTAAAAAGATGCGCAAAAATTTTATTGGCTTTTGTTTAATGGAAATCTTCAACAAATCCTTAGCTTTTATTTATTTATTTCCAGCGGTTTGGAAGATAACTCGTGTTACACCAGTTTTTAAGAAGGGTAATTTAGATAAAGTTCGATATTACAAACCGATATCGCTTCTTTCTTCGATGTCAAAGGTATTTAAATCATGTGTTCGCTTCTTATTCACCATACAAAAAACCAAGTCGCGTTCGAACAGCACGGTTTCCAACAAAAATTAAAGTTAAAAAACCTTTATAAAAAAAGCTTTCATTGAAATGCGCTAAAAAGAAAAAAAAATAACTTTTACTTTAAAACTTTTACTATCAACTTATAACGTCATGACACAATTTATATGATATACTTAAAAGGTTGTCGCGAGATTTAGTAAGTGTACAATTATTTTCTTAGATTTAAAATTTTAATAGTTAAAATCAATCACATCTAGTCATTTAATTTACTTGTTTATTTACAAATATACACCGAGATTTTGTATTGGTTTTGGAGCCGAACCCCTGTTCATGTTTAACATCAGTAGAAGCTATTTAGCTTGTAAAACTAAAAATATGAGCATAAAAAAATCATTAAAAAAATATCAATAAAAAATTTAAGAACCCTTAGTACCGGACAATCTTATAAAAGTCAACGAGCGAGGCGCTTCAAACGCGCCGTCTTACTATGTGAACTAGGACGTTACTATGTGTTTTTGACAAAAAGTCACTTTTACAACTTTTTTATCTTTGCTCGTAAAAGTCGTAAAGCGATTATTATTTCTTAAATAGGTACAACACTTTTTTTTGTATTATAACGTTTTCGGCTCCAAAACCAATAAAAATCTCGGTGTATAGTATAGGGTTTAACAATATCAATAAGTGAACGTTTAAGGGGAGCATCTATACATCACACTGAGCATGCTTACCAAATTTGGTCCAAAACTACAGGCTCGTTAGCGAGATAATAAACAAAACATTATCATAATTCACCAAAAAATACACCCTTTTCAAACCCGTACAGCTATACTACACGCACACAAAGATAGCCGAACATACACACTGAGCTATCTTATTGACGCTTGCGTGCGTGTTAGTAAAGATACAGCATGTTTCAAGATGTGCATTATTTTTATTGATTTAGTTTGTTAGTAAACATAACTTTGAAAAATCACTATAAAATTGGAGCCCATTTTTGTCATTGTATTTAGAATGATGTATCTATATCGCCCTTAGAGACCCCCCACTCTGGCGTCTTTCGAGCGTCGGCGTCCACGTGACGTCAGTGCAGCGCTCGCGTGGCATCGACGCCGCGTGGACGCCGCCGGTATGACGCTGACGCTCGAAAGACGCCAGTGTGGGGGGGGTCTCTTAATTCAATTCAATTTAATTTATTTTCTCATCACAAGGTTTACGTTGTACAGAGATAATGGCAAATTATCGATAAATAGAACCCATAAGTACCCCTTGTGAGAGACTGGTGCTTGTAATAGGTTTGAAAAAACCCGTAAACCACAGGTCACCAGTTGTTCCCGCCAAAGCCGGGACGGCCATTCAAACTATACCGCCATCGGTAAGGCGGTTGTTGACGACCGCGTCCGCCTATCTGCCGCGGCGCCACCGCTGCGCGACCCGCAGCCGCTGGCTTAGTGAGATACCGCGCCGACCAGTCTGTCTGCTAGCTAACGCGAGACGCCCACAAAATACGCGCGCTGGTACCTGCCCTTATAGATAGTGCCTGTGAATATAGTGCCTGTGATTAGGTGAAAGGACTTTGTGCTGTGCCGTGACAAATCGCCTACATCGCCGCCCGCCAGCTCGCTGCCCCGTCTCCTGCCTTGCCCCCACCAATCATCTACCAAGTAAGTCGCATGCCCTCATTTCCGAAACCTAACCAGACCTGTCCTGGGTCCACACACCTTATTCCGTCGCTGTTACGGCGAGCGCCCTTCGCCGTAACACCAGTGCCCCATTCCGCGGACTCTGAGCAAACTATAACTATTACATTATTACCTACTTATTGATATAAAACAAAAAAAATGATATGATGAAGCCCCTGAGTGAGGGATGTGTTAATGAGTGTGTGTATAAAAGTGTGAGGATCTGTGATGTACGTGTGTGTTAATACATAGCGCAAGTATATTTCAACAAAGCCTTAGAGAGAGAAGGGGTCCGATTATTGTAGTAATTACACTTTTGGGATAATAAAGTCTTCGGTTTCTTTATATGTTAGCGTCTTGAGCCAGTTCGTGATTGTGCGTTTGCTGTTTAGTTTTGGAAGGGGATAGATATTCAACAAACTATTTATTTTATTGTATATGTAGCAGCCAAAGAAGCAGAAGAAATGATGAGAATGTTTTGTATGAAATAATGGTGTAGGACAGACATTAGCTTTCTTTCGCTTATCATCCATTAGATTGGGATCGTACGGCAATTGGGAGTGTTTTTTTATGGCAGTTTGCAGTATGAAAATTTGTCTTATTGTCAGCACATCCCAGTCCTTATAGAGCAAAGCTGTAGGGAAGCGATATGGAAGACCAGCTCCCACCTTTAGTACAGCTCTCTGAGCTCTCTCAAGGAGGAGGAGATAAGTCTTAGGTACTCCACCCCAAGACGTGATGCAATACTCAACTACGGATTGGCAGAGAGCATGGTAGACCATTTTGATTTTCTTGCGGTCAGCTACGTGTCTTAAGGTTTTAAATATAAAAATTAGTTTCCGCAGCCGAGTCACAAGGACATAGATATGCGGTTTAAATGAAAGGGTTTGGTCGATGGTAATACCAAGGTATAATATAGTATCAGTTCTTTGGAGTGAAGGACAGTTACAGGTAACGGATCCCAAACGACAAGAGTGGGCGGTGATTGAAAAGGATGGTGGGGGGAGCTGATTGGATCTATGCACGAATGCAATGTATTTAGTCTTCGATATATTTAGGGTCAAGACATTGTCATGCAACCATGCACATACTCTCCTAAAGCCAGTCTGGGCATTGTAGAAAACTTCTTCCCAGCTATCGCCACTGAAAAAAAGAGCTGTGTCGTCAGCGAATGCAAGCAATTTGCCGTTGTGGAGTTTCATATTGCAGAGGCCATTCACATAAACCAGGAAAAGAGTGGGACCATTTATGCTTCCCTGCGGCAAGCCAAAATCCACCGTTTGCTCTTGACTGATCCAATGATCAATTTTGACGCGGTGTTTGCGGTTGGTCAAATAATCACCAAACAAACCCAAGGGGCAACCTCTCACACCCAATTCCTCTAGCTTCTTTAACAGATGTGGAATGGAAACGGTGTCAAAGGCCTTGGCTAGGTCAAGGAATATAGTGAGACACTTCTTTTTTTTATCTAAGCTAGTAATAATAGAGTTTGTCAAATCGTGCACAGCGTCATTTGTCGACTTGCCACCTCGGAATCCGTACTGTGACGACGAAAGAAGGTTATTAGTTTCCAGAAAAGATGTTAAGCGCTTGTTCATGAGACGTTCGAGAACTTTTGACAATGTTGTAAGAACTGAGATTGGCCTAAAGTTATTAACACAATCCTTTTCACCTGACTTATGGATAGGTTTTATGAGAGCTGTTTTAAACGCCTGGGGAAATACTCCAGTTGAGAGAGCAAGATTACAAATATGGGTAATGGAAGCGTTGAGTAAGAGACGGTATCTTTTTAAAATTGTACTTGATATTCGATCCACTCCCACTGCACAATTATCCCTTAGGCCACAGATTATACTCTCAACTTCATCTTCGTCTGCAGGAAGTAAGGCTAAAGAATTGATAGGTGAAGATGTATTCTCATTTAGAATCGCAGGTATATTAGGTTGGCTTGAATTTAATATTTTTTGAGCTAGGTTACGTCCTACGTGAGCAAAGAACTCATTAACTTTATTGATGCTTCCCACTGGGTCGGCCGTAGAGATCAAACTGGAAGAATAGTCAGTAACTTTCTTAAAACAGGCAACAGCTTTAATAGCGTCCCATAGCTTCCTCTTATTGCCTGCAGCGTTCTCGATTTCTCGCTTGTCGTATACACACTTTGTTTTTTTTGTGAGAGCCTTACAATAATTTCGGTATCTCTTGTAAGTAATTTTTAATACCCCATTTTCGGGATCCTGTTTTAGTTTTTTATGTAAGTTGTCCCTATTCCTTAAGCAACGCAAAAGCCCCTTAGTGACCCAGGAGTTGTTAATTCTACTTCTTTTGGGAATATAAACAGCTTTAGTATGTTGGTCAATTGCAGAAGTTAGGTAATTGATAAGGAGATCCGCGGCTATATTTGCGTCAAAACAATTTAGGATCGAATTGAAGTTAATTGTTTGAATAGTACTATCAAGGCCAGTGTAATCAATGCGAATACTAGTTTTCTTCATGTAGTCTAGGGGGGCGACCAGATTCATATTTAGTGCTACGGAATCGTGGTCTGTGATTGACGATTGCACCACAAAAACCGTGGCTGTCAATTTTGTTTTGATCATCATGTGGTCTAGACATGTACGACCATGAGTAGGTAAGGAATGACCCGGGAGAAGGCAGTGGCTTGCCAGTAAATTTAAGTAATCGTTGGAGCGGTTATCACTAGTGTTAGGTGCAATATCGATATTTAAATCACCGCATAAAAATATATTTTTATAATTAGTAAGTTGAGACAAAAGCAAATCAAGAGAGTTTATGAAGTTATCTGTGTTATGATATGACGGAGGCCGGTAAATCCCGATGATGCATGTGTTATTGTTTAATAAAAAAGACATGGAATATTATAAACAGTGAAACAGGAAAGGTCAAAAAGTCGTAATAATAAGTACAATGTAAATTTTGATAATAAAACAATGACTTCTGATGCTGATGTTGCTGCAGCATTTGAGAGGTTTTTTACTGACATTCCAGTTTCAACCACAAAAGCCTTGATTTCCTCCCCCACTGTAGCTGAATCGGTTTTGAAGGAGAATGTTAAAGATTGTAAAGGTAATTTCAGTTTTCATAAAATTTGTGTTATAGATATAATAAAAACATTTAACACTCTCAATAAAAAGAAAACTGCTGATCTGTGGGGTAATTCCGTGGACTTTACTTATGACAATAGCTCCAGTTTTAGCTTGCATTTTTAACGAATGCATTGACTGTGGTGTTTTTCCTGACCTAATGAAACATAGTAAAATAATTCCATTGTTTCAATCAGGTAGCACTTTTGACCCCTCTAATTTTAGACCTATTTCTGTGCTGCCCACATTTAGTAAAATTTTTGAAAAGTTGATGCTAGACCAAATTCAAATTCATTTTCATAGAAATAAATTTTTACATTGTAAACAGTATGGTTTTACTAGGGGTCGCTCAACAACTGACGCCGGTGTTGAGCTTTTAATCCAAATATTTGATACCTGGGAGGGAGGAATCACAGGATGTCCTAGGGGTATTTTGTGATTTATCCAAGGCTTTCGATTGTGTTTTACATGAAAATTTGGTCAGGAAGCTTAATCACTATGGAATTAGAATGCTTCTTTGAGCCTTCTAATCTCATACTTGAGTAACAGGATTCAGATGGTCGACATTAACGGTACAAGATCTCCGGGATCAGTGGTTACAATGGGAGTTCCGCAGGGTTCAATACTAGGTCCATTCTTGTTTTTGGTTTATATTAATGACTTACCTTATTTTGTAAAAGACAGCCATGAGATAGTATTGTTTGCTGATGATACTTCACTTTTATTCAAAGTAAAACGACGACACCCAAATTATGACGATGTGAATAATGTGATCTCCAAGATTGTTCACTGGTTCAGCGTAAATAACTTGCTATTAAAGGAGGGAAAAACCAAATGTGTAAGATTTGTATTGCCTAATGTTAAGCAAGTAACAACTAGTGTACAAATTAAAGATAAGAATGTGAATCCTGTGGACATCACTGTGTTTCTAGGCATCACGTTAGATGCCAAGCTTCAGTGGGGCCCACATATAGCTAAATTGTCGAATAGACTTAGCTCTGCGGCTTATGCAGTAATGAAGATCCGTCAGTTAACTGACGTTGATACATCTAGATTAGTTTATTTCGTTACTTTCATAGTGTACGGCATTTTACTGTGGGGAAATGCTGCCGACATTCAAACTATCTTTGTGCTTCAAAAGAGAGCTATTCGAGCAATCTATAACCTAACGGCTGGTGACTCTCTCAGAAAGAGATTTAAGAAAATAAATATAATGACAGTTGCATCACAATACATTTATGAAAATTTGATTTATGTTCATAAAAATACTGAAATGTTTTCAAAAAACAGTGATATTCACAATGTAAACACTAGAAGTAAGAACAAATTAGCAGTACCTTATACTAGGCTCCATAAAATTCTTTTAAGGGTCTGTGTATAAGATTTTACAACAAAGTACCAAATGATATTCATAAATAAAATCTTAATAAATTTAAAATCAAAATCAAAGAAAAGCTTTATAAAAATCTTATGTGTGTAAAAGTGTCAGATTACACAGAAGTCAAAACAGCCGGGATCTGAAATGCTCCAAGCACTCCAACAGCTATTTCTAATTGTCTTAATCTCATTGATACTACATTGTATTGTAGTTTTGTATTGCATCATTTATTATTTTTTAAATTCATATTTTGTATTGACCTGGTAACGACATATTCTTTTTTTTTTGTTTGTAAATGTCGTCAATTTTGTGCGGTGTGGTTTCTTGCGCCCATTCTTTGCCACAGTTAAAAAATTATGTCCTGAATGGGTGGTAGGTTAAAAAAGATTTGGACAATTCAAAGTAGTTAATAATTGAGTTTATTGAATAAATATTATATTTAAATATATTTAGACTTGACTTGATTTTCTCTTTAGCAAAATTCTCGATATTCTTATAAATTATTTATTATCCGACTGGTTATAGGAATTGATTTATAGTATTAAATCTAAATCGATAACTAGTGTTTTTTTACATTATTTAAAACGAGAATATTATCCCATTAAACTTTTTATGATTTGGAAGCAATTCAATAGGCTAAGTATCAAAACAAACCACTTCACACACACAAAAAAGTATGGCGTGAACTGACATTAATTCTTCAAAATTATTTCTTCAACCAATCACAGGCCCCTTCTACTTTTTTTTGATATATTAGTGTTGCCAAATTCATAATCAAAATAACTCAAGAGGTTTTGGTGTGGCTGTATTCAAGTGGCTAATGTGACTAGGTGTAAGAATAATTATGACGATATTAACAATGCTTTCTCAGAGGTACTCAGTTGGTTTAGTGCTAATTACAGCTAAACGCTAAAAAAACGACCTTTGGGGGTAATGTATGTATGCATGTAACATGTGCTCAGTGTTTACTGGTTGTACTATGCATACTGTATTTTAATGTATTTCTCTGTTAAGTGAATTCATTCAAGATAAATAATGGGCATCGGAAAATGTCGGAAAAAATCATAAAAAATTACAATAACAATTTAAAAAAAGTAATTTATTTTTAAAAATCATTTCTAATTTCAACTTTATCGCAAACAAATAAATATCAATGTCATTTCTAAATGTGTCTGCCGTGACGCGGAGTAATCGATTTTAATAAATTTAATTTATGGAGCTATAATGCTGAGGTCACAGGTCAGACCTGTAGCCTCGTGTACTGCAACTTCCAGTTTTCTTCCGACGAGAGGTACAAAACATAGCTGTAGCTGTGTACAAAACATTTCAAAACACAGCCCAATCAGAACCGTCTCATTAAACAAAAAAAAAACAAGAACAAAAAATGAACCGAAACCCATTCTAAAGGCATACGCATACGCGATAATTTGCTTATAGCCCGTTTTAAAACACCCTGAGCTACTCGAGCATCCGCGAGCCTGACCACACCGTCCGAACCTTTTTTTTTAACCGGTGTAATCCCTGCTTGTGGATTCCAGCCTCCAGAAGGGAGACTAGATATGTGGGACTCTCCCGTCCCCCTTTTCACGACGTAATCGTCGGGCGAGAGGGAGGGGCCTACCCACTAATCACCGGGGGACCAAACTCCGAGAGCGTAAGGCTTGAGGTGGCGGTTACGGGACCTGAATCCATGAGGAAATTGCGTGGTCAATTCCGAGGCGAGACGAGGCTACCCCGTCATCCGCCCACACACGGCGACTACGCGCACACGGCACAACAAATTGGCCCCAGAAGGGGGCGGACACAACACACACAAGAACTGACATACAAAAAGGACACACGGGACAACACACGACAGTGTCATCCAATGGACCCGGGGCACTTGGGGTGGTATAATGAAATACCCATGCCAGTGCCCCCCTCCCGACCAGTCCAGTTGGAGACAGAGTCTCAACTAGACTACACAGATAAAAGACAACGACAACAACAACATAGATCACACAGCAGGGCGGCATCACCTTACGGTGGCTGGAGATCGGCGTATCTGCGCCTCTTTCGCAGCTTGACGCAGCGTTGGCTGACTTCTCCCGGGCGCGCTCGGCCTCCTCCTTGAGGCCCATGCACTCCGCGACGATGCCAGCCACCGCTGCCCAATTCTCCTCACTCTCCACCATTGCGGCGACTACTCCTGGCAGAGCCAGAATATGTCTCCCCCCCAACGACATTTCCAGCGTACGCCTTTGCGTCTCGAAGGCACTACACAGCTCAAGAGTGTGCTGAGCTGTGTCCTCTTCCTCTCCGCAATGGTGGCAGACTGGAGTTTCCTCTCTGCCTATCCTGTGGAGGTATCTCCCAAAACATCCATGTCCATTCAGGAGTTGCGTCAGATGGTATGACATTACTCCATGGGGCCTGTCCATCCACCTCTGCAGGACTGGGCGGACTGCCTCAATGGTGCGGGCACCGGCGGCTTTCGGGGTTATTAGGTTCTCCTCCCATTGCCACACCGCAATTTTACGGGCTACGCGCCTTGCTCCCTCAATCTCCGCTTGCGCGGGGTTTCCCCCCTAGCCCTCGCCTCTGCACGGAACTCGTAGACCTACACCGTCCGAACCTGGATCAACCGAATTATGCAGCTCTTCATCTACTTGGCATTCTCCGGAAAGCTCGAATGGGAATCGAACCTATGACCTTTGCATTGCCGGTCCACTGCTCTAACCGTTAAGCTACCGAGACCTCAGAAGACTCGTTGAATTTTTTCTAGTAGTTTGTTAGACGCTGCAAGCCAGCGGTATTACGTCACTGTGAAGTCTACCGTATTTAACAATCGATAAAGACGCAATTGCCTATAAATATCTTTATTATTGAAAAATATGCTAGTAAATATTTTATCCTATGTCTGTATAGCATTGTGAATGTAAAAATTTCAATAATAAAGTTACCATTCTTCGTCATCCTCCTGCACTAATTTCAATCGTATTATAATTGGTGAAAATACTGTGCTGAAACATTTGAAACAACTTGATCCTCGTGAAGCAGTTGGTCCGGATTCTATTCCACCTATTTTTCTAAAAAGATGCGCAAAAATTTTATTGGCTTTTGTTTAATGGAAATCTTCAACAAATCCTTAGCTTTTATTTATTTATTTCCAGCGGTTTGGAAGATAACTCGTGTTACACCAGTTTTTAAGAAGGGTAATTTAGATAAAGTTCGATATTACAAACCGATATCGCTTCTTTCTTCGATGTCAAAGGTATTTAAATCATGTGTTCGCTTCTTATTCACCATACAAAAAACCAAGTCGCGTTCGAACAGCACGGTTTCCAACAAAAATTAAAGTTAAAAAACCTTTATAAAAAAAGCTTTCATTGAAATGCGCTAAAAAGAAAAAAAAATAACTTTTACTTTAAAACTTTTACTATCAACTTATAACGTCATGACACAATTTATATGATATACTTAAAAGGTTGTCGCGAGATTTAGTAAGTGTACAATTATTTTCTTAGATTTAAAATTTTAATAGTTAAAATCAATCACATCTAGTCATTTAATTTACTTGTTTATTTACAAATATACACCGAGATTTTGTATTGGTTTTGGAGCCGAACCCCTGTTCATGTTTAACATCAGTAGAAGCTATTTAGCTTGTAAAACTAAAAATATGAGCATAAAAAAATCATTAAAAAAATATCAATAAAAAATTTAAGAACCCTTAGTACCGGACAATCTTATAAAAGTCAACGAGCGAGGCGCTTCAAACGCGCCGTCTTACTATGTGAACTAGGACGTTACTATGTGTTTTTGACAAAAAGTCACTTTTACAACTTTTTTATCTTTGCTCGTAAAAGTCGTAAAGCGATTATTATTTCTTAAATAGGTACAACACTTTTTTTTGTATTATAACGTTTTCGGCTCCAAAACCAATAAAAATCTCGGTGTATAGTATAGGGTTTAACAATATCAATAAGTGAACGTTTAAGGGGAGCATCTATACATCACACTGAGCATGCTTACCAAATTTGGTCCAAAACTACAGGCTCGTTAGCGAGATAATAAACAAAACATTATCATAATTCACCAAAAAATACACCCTTTTCAAACCCGTACAGCTATACTACACGCACACAAAGATAGCCGAACATACACACTGAGCTATCTTATTGACGCTTGCGTGCGTGTTAGTAAAGATACAGCATGTTTCAAGATGTGCATTATTTTTATTGATTTAGTTTGTTAGTAAACATAACTTTGAAAAATCACTATAAAATTGGAGCCCATTTTTGTCATTGTATTTAGAATGATGTATCTATATCGCCCTTAGAGACCCCCCACTCTGGCGTCTTTCGAGCGTCGGCGTCCACGTGACGTCAGTGCAGCGCTCGCGTGGCATCGACGCCGCGTGGACGCCGCCGGTATGACGCTGACGCTCGAAAGACGCCAGTGTGGGGGGGGTCTCTTAATTCAATTCAATTTAATTTATTTTCTCATCACAAGGTTTACGTTGTACAGAGATAATGGCAAATTATCGATAAATAGAACCCATAAGTACCCCTTGTGAGAGACTGGTGCTTGTAATAGGTTTGAAAAAACCCGTAAACCACAGGTCACCAGTTGTTCCCGCCAAAGCCGGGACGGCCATTCAAACTATACCGCCATCGGTAAGGCGGTTGTTGACGACCGCGTCCGCCTATCTGCCGCGGCGCCACCGCTGCGCGACCCGCAGCCGCTGGCTTAGTGAGATACCGCGCCGACCAGTCTGTCTGCTAGCTAACGCGAGACGCCCACAAAATACGCGCGCTGGTACCTGCCCTTATAGATAGTGCCTGTGAATATAGTGCCTGTGATTAGGTGAAAGGACTTTGTGCTGTGCCGTGACAAATCGCCTACATCGCCGCCCGCCAGCTCGCTGCCCCGTCTCCTGCCTTGCCCCCACCAATCATCTACCAAGTAAGTCGCATGCCCTCATTTCCGAAACCTAACCAGACCTGTCCTGGGTCCACACACCTTATTCCGTCGCTGTTACGGCGAGCGCCCTTCGCCGTAACACCAGTGCCCCATTCCGCGGACTCTGAGCAAACTATAACTATTACATTATTACCTACTTATTGATATAAAACAAAAAAAATGATATGATGAAGCCCCTGAGTGAGGGATGTGTTAATGAGTGTGTGTATAAAAGTGTGAGGATCTGTGATGTACGTGTGTGTTAATACATAGCGCAAGTATATTTCAACAAAGCCTTAGAGAGAGAAGGGGTCCGATTATTGTAGTAATTACACTTTTGGGATAATAAAGTCTTCGGTTTCTTTATATGTTAGCGTCTTGAGCCAGTTCGTGATTGTGCGTTTGCTGTTTAGTTTTGGAAGGGGATAGATATTCAACAAACTATTTATTTTATTGTATATGTAGCAGCCAAAGAAGCAGAAGAAATGATGAGAATGTTTTGTATGAAATAATGGTGTAGGACAGACATTAGCTTTCTTTCGCTTATCATCCATTAGATTGGGATCGTACGGCAATTGGGAGTGTTTTTTTATGGCAGTTTGCAGTATGAAAATTTGTCTTATTGTCAGCACATCCCAGTCCTTATAGAGCAAAGCTGTAGGGAAGCGATATGGAAGACCAGCTCCCACCTTTAGTACAGCTCTCTGAGCTCTCTCAAGGAGGAGGAGATAAGTCTTAGGTACTCCACCCCAAGACGTGATGCAATACTCAACTACGGATTGGCAGAGAGCATGGTAGACCATTTTGATTTTCTTGCGGTCAGCTACGTGTCTTAAGGTTTTAAATATAAAAATTAGTTTCCGCAGCCGAGTCACAAGGACATAGATATGCGGTTTAAATGAAAGGGTTTGGTCGATGGTAATACCAAGGTATAATATAGTATCAGTTCTTTGGAGTGAAGGACAGTTACAGGTAACGGATCCCAAACGACAAGAGTGGGCGGTGATTGAAAAGGATGGTGGGGGGAGCTGATTGGATCTATGCACGAATGCAATGTATTTAGTCTTCGATATATTTAGGGTCAAGACATTGTCATGCAACCATGCACATACTCTCCTAAAGCCAGTCTGGGCATTGTAGAAAACTTCTTCCCAGCTATCGCCACTGAAAAAAAGAGCTGTGTCGTCAGCGAATGCAAGCAATTTGCCGTTGTGGAGTTTCATATTGCAGAGGCCATTCACATAAACCAGGAAAAGAGTGGGACCATTTATGCTTCCCTGCGGCAAGCCAAAATCCACCGTTTGCTCTTGACTGATCCAATGATCAATTTTGACGCGGTGTTTGCGGTTGGTCAAATAATCACCAAACAAACCCAAGGGGCAACCTCTCACACCCAATTCCTCTAGCTTCTTTAACAGATGTGGAATGGAAACGGTGTCAAAGGCCTTGGCTAGGTCAAGGAATATAGTGAGACACTTCTTTTTTTTATCTAAGCTAGTAATAATAGAGTTTGTCAAATCGTGCACAGCGTCATTTGTCGACTTGCCACCTCGGAATCCGTACTGTGACGACGAAAGAAGGTTATTAGTTTCCAGAAAAGATGTTAAGCGCTTGTTCATGAGACGTTCGAGAACTTTTGACAATGTTGTAAGAACTGAGATTGGCCTAAAGTTATTAACACAATCCTTTTCACCTGACTTATGGATAGGTTTTATGAGAGCTGTTTTAAACGCCTGGGGAAATACTCCAGTTGAGAGAGCAAGATTACAAATATGGGTAATGGAAGCGTTGAGTAAGAGACAGTATCTTTTTAAAATTGTACTTGATATTCGATCCACTCCCACTGCACAATTATCCCTTAGGCCACAGATTATACTCTCAACTTCATCTTCGTCTGCAGGAAGTAAGGCTAAAGAATTGATAGGTGAAGATGTATTCTCATTTAGAATCGCAGGTATATTAGGTTGGCTTGAATTTAATATTTTTTGAGCTAGGTTACGTCCTACGTGAGCAAAGAACTCATTAACTTTATTGATGCTTCCCACTGGGTCGGCCGTAGAGATCAAACTGGAAGAATAGTCAGTAACTTTCTTAAAACAGGCAACAGCTTTAATAGCGTCCCATAGCTTCCTCTTATTGCCTGCAGCGTTCTCGATTTCTCGCTTGTCGTATACACACTTTGTTTTTTTTGTGAGAGCCTTACAATAATTTCGGTATCTCTTGTAAGTAATTTTTAATACCCCATTTTCGGGATCCTGTTTTAGTTTTTTATGTAAGTTGTCCCTATTCCTTAAGCAACGCAAAAGCCCCTTAGTGACCCAGGAGTTGTTAATTCTACTTCTTTTGGGAATATAAACAGCTTTAGTATGTTGGTCAATTGCAGAAGTTAGGTAATTGATAAGGAGATCCGCGGCTATATTTGCGTCAAAACAATTTAGGATCGAATTGAAGTTAATTGTTTGAATAGTACTATCAAGGCCAGTGTAATCAATGCGAATACTAGTTTTCTTCATGTAGTCTAGGGGGGCGACCAGATTCATATTTAGTGCTACGGAATCGTGGTCTGTGATTGACGATTGCACCACAAAAACCGTGGCTGTCAATTTTGTTTTGATCATCATGTGGTCTAGACATGTACGACCATGAGTAGGTAAGGAATGACCCGGGAGAAGGCAGTGGCTTGCCAGTAAATTTAAGTAATCGTTGGAGCGGTTATCACTAGTGTTAGGTGCAATATCGATATTTAAATCACCGCATAAAAATATATTTTTATAATTAGTAAGTTGAGACAAAAGCAAATCAAGAGAGTTTATGAAGTTATCTGTGTTATGATATGACGGAGGCCGGTAAATCCCGATGATGCATGTGTTATTGTTTAATAAAAAAGACATGGAATATTATAAACAGTGAAACAGGAAAGGTCAAAAAGTCGTAATAATAAGTACAATGTAAATTTTGATAATAAAACAATGACTTCTGATGCTGATGTTGCTGCAGCATTTGAGAGGTTTTTTACTGACATTCCAGTTTCAACCACAAAAGCCTTGATTTCCTCCCCCACTGTAGCTGAATCGGTTTTGAAGGAGAATGTTAAAGATTGTAAAGGTAATTTCAGTTTTCATAAAATTTGTGTTATAGATATAATAAAAACATTTAACACTCTCAATAAAAAGAAAACTGCTGATCTGTGGGGTAATTCCGTGGACTTTACTTATGACAATAGCTCCAGTTTTAGCTTGCATTTTTAACGAATGCATTGACTGTGGTGTTTTTCCTGACCTAATGAAACATAGTAAAATAATTCCATTGTTTCAATCAGGTAGCACTTTTGACCCCTCTAATTTTAGACCTATTTCTGTGCTGCCCACATTTAGTAAAATTTTTGAAAAGTTGATGCTAGACCAAATTCAAATTCATTTTCATAGAAATAAATTTTTACATTGTAAACAGTATGGTTTTACTAGGGGTCGCTCAACAACTGACGCCGGTGTTGAGCTTTTAATCCAAATATTTGATACCTGGGAGGGAGGAATCACAGGATGTCCTAGGGGTATTTTGTGATTTATCCAAGGCTTTCGATTGTGTTTTACATGAAAATTTGGTCAGGAAGCTTAATCACTATGGAATTAGAATGCTTCTTTGAGCCTTCTAATCTCATACTTGAGTAACAGGATTCAGATGGTCGACATTAACGGTACAAGATCTCCGGGATCAGTGGTTACAATGGGAGTTCCGCAGGGTTCAATACTAGGTCCATTCTTGTTTTTGGTTTATATTAATGACTTACCTTATTTTGTAAAAGACAGCCATGAGATAGTATTGTTTGCTGATGATACTTCACTTTTATTCAAAGTAAAACGACGACACCCAAATTATGACGATGTGAATAATGTGATCTCCAAGATTGTTCACTGGTTCAGCGTAAATAACTTGCTATTAAAGGAGGGAAAAACCAAATGTGTAAGATTTGTATTGCCTAATGTTAAGCAAGTAACAACTAGTGTACAAATTAAAGATAAGAATGTGAATCCTGTGGACATCACTGTGTTTCTAGGCATCACGTTAGATGCCAAGCTTCAGTGGGGCCCACATATAGCTAAATTGTCGAATAGACTTAGCTCTGCGGCTTATGCAGTAATGAAGATCCGTCAGTTAACTGACGTTGATACATCTAGATTAGTTTATTTCGTTACTTTCATAGTGTACGGCATTTTACTGTGGGGAAATGCTGCCGACATTCAAACTATCTTTGTGCTTCAAAAGAGAGCTATTCGAGCAATCTATAACCTAACGGCTGGTGACTCTCTCAGAAAGAGATTTAAGAAAATAAATATAATGACAGTTGCATCACAATACATTTATGAAAATTTGATTTATGTTCATAAAAATACTGAAATGTTTTCAAAAAACAGTGATATTCACAATGTAAACACTAGAAGTAAGAACAAATTAGCAGTACCTTATACTAGGCTCCATAAAATTCTTTTAAGGGTCTGTGTATAAGATTTTACAACAAAGTACCAAATGATATTCATAAATAAAATCTTAATAAATTTAAAATCAAAATCAAAGAAAAGCTTTATAAAAATCTTATGTGTGTAAAAGTGTCAGATTACACAGAAGTCAAAACAGCCGGGATCTGAAATGCTCCAAGCACTCCAACAGCTATTTCTAATTGTCTTAATCTCATTGATACTACATTGTATTGTAGTTTTGTATTGCATCATTTATTATTTTTTAAATTCATATTTTGTATTGACCTGGTAACGACATATTCTTTTTTTTTTGTTTGTAAATGTCGTCAATTTTGTGCGGTGTGGTTTCTTGCGCCCATTCTTTGCCACAGTTAAAAAATTATGTCCTGAATGGGTGGTAGGTTAAAAAAGATTTGGACAATTCAAAGTAGTTAATAATTGAGTTTATTGAATAAATATTATATTTAAATATATTTAGACTTGACTTGATTTTCTCTTTAGCAAAATTCTCGATATTCTTATAAATTATTTATTATCCGACTGGTTATAGGAATTGATTTATAGTATTAAATCTAAATCGATAACTAGTGTTTTTTTACATTATTTAAAACGAGAATATTATCCCATTAAACTTTTTATGATTTGGAAGCAATTCAATAGGCTAAGTATCAAAACAAACCACTTCACACACACAAAAAAGTATGGCGTGAACTGACATTAATTCTTCAAAATTATTTCTTCAACCAATCACAGGCCCCTTCTACTTTTTTTTGATATATTAGTGTTGCCAAATTCATAATCAAAATAACTCAAGAGGTTTTGGTGTGGCTGTATTCAAGTGGCTAATGTGACTAGGTGTAAGAATAATTATGACGATATTAACAATGCTTTCTCAGAGGTACTCAGTTGGTTTAGTGCTAATTACAGCTAAACGCTAAAAAAACGACCTTTGGGGGTAATGTATGTATGCATGTAACATGTGCTCAGTGTTTACTGGTTGTACTATGCATACTGTATTTTAATGTATTTCTCTGTTAAGTGAATTCATTCAAGATAAATAATGGGCATCGGAAAATGTCGGAAAAAATCATAAAAAATTACAATAACAATTTAAAAAAAGTAATTTATTTTTAAAAATCATTTCTAATTTCAACTTTATCGCAAACAAATAAATATCAATGTCATTTCTAAATGTGTCTGCCGTGACGCGGAGTAATCGATTTTAATAAATTTAATTTATGGAGCTATAATGCTGAGGTCACAGGTCAGACCTGTAGCCTCGTGTACTGCAACTTCCAGTTTTCTTCCGACGAGAGGTACAAAACATAGCTGTAGCTGTGTACAAAACATTTCAAAACACAGCCCAATCAGAACCGTCTCATTAAACAAAAAAAAAACAAGAACAAAAAATGAACCGAAACCCATTCTAAAGGCATACGCATACGCGATAATTTGCTTATAGCCCGTTTTAAAACACCCTGAGCTACTCGAGCATCCGCGAGCCTGACCACACCGTCCGAACCTTTTTTTTTAACCGGTGTAATCCCTGCTTGTGGATTCCAGCCTCCAGAAGGGAGACTAGATATGTGGGACTCTCCCGTCCCCCTTTTCACGACGTAATCGTCGGGCGAGAGGGAGGGGCCTACCCACTAATCACCGGGGGACCAAACTCCGAGAGCGTAAGGCTTGAGGTGGCGGTTACGGGACCTGAATCCATGAGGAAATTGCGTGGTCAATTCCGAGGCGAGACGAGGCTACCCCGTCATCCGCCCACACACGGCGACTACGCGCACACGGCACAACAAATTGGCCCCAGAAGGGGGCGGACACAACACACACAAGAACTGACATACAAAAAGGACACACGGGACAACACACGACAGTGTCATCCAATGGACCCGGGGCACTTGGGGTGGTATAATGAAATACCCATGCCAGTGCCCCCCTCCCGACCAGTCCAGTTGGAGACAGAGTCTCAACTAGACTACACAGATAAAAGACAACGACAACAACAACATAGATCACACAGCAGGGCGGCATCACCTTACGGTGGCTGGAGATCGGCGTATCTGCGCCTCTTTCGCAGCTTGACGCAGCGTTGGCTGACTTCTCCCGGGCGCGCTCGGCCTCCTCCTTGAGGCCCATGCACTCCGCGACGATGCCAGCCACCGCTGCCCAATTCTCCTCACTCTCCACCATTGCGGCGACTACTCCTGGCAGAGCCAGAATATGTCTCCCCCCCAACGACATTTCCAGCGTACGCCTTTGCGTCTCGAAGGCACTACACAGCTCAAGAGTGTGCTGAGCTGTGTCCTCTTCCTCTCCGCAATGGTGGCAGACTGGAGTTTCCTCTCTGCCTATCCTGTGGAGGTATCTCCCAAAACATCCATGTCCATTCAGGAGTTGCGTCAGATGGTATGACATTACTCCATGGGGCCTGTCCATCCACCTCTGCAGGACTGGGCGGACTGCCTCAATGGTGCGGGCACCGGCGGCTTTCGGGGTTATTAGGTTCTCCTCCCATTGCCACACCGCAATTTTACGGGCTACGCGCCTTGCTCCCTCAATCTCCGCTTGCGCGGGGTTTCCCCCCTAGCCCTCGCCTCTGCACGGAACTCGTAGACCTACACCGTCCGAACCTGGATCAACCGAATTATGCAGCTCTTCATCTACTTGGCATTCTCCGGAAAGCTCGAATGGGAATCGAACCTATGACCTTTGCATTGCCGGTCCACTGCTCTAACCGTTAAGCTACCGAGACCTCAGAAGACTCGTTGAATTTTTTCTAGTAGTTTGTTAGACGCTGCAAGCCAGCGGTATTACGTCACTGTGAAGTCTACCGTATTTAACAATCGATAAAGACGCAATTGCCTATAAATATCTTTATTATTGAAAAATATGCTAGTAAATATTTTATCCTATGTCTGTATAGCATTGTGAATGTAAAAATTTCAATAATAAAGTTACCATTCTTCGTCATCCTCCTGCACTAATTTCAATCGTATTATAATTGGTGAAAATACTGTGCTGAAACATTTGAAACAACTTGATCCTCGTGAAGCAGTTGGTCCGGATTCTATTCCACCTATTTTTCTAAAAAGATGCGCAAAAATTTTATTGGCTTTTGTTTAATGGAAATCTTCAACAAATCCTTAGCTTTTATTTATTTATTTCCAGCGGTTTGGAAGATAACTCGTGTTACACCAGTTTTTAAGAAGGGTAATTTAGATAAAGTTCGATATTACAAACCGATATCGCTTCTTTCTTCGATGTCAAAGGTATTTAAATCATGTGTTCGCTTCTTATTCACCATACAAAAAACCAAGTCGCGTTCGAACAGCACGGTTTCCAACAAAAATTAAAGTTAAAAAACCTTTATAAAAAAAGCTTTCATTGAAATGCGCTAAAAAGAAAAAAAAATAACTTTTACTTTAAAACTTTTACTATCAACTTATAACGTCATGACACAATTTATATGATATACTTAAAAGGTTGTCGCGAGATTTAGTAAGTGTACAATTATTTTCTTAGATTTAAAATTTTAATAGTTAAAATCAATCACATCTAGTCATTTAATTTACTTGTTTATTTACAAATATACACCGAGATTTTGTATTGGTTTTGGAGCCGAACCCCTGTTCATGTTTAACATCAGTAGAAGCTATTTAGCTTGTAAAACTAAAAATATGAGCATAAAAAAATCATTAAAAAAATATCAATAAAAAATTTAAGAACCCTTAGTACCGGACAATCTTATAAAAGTCAACGAGCGAGGCGCTTCAAACGCGCCGTCTTACTATGTGAACTAGGACGTTACTATGTGTTTTTGACAAAAAGTCACTTTTACAACTTTTTTATCTTTGCTCGTAAAAGTCGTAAAGCGATTATTATTTCTTAAATAGGTACAACACTTTTTTTTGTATTATAACGTTTTCGGCTCCAAAACCAATAAAAATCTCGGTGTATAGTATAGGGTTTAACAATATCAATAAGTGAACGTTTAAGGGGAGCATCTATACATCACACTGAGCATGCTTACCAAATTTGGTCCAAAACTACAGGCTCGTTAGCGAGATAATAAACAAAACATTATCATAATTCACCAAAAAATACACCCTTTTCAAACCCGTACAGCTATACTACACGCACACAAAGATAGCCGAACATACACACTGAGCTATCTTATTGACGCTTGCGTGCGTGTTAGTAAAGATACAGCATGTTTCAAGATGTGCATTATTTTTATTGATTTAGTTTGTTAGTAAACATAACTTTGAAAAATCACTATAAAATTGGAGCCCATTTTTGTCATTGTATTTAGAATGATGTATCTATATCGCCCTTAGAGACCCCCCACTCTGGCGTCTTTCGAGCGTCGGCGTCCACGTGACGTCAGTGCAGCGCTCGCGTGGCATCGACGCCGCGTGGACGCCGCCGGTATGACGCTGACGCTCGAAAGACGCCAGTGTGGGGGGGGTCTCTTAATTCAATTCAATTTAATTTATTTTCTCATCACAAGGTTTACGTTGTACAGAGATAATGGCAAATTATCGATAAATAGAACCCATAAGTACCCCTTGTGAGAGACTGGTGCTTGTAATAGGTTTGAAAAAACCCGTAAACCACAGGTCACCAGTTGTTCCCGCCAAAGCCGGGACGGCCATTCAAACTATACCGCCATCGGTAAGGCGGTTGTTGACGACCGCGTCCGCCTATCTGCCGCGGCGCCACCGCTGCGCGACCCGCAGCCGCTGGCTTAGTGAGATACCGCGCCGACCAGTCTGTCTGCTAGCTAACGCGAGACGCCCACAAAATACGCGCGCTGGTACCTGCCCTTATAGATAGTGCCTGTGAATATAGTGCCTGTGATTAGGTGAAAGGACTTTGTGCTGTGCCGTGACAAATCGCCTACATCGCCGCCCGCCAGCTCGCTGCCCCGTCTCCTGCCTTGCCCCCACCAATCATCTACCAAGTAAGTCGCATGCCCTCATTTCCGAAACCTAACCAGACCTGTCCTGGGTCCACACACCTTATTCCGTCGCTGTTACGGCGAGCGCCCTTCGCCGTAACACCAGTGCCCCATTCCGCGGACTCTGAGCAAACTATAACTATTACATTATTACCTACTTATTGATATAAAACAAAAAAAATGATATGATGAAGCCCCTGAGTGAGGGATGTGTTAATGAGTGTGTGTATAAAAGTGTGAGGATCTGTGATGTACGTGTGTGTTAATACATAGCGCAAGTATATTTCAACAAAGCCTTAGAGAGAGAAGGGGTCCGATTATTGTAGTAATTACACTTTTGGGATAATAAAGTCTTCGGTTTCTTTATATGTTAGCGTCTTGAGCCAGTTCGTGATTGTGCGTTTGCTGTTTAGTTTTGGAAGGGGATAGATATTCAACAAACTATTTATTTTATTGTATATGTAGCAGCCAAAGAAGCAGAAGAAATGATGAGAATGTTTTGTATGAAATAATGGTGTAGGACAGACATTAGCTTTCTTTCGCTTATCATCCATTAGATTGGGATCGTACGGCAATTGGGAGTGTTTTTTTATGGCAGTTTGCAGTATGAAAATTTGTCTTATTGTCAGCACATCCCAGTCCTTATAGAGCAAAGCTGTAGGGAAGCGATATGGAAGACCAGCTCCCACCTTTAGTACAGCTCTCTGAGCTCTCTCAAGGAGGAGGAGATAAGTCTTAGGTACTCCACCCCAAGACGTGATGCAATACTCAACTACGGATTGGCAGAGAGCATGGTAGACCATTTTGATTTTCTTGCGGTCAGCTACGTGTCTTAAGGTTTTAAATATAAAAATTAGTTTCCGCAGCCGAGTCACAAGGACATAGATATGCGGTTTAAATGAAAGGGTTTGGTCGATGGTAATACCAAGGTATAATATAGTATCAGTTCTTTGGAGTGAAGGACAGTTACAGGTAACGGATCCCAAACGACAAGAGTGGGCGGTGATTGAAAAGGATGGTGGGGGGAGCTGATTGGATCTATGCACGAATGCAATGTATTTAGTCTTCGATATATTTAGGGTCAAGACATTGTCATGCAACCATGCACATACTCTCCTAAAGCCAGTCTGGGCATTGTAGAAAACTTCTTCCCAGCTATCGCCACTGAAAAAAAGAGCTGTGTCGTCAGCGAATGCAAGCAATTTGCCGTTGTGGAGTTTCATATTGCAGAGGCCATTCACATAAACCAGGAAAAGAGTGGGACCATTTATGCTTCCCTGCGGCAAGCCAAAATCCACCGTTTGCTCTTGACTGATCCAATGATCAATTTTGACGCGGTGTTTGCGGTTGGTCAAATAATCACCAAACAAACCCAAGGGGCAACCTCTCACACCCAATTCCTCTAGCTTCTTTAACAGATGTGGAATGGAAACGGTGTCAAAGGCCTTGGCTAGGTCAAGGAATATAGTGAGACACTTCTTTTTTTTATCTAAGCTAGTAATAATAGAGTTTGTCAAATCGTGCACAGCGTCATTTGTCGACTTGCCACCTCGGAATCCGTACTGTGACGACGAAAGAAGGTTATTAGTTTCCAGAAAAGATGTTAAGCGCTTGTTCATGAGACGTTCGAGAACTTTTGACAATGTTGTAAGAACTGAGATTGGCCTAAAGTTATTAACACAATCCTTTTCACCTGACTTATGGATAGGTTTTATGAGAGCTGTTTTAAACGCCTGGGGAAATACTCCAGTTGAGAGAGCAAGATTACAAATATGGGTAATGGAAGCGTTGAGTAAGAGACAGTATCTTTTTAAAATTGTACTTGATATTCGATCCACTCCCACTGCACAATTATCCCTTAGGCCACAGATTATACTCTCAACTTCATCTTCGTCTGCAGGAAGTAAGGCTAAAGAATTGATAGGTGAAGATGTATTCTCATTTAGAATCGCAGGTATATTAGGTTGGCTTGAATTTAATATTTTTTGAGCTAGGTTACGTCCTACGTGAGCAAAGAACTCATTAACTTTATTGATGCTTCCCACTGGGTCGGCCGTAGAGATCAAACTGGAAGAATAGTCAGTAACTTTCTTAAAACAGGCAACAGCTTTAATAGCGTCCCATAGCTTCCTCTTATTGCCTGCAGCGTTCTCGATTTCTCGCTTGTCGTATACACACTTTGTTTTTTTTGTGAGAGCCTTACAATAATTTCGGTATCTCTTGTAAGTAATTTTTAATACCCCATTTTCGGGATCCTGTTTTAGTTTTTTATGTAAGTTGTCCCTATTCCTTAAGCAACGCAAAAGCCCCTTAGTGACCCAGGAGTTGTTAATTCTACTTCTTTTGGGAATATAAACAGCTTTAGTATGTTGGTCAATTGCAGAAGTTAGGTAATTGATAAGGAGATCCGCGGCTATATTTGCGTCAAAACAATTTAGGATCGAATTGAAGTTAATTGTTTGAATAGTACTATCAAGGCCAGTGTAATCAATGCGAATACTAGTTTTCTTCATGTAGTCTAGGGGGGCGACCAGATTCATATTTAGTGCTACGGAATCGTGGTCTGTGATTGACGATTGCACCACAAAAACCGTGGCTGTCAATTTTGTTTTGATCATCATGTGGTCTAGACATGTACGACCATGAGTAGGTAAGGAATGACCCGGGAGAAGGCAGTGGCTTGCCAGTAAATTTAAGTAATCGTTGGAGCGGTTATCACTAGTGTTAGGTGCAATATCGATATTTAAATCACCGCATAAAAATATATTTTTATAATTAGTAAGTTGAGACAAAAGCAAATCAAGAGAGTTTATGAAGTTATCTGTGTTATGATATGACGGAGGCCGGTAAATCCCGATGATGCATGTGTTATTGTTTAATTTAAGTAATAGACAGTTGGCGTCATTAATCTGTGGTTCCTCAAAGGAGCAAACTAGCTGATTTTTATAATATATTATTACACCTTCATTTTGCGTCTTATGAGATGTAGTGGCAGCGTAACTAAAACCGTCAATTACTGGAATAGACTTTCCTGAGCGAAGCCAGCATTCAGTCAGAACTATAATATCCCAGTCCATTGATGATCGTTGCAAAAGGGTATTAAAGTTATTAATATTACAAGATATGCTTCTTATGTTTTGCGAGAGAAGATTCAAAAACCGGTGTTTACTATTATAATCAAGATGAGATTTTACGTCTTCAATGTCACATGAAATTGTTTTAGCAACTGATAGGGAGTCCAGACCTAAATTAATATATTCCATACTTTTGTCAACTATTTTTTATTTTTGTATGTTTTAGCTTATTGTTAATGTGTGTATTTAGGTCTGGAGGGTGGTTACGAAGGGGTGAGATGGAGGAAATGAATGACGTAGGTTTATATAAGATGTTGAGTAATAGCAATAAGGTTGCCGAGATATAATGCACTGGTATGTTAACATGGACGTGTTGAGTTAGTGTGTAAAGTGTGGGTGTAATTAGTTGGCTTTGTAAAAGTGTTATAATGATAATTATGAAAATTACAATATATAATCGTAAAAATATTGTTACGTGTCTGTGAAATGTACTATGAATTGATGTGCAGATTATTAGCTGTATAGATGGTGTGTGAGTGTATCTGTAACTCAGGGGACAAAAGAGAAAAACTAAATAAAAATTGACATAACATCCTTCATGCATTAACAGGTAAGATAACAAGTGACAATTTAATAAAAATAAAGATAGCAGTAGATTTAACTCTAAGACTAGTCATACAAGCAGCTTAATAAGTTCATCTTCTTCAGTTATGCGAGTGGGTGGAGAGCCTTCTTCCTTCCTCACATACACCTTACCATACATCGTCCAGGCTGAGGAGATTGTTTTATTCTTTGCCTGTTCACGCGCTAAATAAAACAATCGTTTAGCTTTGTTCGTGAGGCACTCTGAGATAAATATTGGTTGGACGGCCCCAGGTAATTCCAGATGTTCCGAGTTAAGCAAAGGCTTCTTACTTTCGCGGCTATTTCTATTGAATGCTCTGTAGCTGCTAATTAGGTTTTTCTTTCGAATACTTGTAGTAAAATCCACAACAACGGTCTCTGGTCTGTATCGATACACGTCACGTATCTCAGTCTCATCAATTGGTTTCTCAACACCCAACGTAAGGCTCAGCTTCTTTATAATGCCTATTAGGACCTGTTTAGTTTCCTCTTTATGTTTAGGAAGGTTACGTATCTCCAGCGAGCTGCTACGACTGTTTTTTTCGAGTAAGTCTATTTTATACTCTAAAGAACATATTTGTTTTTTTTGCTCACTGTTTACCCTCTCCAAGTCGCTAATTTTTGATAGTATCTGTTCATGTTTTAGCGACATGGAGTTGACTGTTTGTTGTATTGTTTGATTTTGGGCCATAATTGTTAATAGGGCATTGTTTAATACCTCAAATTTTGTGTCAAATAAAGCTATTATGTCTGTATTACACATTGTTGCTTGGTCGGTGGGATCTTCGAGACAACGCTTTTGACGCTTAGTGATGTTGAAGTAATTATCCTCCAATACAGTATTCTTCGATAAATGAAGGGCAGAATCCGAATTGTGGTGATCCGGAACCGATGATGTAGGGTTTAGGAGTATCGGAGTAGTTTCGTCCACGTGACGTCAGTGCAGCGCTCGCGTGGCATCGACGCCGCGTGGACGCCGCCGGTATGACGCTGACGCTCGAAAGACGCCAGTGTGGGGGGGGTCTCTTAAACGTTCGCTTATTGATTTTGTTAGACCCTATGTATTAAATCTCGTGACAACCTTATATAGCGTATAAATTGTGAATGATGAAAATGTATGAGTTGATAGTTAAAGTTTTGAAGTAATTTTTTTTTATAGCGCATTTAAATAAAAGCTTGTTTTTTAAAAATTTTTTTTACTTATAATTTATTTTTTACTTTTAGATATCCCTGGACACGTTTTTCATCTGTTAATCTCACTGAATACAAATATTTATGCATACAATATTTAATCACGTCCACCAAACCACCACCACTCACCACCCATCAAAAACAGTCCACCCATTAAGACGAATCAAACTCGACGCGGTTGTGTCGCTTAATTACTGAGTTCCATAGGAAATATGGCCAACTTCCAGCTCCATCATCAGACCCGGGTTACCATATCTAGCACCAAAGTACTCTCAAGACGATTCAAACAAGCCCAAACTCGATGAGTTGTGTTGTTTCATTGCGAAGTTCCTATGGCCACCTACCAGCTTTATCTTCAGATAAGCACCATATCATCATAATATTGCATTGTCATGCGATTTACACATGTATGCAAAATTTTAGCTCAATCGGTAACCTGGAAGTGAATCAAAATTGAGTAGCAAAATTCCACCCTAACCAAGGCCATATACAGGGCGTCCCACGGATATGCCACATGGAGGGAAAGTACCTTGAATATTGTAGATGGAACATTTTACTGAAAGAAGACATTATTTGAATTTAAAAAACAATTTAAACTGCATTCATAGATATTTAAATAATTACATGGTTGAACCGGGAATCGAACCCGTTACATGAGAAAAATAATCACCTGTAGCTTTATCATACCGATCGAAAGGCTAAGGATTATTTTTTGCTAAATAACTAAGGGTGGATTCGACCAAACTGGAATAAGGTCTTATACCTAGATTATTCCTAGATTTATTCATTTATTTATTACTTTTATTTATTCATTTATTTATCACTTTGCTAGGTGCTTGTACACAGTGCATTAGCTAGAGCAAGTGAAGACGTGGGCTACATACCACGTAGCATGCTCAAGCGGTCATTTGCACTCGGTGCATGTGACATGCGCGAGCGCAAGAAAGCGGGGGTGGGTTACTTGCGCGGAGACGGATAATAGTGCGCGGGTCACTTGCGCTGATAATGCGCGAGTCGCTAGACCCGCACACTCTGTGCACAGTAGTTGGCACGATGCATTTAACCTGCGCAAGTGCCTCAACATGCGCAAGCTACAAGCATTGTACACAAGCACCCCCTAACCTAACGGCACGGATGACGGGACGCGGCGCACCATATTCGATAAAAAATCGTCTTTTTTTAATCGATTCATTAAGTTTTTATCTGGCAACATAAATAAATCGACGATGACATTGCTGACTTCTTCTTGGCGGGAAAGTGAAGCGTTAAGTCTGCACTGCAGTTTTGTTTTATTTTCTACGAGCGGCCGCTCGCGGTGTCACCCGCGTGGTTCCCGTGGGAATATCGGGATAAAATGTATCCTATGTGTTAATCCAGGTTATAAACTATCTGTATGCCGAATTTCATCCAAATCCATTCAGTAGTTTTTACGTGAAAGAGTAACAAACATCCATCCATACTTAAAAACTTTCGCGTTTATAATATTAAGTAGTAGGATAATTTGTGTTTTGTCAAATAGGTAATAATGAAAATTAATGGTGGATTATTTACTGTTAAGTGTTTGTGAACGTGCATGAGTGTTGGCAAATAAAACAAAACAGTACAACATCACTTTTCAAATTCTCTCAAGAAGTCCGTGCGAGATCACAGTAGTCCAACATCTTTACTGGAACTCAAGGGGTTTGAGGGGAATATCATTTAGCAATAAACGTCCATACGGTTCATATTAACATCACTCATTATCATCAGTAAGCATAATCAATGAACTCTAATATTACTACTGAAGGACTGGTATCCATGGTCAAGAAATAAAACAGTAGGTAGATTATTATTAATTCAAACTAGATGACATTGCTCTGACCATGAAGATCAATGATATTATCATAAGTCATTGATGAGAAGATATAGGAAATAACTTCATATGGCTCTGACTTCTTGGGGGACAAGTGAAGCGTCATGTCATGTCTGTGGTTTTGTCTTATTTTCTAAAGGACAATGCCCACGGCCCATACATTTGAAAATCCGGTTTAGTACTATTTAACTAACTTTTAACTAACAACACGTGTTGCTCACAACATTGGTTGCTCACAACAGTCTCAACTCCATTTTAACTTAATCTACCGTACAAAACTAAATATAATTTTAAAATACATATTAGTATATTACTAACTTAAAATTGGCTTAAGTAATGCTAAACGCGAAGCCATTAAATTAAGATTAATAATAATAAATCTACAACACATAAGTACATATTTATCATTAATTAGGCCAATAATCAAGACTATTCATACATTTGTCGCAATCAGTGCTGCCATATTTACAGATTTATCTGTATTCATACAGATTTTTGACATTTGTACTTTTTGTAGAACACTAGATACACAATCCGTTTGAAAAAGTGGCTCCAACTGTTCTATACAATTTTGTTGTTGAAAAATCATAACTAATCATGATACTCCGCCTTGTTTTCACTACATTAAGTATTAAATTTGGACAGCAATGTCGAATAACAACTGACAGCAATTCAATGCTCCCTCTTGGTTGGAGCATTTAGTTCGAGGCGACACTTTGACAACGTTATTGCTGTATCTAGTGAGATACTTTCTAGATCGCCTTTTATCTCATCAGTCTACTCGATAATATCACGATATTACCGTGCCAGCCGAAATTTGCTGTACCCCACATTAAAAAGGAATTTATTCAGAACCTTCTATGTTTGCCGCACTCTACGGCGGCTGTAGAAATTCTTTTGGTTTCTACAGAGGGCCTAGTCAATTGGCAAACAAATGAAACGCTACGAAATCTTCGCTACGATAAAACGTATGTATGGGATTGACATAAGCAAAAGTTACCTACGACGTAAAATTTACGCTAAAATAGACCTAATTGACAGTTTGACAAGCCAAGAATCGCTAATCTAGCGATCACTCAAACATTGAAGATAAAAATTCACACAAAATGGCGATTGTTTGATCAGCTGATGAAGGAATAGTTGTGTTGTGTTGAAAGTTTTGTTTAAAATGCTCTTTTTAGGGCTATTGTGGACTGCGATAATCAAGTGCTCAGGCGCTAAGGAAGAAATGTTTCCCTACGTTACTTGGAGCAAAGTAACGAAATCGAGTTTGTTGTACTTGTGAATAGTTCTCAGAGTTCTCGTTTACGAACTTTCAAATATTTAGCTAAGGTCTGCCGGGAATTGCGTGCTGATATAGTTGTTGCGATGTGAGTGACCAAATAAATGTGTGTCATGCAACATTTTCCGCAACGAAGAGCAAGTCGCTGCATAACAATTTGTAGGGGCTCTCAAACCATACAAACATTTGGGCTAAATAAATCCATCTAAGTACCTTTAATCATGACAAGAAAGGTCAAGATTAAGACAACAGTAAGGGACTTTTTTTATAAATATTAAATGTAACCTATCCATAATGTCCATTTATCAATTTATAACTTAGATTGCCTATTTGTTTTACAGGTTCCAATGAAGATTTAATTTGCCAGGTAGCTTAGAGTATTAAACCAAGGCTCTAAGTGTAGTAAGGTGTACCTATTGACTATACCCTATAAATCTTATACAGACAAGCATCTTTCTTAATAGGAAAAGATATCAGTCCTTACGTTCAAACGGTAAGTTTTAATAAATAAATTATTACTTACATAATAAAGGTAAGTATTATGCCTATTATTATATTGGGATTTACCAGGAAATGTCAGTTTTGTTAAAATTGCTAGAATAAAGAGTATTGACATAAAGATAAAACTATTTTATGTGGTTTTGCAGATTTGAGACGACGATTCAAAAATCTTAAATGTTACCTCATAATTTGGAGGATGGACTTCCTCAGAATGGTGAACAAACATGGTTATTTGGTAAAAAACAATATCAAGCAATTTTGTACAATACATAGGTACTTACCTACTAACTTTTTATCTATGACAATTTTCTATAAGTAAGTATATTGTTCTAATTTCTTAGGAGATTCTGGATACCTTCAAAAAGCATGGTTAATGATAATAACAACAATATTTAATGCTGCATCAGACTCACAAGAAAGGAGGGGTGTGGACCACATGTCATATCCAACAATGAAACTGCATTGAACATGGCTTTGGCATCGTTGAATTTAGTTATTTATATGATTTTTTTTGTGGAGCTCTAATGTTGTCATCGTTTTTATTCTACAAAAAGGAGCAGTCTGTGCCATAAATATAGTTAACTTAGTTCTAAGTTTATTGTGCTTTATTTAAAAAGATTTACTTATGTACAAAAAAACAATACCTTCGTTGACAACATTTTTATTTTAAGAAAAGGAACAGTGTGCCATAAATATATTTAACCCATAAAATAGTGATTTGGTTTATATGATGGGGAAAAATTAAGTATAAAGTTAATTTAGTTCTAAGTTTATTGTACTTTATTAAAAAGATTTACTTAGGTAGGTACTACTAAAAAACAGTACCTTCATAAACACACAATTGGCATTTATTTTTATACACATATAGTTTTAATGTCAATAAGAGAAAGTGAAGCCTCATATTTAATAAACTTTGACTTTGAGAGAGTTAGGTAAGGAAATAAGAAAATATTAAGAAATACAACATTAATGTTATTTTTTACTTGATATTTAATTTTACTTGCAGTAGGTACCTATAGAAAATGTTTAAGTACTTACCTACTTATATCAATTTCTACTAGTCATAACATTAAGCTATTGAAGTTGTACTTGATTCATTATCAACATACAAAGGTATATGTACATATTTTAATTTATAATCATTTTAATAAACTAAATAAAATTACATTTAAATCCACTTTTCTTGTTCAATGTATAAACTTGCATTATTATTATCCGATTATTAAATCTGGTGGGTTCTATTGTGTTTGTTATAATATTGTTTTTTCTTTAAATAGGTGGCTTAACATAAGGTGGCTTGTTATACATATAATACAAATTAAGTTCCATATCTAGCATACTCTGTAATAGTTTAGTTATTATCAATTTGGCGATTGTGAAGTAATCGATTGTAATTGTTGCTTGAGTTTGTAATGTTACTATCACATTTTTATTTGTGTGAATCTGTAAATGGTTTGCTGTTTCACATTTTCAGTGTTATACTTTTTATAGAACTGTCGATTCACCTGTGAATATAAAATAAATAAATAAAATTAATTGTTTTTAAATTATTTTTGGTAAATATATACTACCTACTAACTTTTTATGTATGACAATTTTCTATAAGTAAGTATATTGTTACAATTTCTTAGGAGATTCTGGATACCTTCAAAAAGCATGGTTAATCATAATAACACCAATATTTAATGCTGCAACAGGCTCACAATAAAGAAGGGATGTGTACCACATGTCGTATCCAACAATGAAACTGCATTAAACATGGCTTAAAGTTGTACTTGATTCATTATCAACATACTAGGGTAATTATATAAAATTAATTGTTTTAAAATTATTTTTGGTAAACATATAAATAATCCTATGTTTTATTTCGAAACATTATCAACCAACTCATAATGAATGGCAGTGAAATAAATAATGTAAAATAAATAAATATTTTAACTTGTCGCGTAGAGACCACGATCATGTCATTGTGTCTGTGAAGGCGTATATTTAATAAATGATTTGACTTTTAATTTCAATTATTTTCGGTACCTACCGCTATAAATAAGTAACAATGAAACAATCCTATATTAAGGCGATGTTGTCTTCATCGTCATCCTATGAACGTCCTGAACGTTCCCACATGAACGACAGCACTAGAAAGACTGGGCTATAACAGGCTTAAGCCCTGAGCCAATACAACCGCAGTGTGCTTTACGTGCCTTCCGAAGCACGGAGAAGCTCGAGACGCTTTTTATTTGGTTACCCATCCTTTAGCTCGGTAATGTGAAAGTTGCGTAACTAACTGGCAAGATCACAAACCGGTCCGGTGCGGGCGGGGACTTTTTGCATTAGTTAAACCTCTAGCATTACCTTTCAAGTAACAGTAAGTACATTGCTTCGCTAGTTTGCATATTTTAAAATTAGTTTTAATTTAACTAGCAAAACCATGTACTTAGAATGTTTTTTATTTTATTTTATTTAGGACAATAATCAATTAGAAAAGTAATGTGATAGGTGTTGTAGTTAGACAACTAAACCCGAAAGCCTTAGCCGCTACGCCATAGAGTTTCTTTAGGCGATGTACTCATACAAGATGCAAACGTTTTAATCACTACCTAGTGGGTACTCGCATCTAAGATCAAACTGTTTAAATGTTCGCGCGGTTTGTAACATTTAGTGTTATCACTTATTTCATTACAGACGGACGTCAAGTTGTTAATATTTGAGAAATTCTTGGCAGCAAGCGTTTGCTTGTGGTCTTCAGTCTTAATTTATTTATATTATAAGCTGAAAAAAGGGGTTTGGTCTCATATCAATATCATATTATGGTGGGTAAGTCACTCGTCATCATTATAAGTACTTATTTACAAACGTGCTTGCCTGGCAAACTTCCGGCGAAAAAAGCTATTGATTCATTTTTCAAATTGTCTCAAGGAGTCTACCCGAATTTCTTAGTAAAGTGACATTCAATTCACTAAAACTCAAAAGGATCGGTGTGGGTACTACCTATTTATTAATCTTACATAAGCGTTACATTATCATCAAACAAAAAAATACTAAGACAAGCCTGTATGTTCTATATCCCTTAGCTTATCGATATCGATGTTATCCTAGCGAATTTGATGAGCGATTTTGACGCTGTCACCGGTCGAGCGTTTGCCAGTTGACTAGGCCCTCTGAGGGCCTAGTCAACTGGCAAACGCTCGACCTTTTTTGTTTGATGATAATGTAACGCTTAAGTAAGATTAATAAATAGGTAGTAACCACACCGATTCTTTTGAGTTTTAGTGAATTGAATGTCACTTTACTAAGAAATTCGGGTAGACTCCTTGAGACAATTTGAAAAATGAATCAATCGCTTTTTTCGCCGGAAGTTCGCCAGGCAAGCACGTTTGTAAATAAGTACTTATAATGATGACGAGTGACTTACCACCATAATATGATATTGATATGAGACCAAACCCATTTTTCAGCTTATAATATAAATAAATTAAGACTGAAGACCACAAGCAAACGCTTGCTGCCAAGAATTTTTCAAATATTAACAACTTGACGTCCGTCTGTAATGAAATAAGTGATAACACTAAATGTTACAAACCGCGCGAACATTTAAACAGTTTGATCTTAGATGCGAGTACCCACTAGGTAGTGATTAAAACGTTTGCATCTTGTATGAGTACATCGCCTAAAGTAACTCTATGGCGTAGCAGCTAAGGCTTTCGGGTTTAGTTGTCTAACTACAACACCTATCACATTACTTTTCTAATTGATTATTGTCCTAAATAAAATAAAATAAAAAACATTCCAAGTACATGGTTTTGCTAGTTAAATTAAAATTAATTTTAAAATATGCAAACTAGCGAAGCAATGTACTTACTGTTACTTGAAAGGTAATGCTAGAGTTTAACTAATGCAAAAAGTCCCCGCCCGCGCCGCACCGGTTTGTGATCTTGCCAGTTAGTTACGCAACTTTCACATTACCGAGCTAAAGGATGGGTAACCAAATAAAAAGCGTCTCGAGCTCCTCCGTGCTTCGGAAGGCACGTAAAGCACACTGCGGTTGTATTGGCTCAGGGCTTAAGCCTGTTATAGCCCAGTCTGCCTTAGTGCTGTCGTTCATGTGGGAACGTTCAGGACGTTCATAGGATGACGATGAAGACAACATCGCCTTAATATAGGATTGTTTCATTGTTACTTATTTATAGCGGTAGGTACCGAAAATAATTGAAATTAAAAGTCAAATCATTTATTAAATATACGCCTTCACAGACACAATGACATGATCGTGGTCTCTACGCGACAAGTTAAAATATTTATTTATTTTACATTATTTATTTCACTGCCATTCATTATGAGTTGGTTGATAATGTTTCGAAATAAAACATAGGATTATTTATATGTTTACCAAAAATAATTTTAAAACAATTAATTTTATATAATTACCCTAGTATGTTGATAATGAATCAAGTACAACTTTAAGCCATGTTTAATGCAGTTTCATTGTTGGATACGACATCCCTTCTTTATTGTGAGCCTGATGCAGCATTAAATATTGGTGTTATTATAACCATGCTTTTTGAAGGTATCCAGAATCTCCTAAGAAATTGGAACAATATACTTACTTTTAGAAAATTGTCATACTTACATAAAAAGTTAGTAGGTAGGTAGTATATATTTGAGGAGCTCGATGGCGCAGCGGCTAGCGCGTTCGGCTTGCGAACTTGCTCGCTAAGCAACTTTCGCAATGCCGGGTCGCTGGATGGGTGACCAAATTTAAAAACATCTCGAGCTCCTCCGTGCTTCGGAAGGCACGTTAAGCCGTTGGTCCCGGTTGTTGTCGTAAGATGGCAGCCGTTAAAACCCACCAACCCGCACTGGGCCAGCGTGGTGGGTTATGGCCCAATATCCCCACGTGCTATTGTTCACGTGGGAGGCCTGTGCCCAGCAGTGGGCCGTTTATAGGCTGATGATGATGATGATAGTATATATTTACCAAAAATAATTTAAAAACAATTAATTTTATTTATTTATTTTATATTCACAAGTGAATCGAGAGTTCTATAAAAAGTATAACACTGAAAATGTGAAACAGCAAACCATTTACAGATTCACACAAATAAAAATGTGATAGTAACATTACAAACTCAAGCAACAATTACAATCGATTACTTCACAATCGCCAAATTGATAATAACTAAACTATTACAGAGTATGCTAGATATGGAACTTAATTTGTATTATATGTATAACAAGCCACCTTATGTTAAGCCACCTATTTAAAGAAAAAACAATATTATAACAAACACAATAGAACCCACCAGATTTAATAATCGGATAGTAATAATGCAAGTTTATACATATATTTACCTTTGTATGTTGATAATGAATCAAGTACCTACAACTTCAATAGCTTAATGTTATCACTAGTAGAAATTGATATAAGTACTTAAACATTTTCTATAGGTACCTACTGCAAGTAAAATTAAATATCAAGTAAAAAATAACATTAATGTTGTATTTCTTAATAAATTCTTATTTCCTTACCTAACTCTCTCAAAGTCAAAGTTTATTAAATATGAGGCTTCACTTTCTCTTATTGACATTAAAACTATATGTGTATAAAAATAAATGCCAATTGTGTGTTTATGAAGGTACTGTTTTTTAGTAGTACCTACCTAAGTAAATATTTTTAATAAAGTACAATAAACTTAGAACTAAATTAACTTTATACTTAATTTTTCCCCATCATATAAACCAAATCACTATTTTATGGGTTAAATATATTTATGGCACACTGTTCCTTTTCTTAAAATAAAAATGTTGTCAACGAAGGTATTGTTTTTTTGTACATAAGTAAATCTTTTTAAATAAAGCACAATAAACTTAGAACTAAATTAACTATATTTATGGCACAGACTGCTCCTTTTTGTAGAATAAAAACGTTGACAACATTAGAGCTCCACAAAAAAAATCATATAAATAACTAAATTCAACGATGCCAAAGCCATGTTCAATGCAGTTTCATTGTTGGATATGACATGTGGTACACACCCCTCCTTTCTTGTGAGTCTGATGCAGCATTAAATATTGTTGTTATTATCATTAACCATGCTTTTTGAAGGTATCCAGAATCTCCTAAGAAATTAGAACAATATACTTACTTATAGAAAATTGTCATAGATAAAAAGTTAGTAGGTAAGTACCTATGTATTATACAAAATTGCTTGATATTGTTTTTTACCAAATAACCATGTTTGTTCACTATTCTGAGCAAGTCCATCCTCCAAATTATGAGGTAACATTTAAGATTTTTGAATCGTCGTCTCAAATCTGCAAAACCACATAAAATAGTTTTATCTTTATGTCAATACTCTTTATTCTAGCAATTTTAACAAAACTGACATTTCCTGGTAAATCCCAATATAATAATAGGCATAATACTTACCTTTATTATGTAAGTAATAATTTATTTATTAAAACTTACCGTTTGAACGTAAGGACTGATATCTTTTCCTATTAAGAAAGATGCTTGTCTGTATAAGATTTATAGGGTATAGTCAATAGGTACACCTTACTACACTTAGAGCCTTGGTTTAATACTCTAAGCTACCTGGCAAATTAAATCTTCATTGGAACCTGTAAAACAAATAGGCAATCTAAGTTATAAATTGATAAATGGACATTATGGATAGGTTACATTTAATATTTATACAAAAAGTCCCTTACTGTTGTCTTATTCTTGACCTTTCTTGTCATGATTAAAGGTACTTAGGTGGATTTATTTGGCCCAAATGTTTGTATGGTTTGAGAGCCCCTACAAATTGTTATGCAGCGACTTGCTCTTCGTTGCGGAAAATGTTGCATGGCACACATTTATTTGGTCACTCACATCGCAACAACTATATCAGCACGCAATTCCCGGCAGACGTTAGCTAAATATTTGAAAGTTCGTAAACGACAACTCTGAGAACTATTCACAAGTACAACAAACTCGATTTCGTTACTTTGCTCCAAGTAACGTAGGGAAACATTTCTTCCTTAGCGCCTGAGCACTTGATTATCGCAGTCCACAATAGCCCTAAAAAGAGCATTTTAAACAAAACTTTCAACACAACACAACTATTCCTTCATCAGCTGATCAAACAATCGCCATTTTGTGTGAATTTTTATCTTCAATGTTTGAGTGATCGCTAGATTAGCGATTCTTGGCTTGTCAAACTGTCAATTAGGTCTATTTTAGCGTAAATTTTACGTCGTAGGTAACTTTTGCTTATGTCAATCCCATACATTCGGTTTATCGTAGCGAAGATTTCGTAGCGTTTCATTTGTTTGCCAATTGACTAGGAGCTCTGGTATTTTACAGATTTATTACACTAGCAGCACAGATTCATGCAGATTTTCTTTGATTCCGTTCTACAGATATTATACAGAGATTTTACACTAGCAGCACAGATTTGTTAAAGTGACATGTGGCAGCACTGGTCGCAATACCTTTCAAGTACAAGTACATTGCTCTGCTAAATTACCTTATTTATAATTAAACATGGACATACCTACTCCAGCCATTTTGTACAAAATATCAAAAATAACCCATCCTCATTTATCACTCTTACTGTTATTGACAACCACATAAAAATCAATTGAGTGGTTCAGAAGAAGAAAGCAGAGCCACAGACACACAAAAATGGCGACTTTACTTTATAATATGTAATGATAATGAAGCCCTCAGATCATACATTAAGCCGTTTACCTGTCTATGAACTATCACTGAAATGACTTATAGGCTGCACTGCAGGGTAACTACAGATTAATTAAGTAACAATAAAAAATAAGTATGCCCATTACATCTACTCTTTGATTTGTGCCTAGCAGATTTGCATAATTTTTGTAATAAATAAGGGATCAAATAAAACACCTGTTTGTTAATTATGTATTATTTTTATTATTTGACTGCTACTTCATCCAAAAACTGCGGGGTTGAATATTAGATTGATATCTAGCCCATCCAAGGTACCATACTAGTGTTATGTTGTGGGCACAACAACCTATTGTTCGACATCCAACAACAATTGAAACAGTATTCAGTGATACCGTCTCTACCAGACACATTGTTACTAATATATAAATAAAATAGATTTTACGTGAAATGTGTCTTGATTTAATTCTTCCCCTTATCAAGGTAGTATCTATCTACCTACCCAGCAAGTATGGCATATCCGATCTGATGCCATTATTTTAGTAGAGAAATTCTTTTTCTATAACATTAAATATCCTTCTCTCCTCGTACAAATATGATGCTTCTGTTGATTTATTAATGAGCAACCACATAGTTTTGGCAGACTTGTGTGTGTCCTACTTGGCGTGATGATTCTGCACTCTGTCCATCATTATTATAGGGGCCATTGTTTGATTCACTGTCCTCTTAGCAATTTCATAACACACTTCATAAAAAACATAATCTTCATCAGTGATCTAAAACAAAACACAAAAAGAAAATGTTATCACTTTGTGAATTTATTATTTACAAAGCAAATTATTTTTATACATTTGGTTAAAAAATATGTAACAGTATTTCAGAAAGGAGAAAGTTAATCTTTTATCAGTACTTCCAAATCAATCATAGTCACAACTTGAGGCGCTTGCAGAAACTGTTTTATGCTATAATGATGATGATTTATTACAATAACCAACTGCTTGTAAGTATAAACGTCTCACTGCTGGGCACAGGCCTTCCCATATAGACAACAGCACATGAGTAGATTGTAGTAGATTTGTAAGTAGGTACAATGTCACTGTAGATAGTTAAATGAAGGCAAATGTTACTGTACTTACGATTAACGGTAACAGGCACTCGCTGAGTAAAGAAAGTACTCTGTGAAGGTCGAAAACTACGAAATGTCGTAGTGTATTCATTCACACGAATTCTACAGTTTACGCGCAGAACGTGCCCACTTTTATTGACCTCGGCATCTTCAAAACCAAATCGCAAGCCTTAGTTGGAATCGTGAGCCAAGTTAAGTGTAGTCAGTCGGTCGATCGATGTCCAAAAATCAAAATCCAAGTATATTATTGAAAGAAAATATCGGTTTCCAGGGTAAAAAACTTAATCAAATCAAACCCGTAAAACTTAAAACAACATTTAAACAACTTTTTATTTTGACAAAGGAAGGACGGACCAACCAAAACAATCAGAGACATTTTGACAAGTCGAAATACGTTTCGTTTTACCATCGTTAGATATTAGTCGTTCAATTAATTCATAATTATGAATTATTGTAGATATTAATAATTCTTTATAAACAGCTAAGCGTTTGTAATGTTATATTAACGACTCTCTAAAAAGTGAATTAGAATATGGTTTAATAAACACCACATTATACACTTTTAAACTTTCGCGTTCCATTATGCACACATGCGTATGCGTAGAATGCCTTTACTAAGTAGTTTTGCGTTAAATCCCGTCTAAATATGTGTGCAAACACCACATTATTTATATATTTAGGCGTTAACAGTAAAAAAGCGAAACGGAACGTTTCGAACGGCAGGATGCGCTCAAAAACCTTAATTATGTTCTAACCGTAAGAAATATTATATAACTAATTATATTATTTTATTGTTTATCCCCAGCTTTAAATAACATCTCACCATTACATAATTTACTAGGCTATTTGAGAGTAATAAAACCCTAATATTATTTTTTTGATACGCTCAGTCTTTAAGTGGTTCTGAAAATACATGGGTTTCTGGCATTGTCCTTTGGCCTTTTTCGTCGAATTTGCTCTCTTTAACGCCGCATAACGCTCAAATAATATTATTTATTTACCGTTTTCATTATAATTACAAATTAAATAATATTCTGTCAAATATAATTATTCAATATTTAAGGTCATGTAGGTATACTAACAATGTTGTATTAATATAAGTTTGTAATAAACATAAGCATTAGTATTTTTTTATACCTACTTGATCATTGTATCGTTAGGTGTTTATGTTGTAGATGTAAGACCTACCTACCTTTTTAATAAATAAAAAAAATGTACAATAAAGTAGAGATAATTTAAAAATTTCAATAAAAAAAAACATATCTTGTAATCTGGTGAAAACTGATCTTTTTCGTGGCGGTTCCTGACAGGTTCCTTGGTGAACTATTTAAAAAAAAATTGTATGCATCAGACTTGGACCATCCTGTATATCTGAAAATTGAAGCGTATGTGGTAGAATAAATGTCTGAACCTCATTGCTTTTGGTTCAGGACGAGATTCCTGACGGCAGCTCGTCCGAAGAGATCGACGCGGAAGCCCTCTCCGACTCGTCGCAGGGACGGAACGCGAAGCACAATCACAACGGGCTGGTCGAAGCCAGCATTGAGGTCAGTACTTACACGAGTCATACACACATATGTAGACTAATTCTTGCAACCTTCAAACATAAAGCCACTTGTCCACATGGCAAGTATTATAAACTAGTTTATTTTCCCCTTTTAATGCTTATCACAATAATGGTGCAACGCATTAATATTGATTTTACTGCAACACTCATGTATTCTTGATTAACGGACAGATACCAATCATTCTGTACCGTTACAACATGAACCCCCTTAAATGCTGAAGTCCTACAGGGGTGTGTGTTAGCCCATACTCTGTTTCTTCTGCATATCAATGACATGTTGCATAACAACAACATTCATTGCTACGCGGACGTCAGTACGGGAGTAACGCTCTACACCGGACGAGCTAATATTTCTCGGGAAAGCGTCATCGAGAGCCGGAATAAACTTGTGACTGACACCAACAACATGTTAAGTCATGTCTTGAATTGGGGCCGACATAACTTAGTCCACTGTAACCCCCCAAAACACAAGTTTGCGCATTTACCGCGAAAAAACATCCCTTCCTCGTACCTCTGAACTTTTGAGGGAGCTCTCCCTTGATACCAATCCGACTATTGGAATCCTTGTCGTCGATGTTTGGAGTGACGTTCAGTTTCGAGGTCATTTGGAAGGTAAAGCTAAATTAGCAAACAAAAAAGAAATTATTTAAATGGAATTATCAAATCATTGGAGTGCGATGACGATGAAACCGTACGGTGTAGGGTACGGGTACATTAGTTACAATTTTTTCTCCAGAAAAAGTACCGGTGAAGTTACGGTTGAGAACTGTGGAGACAAAAATTTGGTAACGCTACGAAATTTGTATGGTTTGCAACTAAGAGCATTAGCCGAGGTTACCGGTAACGACTACCGCAAACGCGGAGCCTAATATTGGCGTAATTTGAAGTTAGTTCTCAAGGATAGGCGCTGACGTAAGTGCTTTTTCTATTACTAAATAATACCTCCAACATCGTCTTTAGAGTTTTTTTATTCCTACATTACTCCAAAATTTTCATAATTTTGACCTGTCGTACATTCATCTCCACCCAGTTATTAAGTTAGGCTTACGTATGTACTGGGCGGAGATGCATGGTGTGTTCATACAGGATGATTAATCCAAATAGGTCAGTATTTTTTATTGAACCAAAGACATCTGTCAAGAAAGTACCGGGAAAATATCAATAATACACAAAATGTTAGTCCAAATTTATTTTATCGCCTTTAAAGTATGCTCCTTCAGAAACGATTCACTTACGCTAACGAATAATCCAAACATCAAAACATTTTTAAACGCTTTTTCCGGAATTGAGTTCAGTTCTCGCCGCGAATTCTCCTTTATGTCTTCTACCGAATGGAAACGGGTGCCACGAAGTAGTAATTTGAGTTTAGGAAAAAGAAAGAAGTCGGCTGGAGCCATATCTGGTGAATAAGGTATTTGTTGAGTTTTTGGTCAAAAATTCGTTCACAATGATGATGGCCTTGTGCTAATGCGCATTATCGTGGTGCAAAATCCAAGAATTTTCTTTCCACAAATTTGGCATTTTTCGTTGAATTTGCTCTTTTAAACGCCGCATAACGCTCAAATAATGTTCGTTATTTACCGTTTTCATTATAATTAAAAATTAAATAATATTCTGTCAAATATTATTATTCTATATTTAAGGTCATGTATACTAACAACGTTGTATACGTTTGTAATAAACATAAGCATTAGTATTTTTTTATACTTACTTGATCATTGTATCGTTAAGTGTTTATGCTGTAGATGTAAGACCTACCTACCTTTTTAATAAATAAAAAAAATGTACAATAAGGTAGAGATATCTCAAAATTTAAATAAAAATACATATCTTGTAATCTAGTGAGAACTGTTTTTTTCCTGGCGGTTCCTGACAGGTTCCTTGGTGAACTATTTAAAAAAAATTGTATGCATCAGGCTTGGACCATCCTGTATATCTAAAAAATGAAGCGTACGTGGTTGAATAACTGTCTGAACCTCATTGCTTTTGGTTCAGGACGAGATTCCTGACGGCAGCTCGTCCGAAGAGATCGACGTGGAAGCCCTCTCCGACTCGTCGCAGGGACGGAGCGCGAAGCACAATCACAACGGGCTGGTCGAAGCCAGCATTGAGGTCAGTGCTTACACGAGTCATACATACATATATGTAGGGACACAGTTCACACAGTACATTGTAAGTTGCGCTGAATTGCAATTACGATATCACGAGGTAAGGCGCACGGCCACGTACGCCAGTCGTTCCCAGACGCGCGTTAAAACAGTCGTTTCTCGCTGTTCCCCGTCGCGCTTAGTCTTAGTCTATAAGCTTGCGCCTAGCTATTTACTTACCTGTATTGTACATTCACAAGTGTAATACAAAATAAAAGACATATTTATGTGTGTGTGACAATTCGGACTTTATTAATTTCAATCAACCTTCTGTTAGTAAAGTGTAGTTATCACTGACATTAGTAGTAGTACATAAAGACAGTTATGCTTGGTTAGTAACAGCACAGTATATACAGTGTGTTCGGGATAGGGCTAGCGATATTTTAAGGTCATGTTATACAATCAATTTTGTGTAGGAAGGCATCCCCAATTTGACCATTTATGGCTTTCTGATAAAATGGATTATACTATCTACTTATAAGAAATATTATACACTTAAGTAATAAAGCAACCAAAAGCAAGCGCTCTGACTCTAGCGGATTATTCGTGCCCGTAGTAGATACGGGTCCGTTTTTGAGCTATTTGCTCGCTACGCTCTTTTGTATGGAGACTGCGCGGGCAGGCCGCTAGTGTGTGTACAAAGAGTAGTCAGTGACGAAGGTTCCATACAACTCGATTCCCACCGGCTTCCCTTCAGAAGTTTAGAACACAACCACTCTCTACTTGAATTGAGAAATGGCATAATCAGTAATTATAAAAGTAAATATATAAAAGAAACATTACAAAACGAATACACTATGGACATTAAATCAACAAAATTTGCTGTTTAACAACATATTGCTTTAAAATAAGCCGCAGGCGCGATCGGCTTTTAGGCAGTTAAACTTCTGTACAAAATAAACGTCATGACGTCACATAAAGGTCAATAAACCCACCCGCGTATTAGCAGCCGGTAAGCCGTCTTTATCCGTGTTACTTGATAGAGACAGTAATACAATTTGCGTACGCGTGAGCGGGATGGAGGAATATCGTTTTCGGTTTGTGTTCTGTTGACAGATAATTTGACGTAATTGCAATTCATCATTGAATGCATGACTGTGTATTATTAGTATTTGAATTTATTACCTATTAGAATGATTAGTATTGTAGTTGGACTTTGTTTATTTGTGTTGTGTGTAGAAAGTAGTTACGAAGACGTACGTTGTAATTAGGTATTTGCGGTAAGTAGATATTGTAATAAGTTGAAATTACGTATTTAGAGAAAGTAGATTTGCAAAGTAATCGGTAGAATTGTAAGATGTCGGCATTAATAGCTTTGGATTCTTCCCGGCTTTTATGATAATGTCTTAGCACACTTTGTTAGAAAGAATAGACGAATAGCTTCTGAGTATAAGTAGTATTATTAGTACTTAGTCGATTAAGTTTTGTTTAATTTACATCATATCATCATTTCACCACAAACGGCTTTTATCAAAGCCACTTCTATTATGCTTGCAAGACACTGTTTCAATATCTCAGTGCTTACACGTATAGTAAAAGTGGACTGAAGATACATCTGCCTATACAAGACTGAAGCCAGGATGCCAATCACAGATTTTCGGTAAGGACTCAAGACTGCGTGCCCGCGCTCGGAGTAGGTAAGCATTTTTTTTTGCTCCGGCTTACCTCTCTCAATATTTCACGCTTCGCCACTGAAGAGTACGATAGCGTAGTAGAATAATACAAGTACGCTGGCTTGGCCCCCGAGCGAGCGATAATTGGCTACTTGACAATTTACCAAAAACTATTATAAAAAATTACAAACGCTAATTTTATACCCCGTACAATATTTTCTTTCTCGAAAAAGCTTTATTTAATAGAAATAAACATATTTTTCTTTATAAATTTAAAATGTCGTGCGAAAACGGTTGGTCACGTGACATTTTGCTCTGTGACGTCACATTTCAATAAATATAGAATTGTTTTAAATTATTTTATAGTTACAACTGTCGAATAGCCAATCGCCTAAGCTGTAGGGCGGTCGCTTTGCGGCGGGCGCAGCGACGAACCACGCGGGCGCGCGCGGCATTACGTGCAGACTGGCATCGATTTTATTTCCTAGCTGCTAGCAACGTTTGCTCCCACAGTATGGGAGCCATTATTTTCAAATTTACCTCTTTCGTTGCATTTCTATCATTCATTGCTCTCGCACTTTCATTCCTAGTTCTCTTTGTCATTCATCATCTTTTATACCAGATACCTACGGCTGGGTTTGCCGTCTATCTTTCTTAAAAACACTATGCCATCTCATTTCCTGTCTAGCTAATTTCTTTATTTATATATAATCTATGCTGCTACATTGTTGAGAAGGGTTAAATAAGGTACGCTTCACCTGAAATACATCTCATGAAAAACTTAAAAAGTAAATTGGCTTTTTATTTACAATAAATTTCTTATTTCTAATAACTTTCTTACTGCGACTGGCATCGTTAGCATCAATAAACTCGCCAGTGTGTGCGTGCGCCGACGCGTAGCACGGGATGGCTCGGCCGCGCTCACATACAAGCCGCGCTCGGCGCGTTTGTATGAAGATAGCATACTTCTTTTATTCTACTATGCCTATTAGGCCCTCTGCGTCCCCTCACAGGCGCAGGGCTGGGCGTGTTTACGACACTAACTAGCTCTGCCGCGCGGCGTTCGCTTCAGCCCGGCCCGTACCGCGGGGAACGCACCACGAATATTGAATCAATGTATTGCTGGCATGTCAGATATTATTCAAATAACACATACAATGCTAGCTGTACCATGCCGTTTCACCCGCGTTAATTTAAGGAAAAAACCTACTAAAATATCTATTCCAACCAATCCAAATCTCCAAAATTCTAAAAATGGACCGTACAATCTTTGCCACCTTTTTTCACCCCCTTAGAGGTTCAAGTTTCAAAAATCCTGAAATATTATTAATAATTATTTCTAAGCAAATAGCTAAATGCCAATTTTTATCGTATTCGCCTTAAAACTGACGGAGATTCACACAAACTCATCCCCCCCCCCCCCTTCCTTATTTAACCCCCTAAAGAGCGAATTTCCAAAATACTTATTAACTATTTCATCTTACAGCCGTGTCGATTAGTCAGAAAGAAATACATCAAACAACATAACTTCTCGTTTATCAAAGGCGTGGTCACAGCCAAACCTAGTCTGATTGAATCTGATGGTACATCATGTGGCATGTCATTAATCTAATTTATTTTATTAAATTATCAATGTTTTTTCTTCTTTATGTATCTGTTGTGTAATTTATTGTTAGCATTTGTCTGTCTTTGTCTTTGTTTAATGAAACCCTAAATATGCCTAAACTAAATAAATAAGTTACACAAAACCGGAGAGAGATAGGTACAGCCATTGTCTAGTTCCTTGCGGTTCCTCTCGTCACAAGTTCATTTTGAACGAACACATTTTTATTTTATTATTTACATTGCTTCGGAAGGCACTTAAACGTAAAGCCGTTGGTCCCGGTTGTTGTCGTGAAATGGATGTCGTTAAAACCCACCAACCACCGCATTAGGCCAGCCCAATCTCCCTATGTGCTTTTAGTCCATGTGGGAATTTTATTTATTTTATTTTATTTATACACAAAACAGAGTCTCAACAAAAATTAAAAATAACAATAGCAGCATTTTCTAACAACGGTATGCTGGATCTCCACTAATTGCCGAGATATTTGTAAACTGATGTTATTTTGTTTTTTACTCTCTTGGCGTGGTTGGCTATTCGCTATATTCATTTTCGATCCACGACGGCAACAACAAATGGTCGCTCGTGGTGGACGCAGCAGACGCGAACGCATCCAACTGGTGCGAGCAGAACCTCGCGGCGCCCCAGCACCAGGGGCAGGTAGACTACAGGCGAGTATATTACGGCTGCACTACAGGACACAGGCAGATCTACAAGCTAATATATTACGACAACTACACCCTCCGACACATGGCAGATTAAATACGAGCGGGTACACTACAAATCTACAAGCTAATATATTACGACAACTACACCCTCCGACACATGGCAGATATACTATACAGACACATATGTTCACGGCTATTATCCCCGAAGGGTCAGTGCAGTGTTTGGTCTGTCGGGCGCCTGTTACGCGCCCAAGGGCAGAGGCGGGGCGGTAGTATTCTTCTAATGGGCCGCCACCAAATAGCTCCATTTATTACCAGCAAAGGACAATGCACATTTTGGACCATCTGACTATCATATATAAACTCTAACCATGCTATCATAGTTTCCCTTTAAAGCCGGGAAAAAATACAAAACTAAGTTTTATTTTCCTTTGGTAGTAACCAATTCTTCACTCTAGCCAAATTCGATGAAAAATGTTTATAAAAAGATTACTGTCACTTGTTTTCTGGAAGAAAGACACCATAGATAACTGTTTTCTTGTGAATCTCTCTCAAGAAAAAGTAAAAAACCGAGTGAAACTAGATATTTGCACAAACGATGACAGTCATCTGTTTACAAACATTCTTCATCGAATTTTGCTGGAGTATAGGTTTTTGAACGCCCTCTGCCACTCAAAGCGTTTCGTTCCGCCTATATATTAATTAATTTAATGTTTATAAAGCTATTTTCTAGTTCTTCTTTTTAAGAATTAGTATTATGGAATTAAATGCGCTTAACGATTTATGAACAATTAATGAATCGTTAAGCGTATAATTAAAAGCTTGTGTAGCGCGTAGCGTAGCGTGAAATTAAAACAATAATTCATCATTATGAATTGATTTAACGGCTATACTTAACCCGTCGAGCGTCATATGTACTTACCGGTGTACCTACAACAGACTAGGCTCAGATTGGTTGTTATTAGCCGGTCGGAGTCGTAGTATACAAGTTTTAGCTGTCCGTATAGAAGAAATTAACATAGTTAGTAGGATTCGGACCGAACAAAACATTATCGAAAAAAAAATTTAAAAAGAGTGTCTGACGGACGTCAGCCATATTAGTACAAAGTTGTTGCTGTTGTGTTTAGGTACATGATGTTTTCTCGACGTAAAATATAAGTTTTCGTATGATTCTTATCTATATTTACTGGAAACTTCATACAGTTTTGTACAATGCAATAGGTGTGTGATATAGTGGCAATTTAGATTAAACGAAGAGCTAGAAGTATAATTATGATATTTTGATTTTGCTAACAACTACAGCTAACATTGTGTGTTATAAAGTGCTGTAATTTTCTTCATATTTTGATTTTTTTGATAAAAGTGATTATAAACATTAATCAATTTGTAGATTATTTCATCAGTAACCTTTTTTTATTTACAGTTAGACATAATATACTTTTAGGCCACTATTTACGCGGGCCGGCCACGTTATGGCGGCGGTTATTTATTTTGGTTCCTAAATTAAAAATTATTTAGTGAGTGAAGTTTAGTGCCAAAGTGTTTATGATTCATGTGACCGGTGCATAAAATGTTAACTAAAAAGTTATTATGTCAATTGTGTTGTGTGTCGTTTGTTAATTATTATAACAAACAGTAAAACCAAAGGTTACCTTAATGAAATATTGAAAACAAAAGAAAACCATTCCAGTGCCACTACAAGTCTTTATGGTTCATTCTAAGTAGTTAACTACGTACAAAAACTCATACAGAAAAGAATGACACCTCATTCACGCAAAAATCTCGTATAGTTATTACGCAATAAATATTTTTCCCTAATCAAACAATAAAAAAGTGATGTATCGCAAAATGCCTGACACGTAAAGCATTTAATGCTTTAGGGTGGCTGGCGCGCCACGGGTTAACAAGGGTAAAACGAAACGTATTTTTGACTTGTCAGTTGTCGGCTCTTTCTGTCAATGTTATCTGTGAGTCTGTGGTAGTCCGAATCGTTATTTTTTAGTTTCATAAAACTCTAAATAACGATTTCATTGATTTGTAATAAAAAAGTGTTGTGGATGATTAATTGAAACAAAAGTGGTATAAAACATGTTTAGCCACCCAAGTAACACAGAAAGCTGTATATTTAATCACTTGTGGTCATAATGGCTGCTTACAGAGTATTAAAACCGTTATTATAATTCACTGGTGATCCTTAAGCTGAATATTAGTACACAAGGAGCTATATTCTGAATAAGAACTATATAATGGTAGATACTAGATATTCTTCACCCTTAAACAGCAAGATGCGTTTATTTGGTATATAACCTACGGTTTTATTCAGCCCTTTTAAATTTTCAAGCCTACTTACTGAATGAGGGCAATTAAGTAGTGGCAAATATGTCATATGCTGTATAATAGAGTAAATGTGTACCTCAAACGCTGCCTTCTAAAGGGAGTACATGTGTACTGTTACACAGATATATGATATATAAAGGAGTATATTTCGTGTGTTATTGAGTAAATGGTGTAAGATTTCCCTGTTGATCCGTATCTATACTGCTATTATTTACGACTGAATAGTGGCTGTTTACAAGTTCATCTAAACGTTATTATTACTCTTGAAGAGCACTTCGAGTATTTTATAACGTATATTGCTTAATAGAGGTTCACATCTGTTGATTTAATCTGGTAATGACTGAATAAGTATATCCCCGTGAATCTTGTCACGGATCAATTCATTTACGTAACAAGTCGCTAAAATGGATCAGTCTATGTTATGCGGATCCTTAAAAGTGTATTTTATCACACATTTTATGGTTGCTAATTCGAACGAATATTCAGCCAGTAATCAGTGTATTGCCGTATATGGATTCACAGGTAAGACTTTATTACGGCTTAGGTTGAATAAGCAGACATATGTGCCCCATTACGCGGGCTACGACAGTAATGTTGAAGTATACTGGTTCACATCGCTCTTTAATTTCACCACCATTTTTTATTCTGTATAACCTTTAATATATTCACTGGTATACATAATTTTATTTATTTAACACGAACTTAGTAAAGTAAGGAATAACAAATAAATATTTTTAATGTGATTATTGGTTACAGACTAAAATAATGACACAATTAATCAATTTTTACCCGAAATGTTTTCGCCTAAATGTGTTTATTTTAGTATAATTTGTAGTAAAAACTTATTTATGCACTGGCGCTTGAAAATTTTCTTAGAAATATATGTATACTCTAACAGTAATTTTGAATTCCCACTAGGGCATGTACTCCGGAGTTTCGGAGTTCCGGGCAATTTTTTCCGGTATTTCAAATCGGGAGTTGAAGGCTTCAACATCGCACCTCCGGAGTTCAGTATTCCTAGTTTAAAACCTACACAGCGCAGCAATATCCGTGTCGCCAATGAACTAATACCTATTTCAACTCTCGGCATTTAGTGAAAGAGACAGGTTTATAATTTTTGACATTTTATACGTAGCTCACTCTCTGACAAAACGCTTGATGCTCTTATTTTCTAAAGAACGCACTTTCAAGAAGAAGGAGAACAATAATCTAAAAAATGATAGGTTACATTACCTGTGAATTTGATTGCATTTGCCAAAATATTAATTAAGTAATGAGTAAATGGAAAAGAATATCTCTCTTAATTTTATATTTTGACTTTAAAATTTTTATTGCTGTTACTACTCTGTCAAGAAAGTACCGGGAAAAGATCAATAATACACAAAATGTTAGTTATTCATCCAAATTTATTTTATCGCCTTCAAAGTATGCTCCTTCAGAAACGATACACTTACGCCAACGAATAATCCAATCATCCGGTATTGAGTTCAGTTCTCGCCGCGAATTCTCCTTTATGTCTTCTACCGAGTGAAAACGGATGTCACGAAGTAATAATATTAGTTTAGGAAAAAGAAAGAAGTCGGCTGGAGCCATATCTGGTGAATAAGGTGGTTGCTCGATGGTATTTGTTGAGTTTTTGGTCAAAAATTCGTTCACAATGATGGCCTTGTGCGAAGGCGCATTATCGTGGTGTAAAATCCAAGAATTTTCTTTTCAAAATTTGGCCTTATTCATCGAATTTGCTCTCTTAAACTCTGCTAATTGCTCAAATAATATTTTTTATTTACCGTTTGACCTTCCGGCAAGAATTCCGAGTGCACAACACCGCGATAGTCAAAGAAAACAGTCGACATGACTTTGACTTTTGATCGACTTAGGCGTGGTTTTTTCGGTTTCGATTCAGTCGGAAGGCGCCACTCCGAAGCTTGTTGACTAGTTTGCATGTCAAACTCGTAAACGCACGTCTCGTCCAGTAGAATGCGTTGCATGAATGTTGGGTCGGAATTGACTCGTTCTAGTATGTCCTCAGTGACTCTTACGCGATTGAATTTTTGGAGAAAATTCAGGTGTTTTGGGACTAGCTGAGCGGCAAGATGTGTCATACCTAAGTGATTATTTAAAACGGTACGGATCGACTCGTGAGACACAGAAAGATCAGCGGCTATCTCTCTCAAACTTGAATGAGGATTTTCAGTCACCATTTCCTTCACTTTTGCGATATTAACTTCAGTTGAAGACGTTGATGGCCTACCAGACCGAAGCAAATCTTCCATCACATCTCGACCGCTTTTGAACGCTTTGTACCACTCATATCCACGTGTTTTTGATAAAGTCGATTCACCGTAAGCCTTCTGTAACATTTTCAGTGACTCCGAACACGAAATTCCATTGGCGACGCAAAATTTAAGACAAACTCTTTGTTCGATGTTTTAATCCATTATGAAATTCGCTATACACTAGATATAAATTAACTAAAGCAGCACTTTTTATTTAATTTAGATAATAGATGCAACTCAAACTCCGCGCCAAAATGGATAACAGTTGTGCCAATCTAACAACAAAAAAAAAACAAAATTGAATTTGGAATCATGAACAAATCATCTGTTCCCGAAACTTTTAGACAGAACGTATTATGAGACTGATTGTTTATTGTTTTTGTTCAAGTGATTTTTTACAGATGTGATTTAATATTGGTTGATTTTATACCAAAGAGTTGTTAATTGATGAATAAAACTGATTTTAAACAAAATATCTCTTTAGTTTTTTTTTTACTCTGAAAAAGACTAAGTCCGGATTTAGCTTTGAAACTCCGGAATTGTACTGCCAACACCGGAAGCCAGATCCGGAGTTGAGAAGCTTCCGGTTTTACATGCCCTTATTCCCACTAGCTTTCACGTAAAATAATGAAGTTATTAACAAAAGGTACATGTATAATACCGATATCATACAATAATTTTAAAAACTTATCTTCTCTCACTGTCAAATATGAATCATCTATCACCAAAAGTATTAATAGACTTAGCTCCTTAGACCTAGACCTAGCTCTTACAGAACAAATCGTGAACCTTTAGCTTAATTACTATAAATATAAAAGCGTACATAGACGACAATTGTCTAAATAAAGTGTAACTAGTGTTTCCTTAATTTGCTAGTATTTTGCCTTGTTACCACCTGTTACACCTTATACTGCGATTATACCGTTACTATAATGATATTACTCAGCAATTGCGAGCTAAAACTGAATAATTTGTGCCCATTTAAGCAGTGTAGTGGCTGAATAGCATGCTACTCTGCTTTTATTCAGTAATTTTATACAGCGCTAAGTACACAATAATCCATTATTCATCTAGTATTCAGCCTATGTGTGTTTTTTGGGCATATTGTATGTTGCCGAAAAACTTCTTAAAACTGGCTACTTCTAAAAAGGCTTCTTCTGGCTTTTACTAAAAAAAATTGAATTTAGGTCTAGAAACAGTATCATAATAGATTACATTTTGCTACCAAGATCGTTTTATACAAGCTAACTTATTGTCAGGTTTTCAAATGTCTGGGCCGTGGGCATTGTCCTTTATTTATTTGGACGAACCTTATGAAACTTAGTAAGGCAAAGCAGCTCCTGAATTGGATTATTAGTTTTTCATAAATTCTTTTTAGTGTAAATCCTAAATATATACTTTTATTTAGGACTATTAAGATAATCCCCCGATCCACGGAGCTACGGGTCTACAGCGGCGAGTTGGACGTCAACTTGAAGCACTACAACAGCCCATCGGGATACGCGCAGAAATTTGGTGAGAGCCTATCCATCTATATAAAAAACGTGCTCTTGCGTGGATAGAAATTTCTAGATTTTGAGCATACGTAATTAACCGTCTTTCGTTCATTTATCTCCTTCATTACGGAATCGTTCTCCCAGAACCTTCGACCAGAATCTTACCTCTAACTGCCGGAACACAGCAATACTTCTTAAGTTATCGCTGTTATCATGGCGACAAACATAGATAGCATTGTGGTAGCTGACCGTCCAGGAATCGAACCTGTGACCACTGGAGTAGGTACTAGACCACAGAATTAAGGTTTCGCCAATCCAGATTTTATAAATTCCCAATGGAGCGCGAGATTTTTACAAACGAGTAACGAGTAAGAGTGGCGAGCTTGTGGAACCAATTTGTGACTGCTTCGACGCCAAACAAATTGTTCTAGTTTAAGCTAAATAGGTCGAATTTGAATATAATTTGTATCGAATGCACTGTGGTGTAGGAATAGCAAGAAAGAACCAACCTTCATCTAAAATCATGTATTTTAGGAAATTTTTAAAACAGTAATTTTTAACAAAAGCGCGCTCCCACCTTCGGCCTTATCGTCACTTACCATCAGGGGCCCAAATCTGCTAATTTACGAATGGCATAATTGAATCGCAATTGGATCGCATTGTAATTGTTTCGACACATTTGGTATTCATAAATGAGTAAGAGAATATGAAATGTGTCAAACTATTACAATGCGATCCAATTGCGATTCAATTATGCCCTTCGTAAATTAGCAGACTTGGGCCCCTGGTGAGATGAAGGCCAAGCGCGTACCCGTTGGAGAATAGAAAAAAACAATGATTAAAGCTTATTCTGAAATTGATCAATAAAACTGTGAAAACTACGAAACACACAAACTCCACTCGATATGAATGCTTAAACTATAAGTTTTAATTATATATATTAACTTAAATATTATATGTTTACAGGTACTACAATACAGAAAAAACGCAAACTAAGTACTGATACTGGCTATGGAGTCAATCAGACGTCTCAGGCAACTGAAGAAGGAAAAACCAATTATAAAGATATCAAGAAAACATCACCACAAAACACTTAACAAAAAACTGTATTTACCAAAACTAATAATAGTAGTGAAGATAGTACTATAAGCAATGCTAATATGGGATACGATCAAAACAAACGAGAAAAATGTATAATTGTTAAAAACAGTATTAGAAATAAGCAGAAACGTATAAACACCTATACATGTGACATTTGCAAAATAAATTTTAATTCTAAAAATATGTTAGAATGCCACATGAATTCACATTATACAGTATTAAGGCAAAAATATAATAAGCTAGACATAAAACATAACATCGTTAAAAACAACGAACAAATCTTAAAAGGCAAAGTATGTAATTTTTGTAATAAGTCTTTAGTACGTAAAGGTGACTTTACTAGACATATTGGGACTCACACGTGCGAGAAACCATATCGATGTAATGTTTGTAACAAACATTTTACCCGACATTATCAATTGACTGTACATGTAAGGACTCACACGGGCGAGAAACCATATCAGTGTAATGTTTGTAAAATGTATTTTTCTCGAAACTCTAGTTTGACTCAACATGTAAGGACTCACACGGGCGAGAAACCATATCAGTGTAATGTTTGTAATAAGTATTTTTCACAAAAACCTAATTTGGCTACACATGTAAGGACTCACACGAGCGAGAAATCATATCAGTGTAACGTTTGTAATAAGTATTTTGCACTTAAAAATAGTTTGACTTCACATATGAGGACTCACACGGGCGCGAAACCATATCAGTGTAATGTTTGTAATAGGTATTTTTCACAAAAACCTAATTTGGCTAAACATGTAAGGACTCACACGGGCGAGAAACCATATCAGTGTAATGTTTGCAATAAGTATTTTTCAAATAAATCTGATTTGACTAGACATATTAGGACTCACACGGGCGAGAAACCATATCAGTGTAACGTTTGTAATAAGTATTTTGCACTAAAACATCATTTACCTTTACATATAAGGACTCACACAGGCGAGAAACCATATCATTGTAAATATTGTAACATACATTTTGCACAGAAGAGCATCCTTAACTCACATATTAGAAAACACCATAAAAACCTAAAGACTTAAAAAGCATGTCAGTAGTTTTAAAATGTAAATATACAAATGTACGAAGATTATAGACAAGTGGCAAACGCTCCAAGTCCAATCGTTTGCGTTTGTCAATAGAACATTTTTAACTGGCTTTGTGGTCTCGTCGCTAAGCCACACCGGCCTTAGAGCCAGCGGTCCCGGGTTCGATTCCCAGCGGGGAGTACATCTTTGTGTACTGGTTTGATTGGTGGAGCTTGTTATGAGGGTTTATACATTTCGGTTTCCCATACAAATATCCAAGTCAAAATTTTTAAAAACCAATTAGCCAATTTTGATGAAACTTTGTATGCTTAAAAAATATAGGGATCTAAATAGTTTGTTGAAAACATTTTATAAAAACGTATATTTATCTGAGTTATTGCGATTTAAAGTCCACTATAGAAAGTTTAAAATCGCAATAACTCAGTAAAATAAACGTTTTTTAAAAATGTTTTCAACAAACTATTTAGATCTGTGTTTTACTTTAGCATACAAAGTTTCATCAAAATTGCCTTACTGGTTTTAAAAAATGTTGACTTGGAAGTTTGTATGGGAAACCGAAATGCGTAAACCCTCTTAAGTCCGCCTGGCTAGCTACCACCATCTGATCTAAAGTCTGCCGCCATAACAACGCTGTTCATAACATTTTTGTGTTCCGACAGTTTAGAGATAAGATAGCCGTTCCTTAGTGGTTGCGGATTCCGGGAGAAGCACGCTTCACCTTGGCCTTATCGTCACTTACCACCAGGTGAACTGTTTCTAGTCTGTAAGTTTAGACTGTAAGACCCCCTTTAAAGTTTTAAAATTACCCATTTAGCGTTGCTAAATAACGCAGCGTTGACAAGCGTTCATGCCACTTGCCAACCCTCTGAGGGGTGTCTCCTAGTCAAGTGGCATAATGACATACGGAATAGCAGTCAATTCTCTACAGCTCGATCGTAAACTTGCCTCTCACATCGACGCTCGCGTTCCGATCAAGAGTGAGTGACCTTTGTGACGTTTTAAAGTAATCAAACAATCAAAGCAATGTACTTCTACTTGAAAGGTATTGCTATAACAAAAAGCACGCAGGGGCCCACTCTCCCCTCTTAGAGCAGTACTACTTCACTCTTACTGTGCAAATTCCCATTCGAATGCTGCATAGTAAGGTCAAAGTAATATTGCTCTGCAGCAGGGCTTCAGGCGGCCATGTTGCAGCATCAGCCCTCTAGGCAAGTGGCAAACGCTCACCCCCTGTCTATTCGTAATTCGTTATACACTGCTGTGCACTGTGCCATTTGCAAGTGAAAAATATAGCAGCGCGCGCGCATTGTACGATGCATTACGAATAGACAGGTAGTGAGCGTCTGCCACTTGTCTAGGGGGCAAGTATGCCTTTGAATGAATAAAAACCGCACATGTGCTCAGCAATAACATCATTAAAAACCGCATAAAATCCATTGTTTGGTTTGGAAGAAGAAAGCGGAGCCACAGACACACTTTAAATATGTAATGGTAATAAAAATGTACTTCTAAACTTACTAGAGTACTTACCCCTGACACTGGTACCCAGCAGTGCGCTTCTGTAAAGGCTACATTCAAAACTCTGTTCTGAATCCGCAGTGAGTTATCATTATCATACACGCTTTCTCTGAATTCCTACCTACCTACAAACGTCGCAGAAGTCACACTTGATCGGAACGAACGGCGAGTTTACGATCGAGCTTTAAAGAAACGACATGCTGAAAATTCTTAATAAAATAATAATACGTAGCTGTTGCCCGCGACTTCGTTTGCGAGGATTACACTATGCCATACTAAAATGTTACCGGTATAAAAAGTTATCTCTAAGTATATTATTATTCTATAAATGTTTATAAAAACTGAGAAGATACTTTTATTCATGATATTTTAAAATATTGAATTTTATAATAGGTTTAGAGTTGTTTTAGGATAATATCATTGAGACATGGACTCAATACGTCCATGCATTAAGATAAGTCAATAACTAATATTTAAGACTGTTTAATTTGGTTACATTTTTTTAAGTGTTATTATTATTTTTAAGTGTTATTATTATTAGTTACAACAAACACCCTTACTTCAGCCACAATCAATCTGCAAAGAAACCTCCAGTTAGCGGACTTTTTCTCCTAAGAGGCCTATTACATCTCGACTGTGATTTTTGCGTAAAATGGCCAACTTTGGCGTTATGGATCTCAGAAACGAAGATACATTAACAATTATGACTTATTGAATAGTATAGAATAGCTATTGGAATAGTGCTTAGCGGCCTCGTTTTTTGTGAATTTTGCTTAACTTTTTAATTAAACCCAAAATTGCAGAGAATGATTTTCATAAAGTGCGCGAAGGCACTTTTTTGAGCTCATAGATTGAACTACTGTTCTAAACAAGTGAAATAAAAAAACTATGATGTTATCTCTTTTATAGTCGAATAATCCGTAGCGGCCTAGGAATTTTTAGATATCATTGATTTTATATAGGAAAAAAATCTTATTCTAAACCAAAAAACTTCGAAAATTGCTATAAACTAACTGTGAATATCTCCTATCTGCGATAATATTATTGAGCAAAATTTATACCAGAGTAACTGTTACTTCATAAAGAATAAAGATTTTATAATGATTTTATTATCCTATTTCGATAAAAAGCGATAAATACAACTGCAAAATTACTACAAAATGCGATGCGCCAGCCGTCCGAATTCAACTTATGCTCACAGAATGGATATTTGTAATATTATGCACAAATTTCTTACCCTATTTCGATAAAAACGATAAATACAACTGCAAAATTACTTCAAAATGCGAAAATAAGCATTTTACCCAAAAATCACATTTGAGATGTAATAGGCCTCTTAAGGCATTATTTTTGTAACTTTTACACTAAATACGATACGAATGCGATACACGAATATATACGATACGAAAACGAAACACTAAATACGAATATAGAATTGAATTAACCATTCAATTCTATATTCTTATTAATATCGGAAATGCAATTACTAACCGAGTTTTGTATTGCATAAACTATAAACAGCTTGAATTTGCATGTAACTTTTTTGTATTTTACCCACATAATAGCTTTCAAATTCCATACTTTTTATTTTAACACAAGATGTACAAATAGGTAATTTAAGTAAAATTATAGTCGTAAATAGTTTAAATTTTATAATATAAGTAGTTAAAATTATTGTCGTAAATAGTTAAAATTTTATTAATTTAGTCAAAGTCAAAGTCAAATTATTTATTCAATGTAAACCTTTACAGGCACTTATTGACGTCAATACTTACTAATAATAATAATAAAACAGTTAACTAACTTATAGTTAAGACTTAACAACTAATCTAACGAGCTATAGTCTGTGCCAGATAAATGCGCATCGCTACCCCCAGTACCACTGCACGCTGAAACAGAATCGCGTCGAACCGAAATATAAGCCGTGGTCATAGAATTGTGTAAACATACTGGTACGAGAAAAAATAGCGGGGAAGTGTCTCTCCCCTAGCGACACAAACGGCTAAGATTTATAGGTAATTTATCGTTTTTTTGGGATGAAAGGTGAAAAATGATAAATCTTAATGAATTGTTAACTTAAGTTATTACTTAATGGAATAAAATTAAATATGATTTCCAATTCTCGGATTGATACTGTGGTAAGTAATAGAAATTCGCGAGTTTTTGAAGTAAAATAAAGTAACGGCTGAAATGAGTTTTGGAAAACATTAGTACCTAACCAATAAGGTTGACATTTTTAATCATTCAAATATCTTTTTTTATAAAAACATAAGCATAAAAAAAGTCAAAAATTAATAAGCATAAATTTGTGTGTTTTTAAATTGTTTCGTTTTTCGTCTTGGTACAAGCACAGAATAACTAATATTACTACCGTACAGAACGTTCACCCTCCAACGACCCCCACGCGAAACCGAAACCTATCTCGTGACCCGAGCGTTCATATTCCGATAAGCAAAGCCGACTCGATATCGATTTGACGTCCGTCAGGAGCGCAGGGTTTACGCGCGCGCGTAGGGATTACGCTCAGAATAATAACTAAATAATAACTAAGGATCTAATCTATTCAAAGTCTCATTCAGTTACAAGATCCAATAAAATTCACTCGATAAAAAAAAAAGTTAGTAGTGTAAAAGTTACAAAAATAATGCCTTAAGAGAAAAAGTCCGCTGACTGGAGGTTTCTTTGCAGATTGATGTGGCTGCAGTAAGGACGGTAGAAGAATGTTTTTTGTTTTGGTGAACAGAACAATGATAGATCTAAATGTTAGTACCAATTTATACTTCATCAGACGTAACTTTGGTAAATATCCCGCTGGCTGGAGGTCGGTTAGAAAAGCCTATATTTCCGTTGCTTTTACGGCACAAATTCTGTCTTTAGCATAATTCAATAGAACAAATATAGATTTAATTCCCCCCGCATCACTCATAGGTCTCCCAGATAGGTGATCCCGCTAGGTGTAGACACATCTGTCTCAAAACTTCAAAAGGTGTGGATTTTTTTATCTAATGGATAGTTTTATTTTTATTTTACTACTTACGAGCATCGAACTGAGTTTTCGTGTTAAAGTTTTATACCTCATATTAACCATTGTACATTACTATACTTAAGTCAAAGAAAACCGCAAATATATATTTTTATAAACTTTTCTTCATTTGATACAAGAGACACATCGTCGTTGTTCTGGGAAAACCCAGTAAATCAATAATTTACTATTTTTAGTTATAGGCAAATGAAAATTCAGATAAAAATATTATTAATAAAATACTAATTAAATTACATTTGTGTATTACGAAACAGTTCCTTGTTTCATATTTTGACGAAAACCATTTATTATGATAGTATTTTACTAACAGATTATTAATAAAATGGTACTTTTAGACAAAAGGGTACCTATTTACTTGGTTTTCCCTGAAGATATTTATTTTTGGTTTATTCGGTGATTCTTAAACATAATCAAAACAAACTAATTAAAACAACTAAGTTTATTGCTGATAATACCTATTAAAATTAATTAATGTTGGATTCGGCCTGTATTTTTTCTATAATAAAATAAAAATGAAATATTTACTGGGTTTTCCTTGCCGTGAAAATGTCTATGAATACAGCTTACTTTACTCTAGAGCTTACTTTATCTTAGGATAGACGATAAGAAGCAAAATAATACTATTTATGTACTAAAAATGAATGTATTTAAAGAAAAACAACATTTTACGAAGAAATTTTTCACTCTTCCTCCTCTGAAGTTGCGAGGTCTTCCATCTGAAACGTGGCAGTCTGGTAGCCTATCCTTGGTTCCGGAATCGGCTTGCAGCCCTTGAAACCAGCCGTGGAACTCCTCCGGAATCACGCCTTTGGCACAAAGTGTCAGCAAATCAGCGGCAGGGATCACGCTGAACAATTCCTCAGAACATTCCCCAGGATATATGCGGTACAAAATACAGAGAGACGCAACACAACGTCTCCGAAGAGCGAGTGGATCGAGCCGACCTGAAATAACCACGTCGTCGACAATTCGAGCAGCTCTGCGTTGAATTCGGTCAAATGGATGAAGTTGGTACTGGGGTGCTTCAGCCCAAATGCGGCCTGACCTGTGCTTTGTAGTTTAAGCGGTGGGCCGGCCGGCGTGAAATACTAACCCGCTCTATAAAGCACACCCAGCTTTTTCGAAGCTAATTTAGCTTTACCTTCCAAATGACCTCGAAACTGAAAGTCACTCGAAATATCGACGCCAAGGATTCCAATAGTCGGTTTGGTATCAAGGAGAGCTTCCTTAAAGTTCAGAGGTACGACGAAGGGATATTTTTTCGCGGTAAATACGCAAACTTGTGTTTTGGAGGGGTTAATGTGGACTGGGTTATGTAGGGCCCAATTCGAGACATGACTTAACATGTTCTCGGTGTCAGTCACAAGTTTATTTCGGCTCGCGATGATGATGATGATGATTTCCAGAGAAATATTAGCTTGTCCGGTGTAGAGCGTATCCCTAGATTCCCCGGTACTTTTGTCCGCATAGCAATGAATGCTGTTGTTATGCAACATGTCATTGATATGCAGAAGAAACAGAGTAGGGGATAACACACACCCCTGCGGGACTCCAGCATTCGGGGCTTCACGAACCGTCGACTACGAGTCTGATGATACGCCCAGAAAGAAAGCTGGCAACCCACGGACACAATTTCTCAGGAAGCCCGCATGATGGAAGTTTAAGAGAGAAGAGCCCTGTGCCATACCCTGTCAAAGGCTTTCGCTATGTCCAAGCTGACTGCCAGTGCCTGCCCTTTACTCTAAGAGATCCAAAAGATCACCAGCCGAACGACCGCAACGAAAACCATACAGGCAATCACTTAGTAGCTGGTTCTTATCTAGGTACCTTAAGAGCTGGCGGTTTGTAATGGACTAAATTACTTTGGAGAGCAAAGAGGTGATGGTTACTGGCCTGTAGTTCGACGGATTTGAGTTCGACGGAACCGGGTGGTCAAGGGCTGTCTTCCAAGAGCTCGGGACAACGCCAGTAGTGTAAGAGAGCCGGAAAAGGCGCGCCGCGACCGTCCGGCGCCAACTCAGGAGCACACGCCCGAAGCACTATGGGAGGAACTGCATCAGGCCCACTCGACTTATGGATATCAAGAGAAAAAAGAGCCTTACGAACTGACCTTTAGTAAGAACCAAACGTTTAGGAAAATGACTGATTACATTTTAATAAAATAAACAAGAGTAAATATATTTTGATTTATTTTTCAATTGCTTACAAAAACACGTAAGTCACTTTGGGTAATAAATTAAGACCACGTATGTCAAAGAATTTGGGATAATTACAAATATTTACTAAAAACTAATGGTTCTATAGATACCTAATAGATCTGTTATGAAGTGTATGTAATCAAATTATAAAATGGTATTGCAATGGAGTCTATGTAAAATTATGAAGTTTTTTTACTGTCCTGAAAAGTTGCTATTTTTGACATACGTGGTGTTGCAAGTATGGCGAGTTACCTGGTTTTCGCTGCAGTGATACATTAGGAGCGATCAATTAAATCCTCAGCGAAAACCACTTATTTAAGTGAACTGCTTTTTGGTTGAAAAATTATGTTTTAGAATAGACTAAACCCCTCAGGTATAATTATTTAAATATATAATAATTAATTATACCTGTAACTTTTTATGACGAATAGGCAATTAAGTCCAACTACATTTTTATTTCTGAGGAAAAAGAAAAAAGTGACAAAAACGGTCTTGAAGGCAAAACTAGTTAAATATTTTTAATGTGCTTTGCCGGAGATGAACCTAAGAAAATATGGAATTACGTCAGTTTACTTTTTTGTACCTGAGAGATGCTTAAAATCGTTTAAATAGTTAGTTTTCTCATTCAATATCTCCGAAAGTATACCACTATCACTATAATGGGTTTTCGCAGACGAAAGTGCATGAAAACCTGAGTCGATTGGTTGCGTTAACCCATTTCATGAAAAAAAATGATTTACTGGGTTTTCCCAGAACAACGAGTACATAAATAACTATAATGCAAGAGGCTCTTAGTTTTAAGATTTGTACAGACGCCTACCTACCACAAAAGTCTCATTTCTACAATAAAAAACGTTACCTACTGGGTATAAGAATCAATATTGATTTAAGAAATTTGACAGTTTCAGACAGCGTGCGTGTGTATGTACTTTTAAGTTTTTATGTTTTACTACAATGTGAAGTTTAAAACCAGTTAAAGATTATTTTTTGTAAACAGAATTTAATTTCTCATTTTCAACTGAGATGACTGTATCATAAACTAATATGCCGTAAAGAAATCTTTATCCAAGATGATGGCGGTTCTGGCCAGCTCAAATAGTACTTAATTAATTTAAAAAATATTAAACTATTTAGCTTTTTTATTCAAACAAGTCTTCGGCCGACTCCATAAACGTATCGTATATATTATAATTAACTTGCAATGTATGTATGTATGTCTTGTTCGGGTGGAATTTTGCAACTCAATTTTGACCCACTTCCCGGTTACCGATTGAGCTGAAATTTTGCAAACATGTGTAAATCGCGTGACAATGAAATATTACTTAGATTAAAACAAAAAGGGAAGATACGGCATGCTCCTACTTGTAGTCAATCAAAATATAGTCCTACTCTACTACATATGCAAACACTCACACACGCACACCTATAAAAGTGTAAATCGAGCGAGCGAGACAGAGCAGTAAGTTTCAACGTCAGCGCGAGGGAGTCAGCGAGTCTCGGTCGCTTCGCAACAGACGAGTACGTACGACCGATTCCGACGCCACTGCGGAGTAGCGTCTTTCTCTTTTTATCACAGCAGAATGTCCGCAATAGTACGAGCCTGTACGCTCGGCAAATTGCGACTAAAGTAAAATTGTGCCTTTAGGCCTAATTTTAGCGGCTTACTCATGAGACGCTAATGCCGTATCTTCCCTTTTTGTTTTATTCTAAGGATTAAAACAAAAAGGGAAGATACGGCATGCTCCTACTTGTAGTCATGCAAAATATAGTCCTACTCAACTCTCACACACGCACACCTATAAAGTGTAAATCGAGCGAGCGAGACAAAGCGGTAAGTTTCAACGTCAGCGCGAGGGAGTCAGCGAGTAGCGCGTTGACGTTTCGGTCGCTTCGCAACAGACGAGTACGTACGACCGATTCCGACGCCACTGCGGAGTAGCGTCTTTCTCTTTTTCACACAGTAGAATATCCGCAATAGTGCGATGTAGCCTGTTCGCTCGGCAATTGTGACTGAAGTGAAATTGTGCCTTTATGCCTAATTTTGGCGGCTCACTCACGAGACGCTAATGCCGTATCTTCCCTTTTTGTTTTAATCTAAGCAATATTATGAATAAATAGCATTCTAAAAATAAACATACACATACAAATTCACAAATAAATAAATAATTATACAAATAAATAGGGTTCAATTAAATTATTGGCGTTCCTTTAAAGTACAGGTAGTTTACGCAATAATAAAAATATTTTCCCCAATAAACAGTACTATTTTGTCATTGGTTTAGATTTTAATTTTTCAAACAAAATAATTTAATATTTAATGGGCAAAAACTGTATCATACTGTAGATGCCTCGATGAAATCACTCACACATGCGACTGCATTGTAGAAGTCGTCGCACTCACGCTCACGCAGAGAAACACACACACAGCTACACATGCAGTGCAGCCTGAGCCAATCACAAGCTTGCGCGCGATGGCGTGCGTAAATGAGCATTCGTTCTCGCTCGCTCACTGACATTTAGTAGTACGTAGGTACTACCGTGCGTGTGCGTACCTAACTAGCATCTCGTTTTTTTCTGATAACCTACTAGGCATCATAATCAGCCTATAACCGCCCCACTGCTGGGCACAGGCCTTTCCACATGGATAACATCAAATGGGCACATTGGGCCATAACTTATCACGCTGACCGAATGCAGGTTGGTGGGTTCTTAGTTTTCATCAAATTTGTTGGTAAATGACGACAAAATCATTTACCTCGAATGAGAGAGTTGCAGATCAGCTTATCGCTTCGGCTTATCTTATCATACTGGACAAGTTAAAATAAGAAATACAGTTTATTGTAGTTGGTTTTTTTTTATTGAAAAACCATTAAAAACACAAATTGTAATTATTTATGGCTATATGTTGTTAAATTACGTAATGACCAATAAAAATAACTCTTTCATATTGTTTCCTAAAGTTTACGCGAACACTACACTTATGATTACACTTTGCAATATGTAAAAGTAAAATTAAACGCGAGTAATATCTGTATAAAAGTGTTTTATTTAAACCCTTATTTATGTTGCAATAATCAGCTTACAATATCCCCAACAAAATAGTTGTAACATGAAACACATTATGAAATCAATACATTTGTTTATTTTAATAGGTACCTTATCACGTTGGAAGTACCGATTTATAATAATTTCTAATCACAACAGGACAATAACAATAATTAGTTTTTTTAAGACTACGAAAGTAGTGCTTAGGTTAATTATGTTGGTAGGTATTAAAGTTACCGTGTAGTACCGTAATAATTTTCAATTATATATTAATGCATACTTACTATACATAGATAACACCCAGACCCAAAACAATTTAGAAAAACAATAATTTCTAAATTGACCCGACCGGGGATCGAACCCGGGACCTCAGAGATGGCGACACCATGAAAACCGGTGTACAAACCACTCCACCAAGGAGGTCGTCAGTTCAATTTTTTTTCAATACTCATAATTAAGACAGGACAACGTCTGTCGGGTCAGCTAGTAAAATATATAAAAACAAAAAAACGATAATCTGGGTATGATATTATTAGATAGAAAAAGTTACTTCGAATTTTAATACTTCTAGATATGAAAGTTATTGTAAGCAAAACATCTTCCAAAAGAAAAAAAGTAGTTTTGATAATCGGCTAATAGTTTTTCTGGAAAATGAAAGGTATGTATGATAAGTTTATGGATTAACAAAATTATGTAAAAGCAACAATCTGGTATTTAAAACTTCGTCATACCGTTTTCGATCAATTGAAATTCGTACAGGAAAGTTTCGAATTTATGATAGGTTACCGATTCAGAGAAAAACATTATAATCGCCCTATTGTAAGTAACGATGATTTTACCTTGCTAGCAAAAACGTTAAATACACTGTAATACAGATTTTATTTTGTGTTATAGTTATCTTTTGTTTTGTTATATTATTAACTTGCATTCAATCAATCAAAACATACAATTGATTGTATTAAATTGTTGTCTATTATGTCTAATTCATCAAAATAAATATTTCCCTGCTCTCAACATCTACATAGTTATTTAGTAGAATAGGTAAAACAGGTAAGTATACTAATCTTGAGGACGAAGCACGAGTATAATTAATGATTAAACGAACTTACCTAAGTGAAGTTCGATCATAATTATACGAAGTGCTTCGTCCGAAAAGATTAGTATGCATTCCCTCCCGCCCAACAAACTGTTTAAAACAGTTACCCATTAAGTGGAAATATTTATTTACTACTCTAAACTTAATGACGAGAGCGCCACTGTTAACTCGGAGGTGGGGTGGATGTTGGCGGGAAATGGATATCTGTCAATTTTAACCGGAAATGTATAAAAAATTTGTCATTCTTTCGGTTTTCGGTCTAATTATTGTACTTAGACCGGGAATGAGGTATCTTCTTTATAAAATAGTGCTGATTGTGGCAACACTTACGCGTTACTACATAGTTAATTAGTAGAATAGGTAAAACAGGTAAGTATACTAATCTTTTCGGACGAAGCACTTCGTATAATTATGATCGAACTTCACTTAGGTAAGTTCGTTTAATCATTAATAAATTGACCCACCCAACCGAAAAGCTGATGCAGTATTCAACGAATATTTGGAAAAACAAACAGAGCAAAAAATATTTTAAATAAATAAAAGAAATAATTAAAACCAATAAATATTTGTTGGATTTTTTGAAGTGTGATGCACATAATTATAGCCAATGTTTCTTTCAAATATATCTGATGTTTTTATTAACTGATCAGTACAACTAACAATTTTCAATTGGTGCACAGTTATAAATAAAATTTTACAAGGTACTGATGTTTTCAGGCTCCAAAACATATGTTTGCTTACAATGCAGTTAAAAGCGTACATGAATTATAAAACAGCTGAAAAATAATTAAAGTAAATTACCATCTTTTGTTTAATTTTATTTCCTAATTAGCGATAGGCAAACTTAGTGAAATATTTCAAAGATTGTAATTTTTCCGAATAATTTCAATAGTTTCGTACCTACTAAGAATATTCAAAGTTTCGTGAAAAAATACAATTTTTGAAATATTTCACTAAGTTTGTTTATCTCTGAATAAAACTTTTAAATCTTCCCAAGAAAACAGTGACTTGGCTGAAAGAATGAGTTCCTTAACCCAAAAACTTATTTAAAAAAAAAAGAAATGCCAGAAATAGTTATTTTTAGGAAGTGTATAGAGTGCCACAAGCGGCACTGTATCTCCATCGGTTAGGGAACCGTAAGTTTTGCGGTATAATAGTGACGCCACCTAAGCTGCCGTAAAGTTTTTGTTAGACAAAGACAACAGAAATACTAGCTGCCCTACTCCTGTAGGTCACGTGATAGGTTAGAAATTTAAGACAATCGCGAAGCGCAGCGTAGCGATTGTCTTGAATTTCGAGGTTATTTTTTTTAATTAGACAACAGAAATCTAACTTCATACAAAAATATCTTTTGAATATTATGTAGTCTGAACATTACGACAAATAAAAAATATGTTACGGTTCCCAAACCGATTGAGATAGAATGCCGCTTGTGGCACTCTATACGCTTCGTACAAGGATGCCGTCAAATTACGGCATCGTAACCGATCGTACTATGTTGCCGCTTGTGGCACTATTCACTGCCTACACTTTGTACTAGGATGCCGTAATGACGGCATCGTAACCGACCGTACTAGAATGCCGCTTGCGACACTCTATCCACAGCCTTATTTTTATTCTATGCTTGTCAAAATGATTCATTGAGGTTCTCGTGGCAAAAACTAGAAATAAATCCTAGTGACATTTTTGCGTGTGTGTCATTAGTTTGTTTACAAATTTTTTTGTCTTCTTAATAGTACCTGTAAAATGCTTAACTGTAAGCATTAAACTGTAATAAAGTTCTTATATTGAATAAACAAATTGATTATCAGCCACAGCAAGAGATGGTCAGCGATGATGAAGAGGACACTGTCTGCTGCAAGTTCTGCGCGAAGAGCTTCGTCAGCCCCCCGGCGTTGCGCAACCATGCCTTGATGGAGCACTTCGATGCCTACAGCACGGGTGACCCTACCTCGTGGACGAAACCTATACAAGTCAGTATTTATCGTAATTGGGATTGTTAGGCCTAAAAGTAGAACAAAGATAATGACAAACATTTATATAAACACACTAATACATGATAATACTAAGAGATAGTTAAGTACATAACATTATGACACATTATACAGGACAAAAATAAAATTGTATTCTAAGACTCTAGGCACCATGGCGAACCGACAAGCAACTGAATTTCAATTGTGTCTGGTTTTGTGGCAGTCAATGTGTTAAAGGAAAGCAAAGAATGTGAGGTATAATAGAACATGAAGTCATTAATTTAGCCTAAAGCCAAATTAGCCGGAGATTTTGCGCTGAAAGTTTGACATTTGATTTTGAAAGAAAAGAAATTATTTTGACTGTTATTCATCTGAGACACATTTTGTACTTTAAGTAATTTGTAACTTTAAGTTGTGCTGGGCCGCGTGACAGTATGACGTATGCTTTGCTTTGGCATCTTTCACTAAAGGTGGGGTCCCACGGCCCGTTTAAAGACAGGCCGCACCAGGCCGACTCACGCCATGTCACTCATTGCCACGTCTGGCGCGGCCTGCTACATTTTTGTCCGACAAAATAAGTTGTCCGATAAACAGTTGCTCTAATGATTTTGATTAATAATTCAGACACACAGCACCATCCATTTTCTACCTACTGGGATTTGAACCCATGACCTTTTGCTCAGAAGGCAGTCAGACTACCGTTTGATTATAAATATGTTTATGCCAAAAGAAGTTGTCAGTTACGTCAAAAAATAGTGCTTGATGATTCATGATTTAGGATCACGTCAACTTATTCGTTCTATGTATTCTTAAAAATGGAGACATACATTGTATAAATAATTATCGTCCCATTGCCATACTGCCATAAATATCTACTGACAATGTGACAGTCCATAGCTCACTGACTACATTGTAAGGCAATTGGACTCACAAAAGCATTTGACACAATTTCAGTACCCATACTTTTCGGGAAGTTATATCAACATGGTATAACATAACGACATTCTGCCGTGTTACACCTAATGTATCTTATACAAACTATCGTGTTTTTAATCATAACTCACAAAATAAGACATTAATTTTGCATTTTGTTTTTAATCTACACTCGCGAGCAAGAAACCGGAATCACTTCATCGCTAAAGACAGTTTTTATAATTTTTATGCAATTAATTATATTTTGTGGTATATCATTTGAAAGGTAATTATATTAGCTTTTAAATAATATCAAACAGATAAAAAAAAATCATATCTATTACGATAGGATAGATTATTAGATATTAGACTAAATAGCGACTGCACATGTGCTCAGAGTGACAGGTGGTGAGCCCATCGCCGCTCTATGCTGTCGGATTTATGTGCAGTCTTTAGTCCGTTAGTCACCTTTTACGACACCCAAGGGAAGAGAAAGGGTGGTAGTATAAAGCCGCTAAGCGACACAGCTCAGCACGGTGAATTTCTTAATCTTTAAAAAATTATAAATATCTGAGCCTCATTGCTTTTTGTTCAGGCTGAGATTCCTGATGGCAGCTCGTCCGAAGAGATCGACGCGGAAACCCTCTTCGACTCGTCGCAGGGACTAAACGCGAAGCACAAGCACAACGGGCTGCTCGAGGCCGGCGTTGAGGTCAAAGTTGAGGTGAGTAGGTGCACAAGTCATACATACATAAGTCATCAAAGACATTACTTATACTAATAATATGAACCGGCTGCCTAGCAACTTATCGCAAATTCCGCTACGCCTACACATTCCCTGCTGAAAAAGCGAATGCCAGTAACATGCAGCCATTCCCTGTTTCCTACACCCTCTCAAATAATCAATTTTAAACTCGTTTGCTTTATTTGACACTGTCGAAGCCGAAATTCGGCAAATAATTATGACTAAGAATTTACTGTGCCACTGGAAAAGAGAAATACCTTTGTACTTTCTTAAAAAAAGTTAAAAGTGTACTTATTCCACCACTTACGCTTTTCTAAGTGATTGAATTGACGAATTGTCGATCAAAGTGTCGATTAAAAGTGTCGTTACTTAGCGGTCCCCACGCGGCGAAGCTCATCTTAAACATATTAATAGGTTATTTAATAAAGTTAGAAGGCCGATAAAGAAAGGCCCCATTCCCCGTTCGAATCCTGCTTGTGGATGTTTTTACATTATTCAATTTGTTATTTGTTTGCAACAAAATTTGCGTTAAGATTATATAAACAATATTTATAATAAGAATTATATTAGTATCGGATACCGAAATGTGTGAACTTAATATAACTATCTTCTTTCAGGTGGTAGACGGCGACGAAGATGCGGGGCTGTACGGCCCCCCACAGGCCTCGCCCTCAAGGATAGCCGCCGACGTAAGTGCTTTTTCTATTACTAAATAATACCTCCAACATCGTCTTTAGAGTTTTTTTATTGCTACATTACTCCAAAATTTTCATAATTTTGACCTGTCGTACATTCATCTCTACCACAACTGGTATTTATAAAAGTAGAAATAAACTGTATGGGTTTTTTTAAATGTTCATTCAAATTTTAATGAATATGTAAAAAATTACTCAACTGTTTAAGAAAGTGTGCATGCTATAAAAATCTAATTTTAATTAAGGTAAAATTAAAAAGTCTAGTAAAAAAAAATTAAAAGTAAAAAACCTTTTTAAAAAACAAGCTTTTATTTAAATGCGCTAAAAGAAAAAATAAAAAACTTTTACTTTTAACTGTCATGTAAAATGGGATTTACATGTGTAGAAGAACAAAATTGTAATGTTTATGTGACCTTGTATGTGGCCAATGTAAGATATTATAGAGATTAATAAATGCCAATTCTAATGTTAAATAAAAAAAAATGCAAATGCAAAATATTAAAAGGAAATTACCTTTAAATTAAAACTCGGGCGCCAGATAGCAGTATCACTATCAAATTAAATATATAGAAAACAAATTTTACCTCGGAACGTCATCGGAAAGATTGGCTTTTAATCTGCAGGGGGGTAGATTAAATAATAAAACTATCTAACACTGAAGCATTGTTTTATTGCAAAATCCCTTGCTTAACCTTTTGCCGCTTAAAGTTTAATACTAACGAACAAAGTTTACGCTTGTGAATTCAAAGTTACCATCATAATAACATTCTAAAGTTATACGTTATGTATTTTAAATGTATTCAATACAAAGAAGATCAAATAGACTAATTGTCTTATAAGTAGGAACCATGCCTATAAATTTAATTACCCAAAGAGCATTGTATCGTGACTCAAATCAATATGTTGTGAATATATATACTAGTGTGAATATAACTAATATTTTTGTGAATATAACTAATAATTTTGGTGCTAACCATTTTAAACCAACAGGATCTTAAATTACTGACCTGGGTGTTAAGTTACCATTATGAACGTTTCCTTGTCTAAGCAACGCGCGTCTGGTCGCATGTTGAAGACGACAGACCAGTTCGATGAAATTATTGAAATAAAAGTAGAAATAAGAGACATCTGGAAGACGCGTTTATAGCTGAAACAAAAAACCAGAATTAACACGTGCCGTGCAAGGACCTTGGAATGGTGGGGCAACGGGAATTGGGTCCTGATTGGATCCGTCCTGTTGACACCGCCGGACCATCGAGGCAGAATTTACTGGGTCCTCTTGGGATCCGCCTGACGCTCCCAGGTCTGATACAGGGGGGGGCTCGGGCAAGAAGCCGTGGCATAGGTCGGGCAACCGCAAGCGTCAGGCCAAGCTGCTTAGGCAGCGGGCCGAGGGGGAGATGACGGCTGATGCGGTGGAGCGCTCGAAAAGGCTGAGGGAGGTCAGCAATGAGAGTCAGGAGGCGCTTGATGCCAAACGCGTTAAGACTCACGGGTCTTACGCGGGGGCAGTAAGTGCCTATAAGATGGCCATCATTGCTGACGATTACCCTGCGACTACGCTGGGAGAGGGTCACTACGTGGCGATCCAAGGAACCATTTGGGACCTGCTGGAGGCCGCGCCTGACCCTCTGCCAGTGGTAAACATCGGAGGCATATCGTCGGGGGCTATACTCTTCACGTGTGAGGGGAGTAGCTCGGCGAACTGGCTCCGAGCGCAGGACGGCCTTGTCGTGGAGGGCGTCGTGGTCAGGGTGGTTGATGCGAAGGACCTTCCGAAGCCAGTTAAAATAGCCTGGAAATCCAGAAACATCAGCCGGCTTGAGGTAGGTAGAGTTTTGAGGATGTTGCAGAGGTACCATCCTGGCTTGCGGTCCTCGAGCTGGAAGATCGTCGACACTAAGGTCGAGGGTCTAACAGTTCGTTGGATCGTGTTGATGGATGGTGCCTCTGCAGCATTCATCAAAGCGGAGGGCTACTGCCTTAATACGGGCATCGACAAGAGCGTCTTTAAGCTTCTGGAGGAGAGGCCTACGGACGAGCTTGTCGGTGCCCAAGGCGGTAGCGGTGGTGTGAGCGTGGCGGAGGTGACTTTGGGTGAGTGCTCCCAAAGCACTCCAGTGGCGGTGGGGCAGCCGGAACTTGGCGCACCTATTGCGGTAGCCGAGGATGTTGGAGAGGAGACCACACCAATGGAGTGTGGTGGGATCTTCTCGCCAAGATCCGAAGATGGCGGCCTCCTTGGTCGAGTGGTTTGTACACCGGTTTCCATGGTGTCGCCATCTCTGAGGTCCCGGGTTCGATCCCCGGTCGGGTCAATCTAGAAATTATAGTTTTCTAAATGGTCTCGGGTCTGGGTGTTTTCTATGTATAATAAGTATTATTTAAGTATTTTAAGTATGTTTATCCGTTGTCTAGTAACCATTTAACGAGTTTCTTCGAAGCTTCTCTTGGGCTAGATAATTGGTGTGAGTGTAGGAAAGTTTAGTTTAGTTAGTTTAGTATGTCATGGGGGAGCTCGCCCTGGACCAGCTGCTTCTGGGGGGGTCGTCTCCGTTGGCCGTGCACACGGCTTCGGATGGCGAACTCACGGAAGACGGGCGATAACCTTAACAGAGGTAAGGTGCGTTCAGATCAACCTTCATCATTGTAAGGCTGCAACTGACTTCTGGCACGCCACCTAAAAAGGAATCAATTCGACATTGCCTTAATCCAGGAACCTTACCTTTACAGGGGCCAGATTAAAGGTTTAGGTGGAACCCCTAGTATAATATACTACAATTGTTCTACTAATGACATGAGGACTTGCGTTTATGTCAGAAACGACCTACACGCAATGCCTCTAATGAAGTCTGTTGCAGGGATCTGACCGCTGTTAAGGTCCTTACGGGGGAAGGGGGTGCTAGGCGGACGGTAATTTTATCGTCAGCTTACCTCCCTTTCGAGAAGGCGGATCCAGTGTCAAAGGAAATACGGGAACTGGTAACCTGCGCTGGCGCGAGAAAACCAAGATATCATCATCGGCTGCGATGCCAACGCGCATCATGTGATCTGGGGCAGCTCAGACACCAATGAGAGAGGGGAGAAACTGCTGGAGTATCTGGTAAGTTCACCCATGCAAATACTTAACAAAGGAAATAAGGCTACCTTTTTCAATGCCCGGAGGGCGCAGGTGATTGATTTAACTATTGCTAGTAACAGAGTGGTAAGTAACATCACAAACTGGCATGTATCGGACGAAGTATCCCTCTCCGATCACAACTATATATGCTTTAGGTACAGACTAGGTAAGACCATAGGAACTGTACGAAGGAAGAACCCAAGAAACACCAACTGGGAGGGCTTCAGAAGGGATCTCAGGCGGGAACTAGATGGTCTATGCTGTAAACTTAACTCAATTGTGGACATAGAGTTTGAAGCTGACAGACTCACAGAAGCACTGATGACGGCCTGGCAGAACAACTGCCCAGAAACAAAATCAGTGGCGGGGAGACAGCCGTGGTGGATTCCAGAGGTGGCTCAGATTAGAAAAGAGACACGACAGGCGTTCAATGAAGCGAAGGCGAAGAACGACTTTAGCGATTACAATAAGGCTTTAACTCGCTACAGCAGTGCGGTTCGTAAAGCAAAAAGATCGGCTTGGAGGAAACATTTTGAACAGATACAATCTGTTCCTGAAGCAATGAGACTAACCAAGGCAATCTCTACAATAAAGGTGATTCCACTGTCTACAGTAATAAAGACAAATGGAACTCGAACAGAAAATGGTGAGAATACACTGAAGGTCATGTTTGATACCCACTTCCCTGGATCAAGCATCATTCAAGACGAACATGATCCGATCAGCTGGAAGGAGCAGCAAGTTACGACTTCCAAGTATGATTGGATAATAGCTAAAAACGTGGTGGATGAATCTAAGGTTAAATGGGCACTGGGGAGCTTTCAACCATATAAAGCACCAGGACCTGACAATATTTACCCCATCCTACTACAACAGGGCGCTTCCATTCTGGGCCCCCATCTCTGCAGATTGTATAAAGCCTGCATTGCATTTGGTTATATACCCAGAACATGGAGACGTGTTAAGGTAATATACATCCCAAAACCGGGTAAACCAGATTATGAAGAACCCAAAGCTTTTAGGCCAATAAGTCTCCAATCTTTTCTTCTTAAGACCTTGGAAAAGATGGTAGACAAATTTATCAGAGCGGGACCGTTAAAAAAATTCCCACTTCACGGACTTCAGTGCGCTTACCAGCCAGGGAAGTCAACAGAAACCGCTCTCCACCATGTGGTGAGCCGAGCGGAATCAGCCTTGGAGAACATAGAGATCTGCGTCTGCACATTCGTAGACATTGAAGGTGCATTTGATCGCATAACCTTTGACTCCATCAATGTGGCAGCCAGAGATCATGGCGTGCCACAACCGATCTGCAAATGGATCGAATGCATGTTAAAGGGTAGAATAATCTACTCAGAACTGCTTGGGGACAGTTTACTCGCTCAAACAACTAGAGGGTGCCCGCAAGGAGGGGTTCTTTCTCCTCTGCTATGGAGCCTTGTAGTTGATTCAATCATAGCAAAACTGAACCAAGGACCACTATATACGGTTGGTTATGCGGATGACCTGGTCATCACAGTCAGTGGAAAGTTTCCCTCCACGGTATCGGAGCTAATGCAACGTGCTCTATGTTTGCTGGTGGATTGGTGTAATACCAATCATCTATCCGTAAACCCGGGGAAAACAACCGCTATCTCTTTCACGAGGATGAAAAACCTCACGAAATTGGGAAGCCTAAAACTTTACGGCTCCCAGCTTCCCTGGTCCAGAGAAGTGAAATATCTAGGCATAACACTGGATAAGGAACTTACCTGGAAACAGTACATGGACACGAACGTTACCAAGGCCTATAGGGTCTTTGGTATGTGTCGGTCCACCTATGGCAAAACATGGGGGCTTAACCCCAAAATCATAAGGTGGATCTACATGATGATGGTGCGGCCGATCCTTACATATGGCAGCATCGTCTGGTGGCCCAGGACCAGGCTGAAAATCTGTAAGAATGCTTTAAGCAAACTTCAGAGGACAGCATGCATGGCGATTACTGGGGCATTCAGAACCACACCGACGGCAGCTCTGGAGGTCCTTACGGACCTTCCACCCCTGCACAGTGTCATAGCAACAGAGGCAAAGAAAGCGCTACATAGACTTAAGGTGGCCGGGCTGTGGGACGCATCTAAGCCACTGACCAGACATACAAAATGGGAACCTAATGATTCCCTTGATAGGATCATGGAAATGGGGTGTGACAAAATATCCCCCCAGTACATGTTCGAAAAGAAATTCAGTATATATGTTCCAACTAGGGATGAATGGAGACAAGGACCACCGTCTCCAGAGAAGAACAGCCTAATCTGGTACACCGATGGATCCAAAATGGAGTCGGGTACTGGAGCAGGTATCTTTAGCAATGACTTCGAACATAGTCAAAGCATGGGAAAATTTGCAACTGTATACCAGGCCGAAATTTTTGCAATACTCCTATGCGCAAAAAAGAATTTTGAACTCGCCCCTAGAAAGCGAAACATATTCATCCTGAGTGACAGCCAAGCAGCACTCAAGTCACTTATATCGCCCCGTATCGACTCCAACCTTGTACTTGAAACCACAAAAGCTTTAAACAAGCTAGGTGGACACAACAGGGTGAGATTGATTTGGGTACCAGGCCACATGGGAATCCATGGCAATGAAATGGCTGATGCACTTGCCAGGGAGGGCTCAGAGACCCCATTTATTGGTCCTGAGCCGTTTGTTGCACTGGCACCGAGCACCATCAACAAGGCCTTTAAGGACCAAATCCAAAACAGGCATAAAACCGAATGGAAAAAGCTACCCGGCATGAAACACTCAAAATCCTTCATAGGTGGAGACGCCCTAGGTCGAAGTAAAATCATATGCGGAGGTAGCAAAAGGCAGGCACGAACAATCATCGGAGCCCTGACCGGGCACTATGCCACAAAACAAATACCATAAAAATGCGGCTACGTATTCATTATTGAATGATGTACTTTTCGCCAAACAATATTAAACCAAATTCTGAAACAAAGTCTCGCGATAAGCCACAAATTTCGGCATGTAATTAAAACGAAATTCCAACAAATGCGATCGGACTTACCAAATAAATAAGAAATTAAGGCATATTAGCCTTTTCTAAGGATTTAATATCATCTCGAAAATGAGATGTCGAAGGATAATTCTTCGCAAAAGAAAATTAGCGTTGCGCCATTTGCCGACGCGATGCCAATAAAGGACGAAACCGGAAACTGTCACATTGACACACAACGTGAAGGGAATGTTTTTTAAGCAAAGGCAAAGGCAATTTCTAGACGTAATACGTTCTATAAAAAAAATGAAGATGTAATGTCGAACTAAAATATGACATTACAACCCGTCCCTCCCTAAAAACTAAATAAAAGAAAAGACATTTTCTTTTATGACAAACTCTACCAAGGACTCTATCAAACTCTACCAAAGACTCTATCAAAACTTTACTAAGACTCTATCAAAACTCTACCAAACTCTACTAAACTCTACCCTAGTTGGAGTACAAGGGATTTTGAAAACACTAAACAAAACCTAAAACTCTAAACCTCAGTTTATAAATATCTAAACACCAACACCAAACTTATTATTTCAAAACAAATAAAACAACAATGTTTTTATAAACCAACACCAAAACTATTATTTCCCAACAAATAAAACAACAATGTGTTTATAAACCCAACACCAAAACGAATCTCAAACAAAATATGGTCAGACCCTAACGTCGATACAACAATAAATGAATTGGTTAGACAACCATGTCACCAAATCGAACAAACTCCTACAACCCACTAGATATCGGTTAGACAACTAAGGTCACAGAGTCTGAAACTCTCCTTTCTTCAAATTATGGGAAATCGGTTGGACACTAAGTTCACCGAGTCTAATAACACATTCCTCCGGACCATCGAAAGCACAGCAAATTAATATCGGTTGGACAACAACAGTCACCGAATCAAGAGCTCTCGTGATCGACTACGATCTCCAGATCGCAAAACAACGCGAACACGTCGTATTACAACGCGTCCAAAAGCAGACACCAATCGCTCTAGACAAAGCAAGGCGACGTCGAACAAAACGACTAAACCCTAACGTTAAACAAACGTCTATCTAAAAGTATCATCTGCGATCAGCACAACACCACCGACCTACTGCGCACAGAGTCAACAAAAATCCTGAAAAGAATTCAACAAACAAACAAAAGTGATTTTGTGATCGGCGCAACACTATCCGACTTACCGGACACAAAGTCAACAAAAAAAAGGGAAAACATAACGGAACAAAATGTCCGTTACATCCCAAAAGAAATGGTAACCATAAAATGGAATCCAACAAACAAAAGGTCAAGGAAAACCAAACCAAAGTTTTCCAAAACGGCAAAACCAAAGTGGCATCCAAAAGAGAAAGCGTCCAGGACAACCAAAACAGTGTCCAAAAACAAAAAATGTCAGGGACAAACAAAAATGTCATCCAAAAGAGAAAAAACTGTACCAATGAGCAATTTTTCTGAAAAGAATAAATTGTCTGGTCAGAACAAAATGTCATGTCCAGGTATGGATCCAGAACTTACATAATAAACAAAATTAAAATTAGACTACAAATAACTAATCCAACTTAGTCCTAAGTGTAGACAACAAAGTGCAACCAACAAAATACAACAAACAAAGTACACTAGGATATTATACAAAATGTACAACCAAACAAAAAGAAATCATTTACTATGGGTAAACAAACTAGAGAAATTCCTTTCTATCCAAATTGACCTAAGATTTGACCTTTAGAACAAACTCTATTGACATCCGTTCTGAAGTTTCCTTTCATACATCATCTAATTACATAAGGCTATATCCTCACATTCATCTCTTACAAAAGCCTGGTCCCCCAAAACAAGACATCAACAGCGAGCCTGAAAGATTCCAAAACAGATTAAATTTTTATTTTTAATAATATCCTTTTTACATGATAACGCCCAACGTAACCCTTTTCTAAATCTTTCAAAACATAAACGTTATCTGAAACTTTTTCTAAAATTTTACATTTTACAAACTTAGGCTTAACTTGCAAGTTTAGCCGAAAAATAAGCCGGAGCATTAGACTGAACAAAACTACGCCTCCAAACAACATCACCCACAGCAAACGAAATAACTCTGCCACCCTTATTATAATAAGACGCATTGCGTTTATAAGCTCTAAACAACTGAGTCTGAACTCTAACAAAAATATCACTAAGTGAATTTAAAGAATAAGCAAAAGAATTTCTTTCACCCAAATTAACATCATTTAAATTATTAAAAGAATCACTAAATCTGTGCAACGAGGCATCAACAATTAACTCTCTACCAAACATGAGAAAGTTAGGAGTAAAGTCAGTAGCAAGACTAACACTACTATTCAAAGCTAACTGAACATGAGGCAACAACTTAGACCATGTCCTCTGATCATCTTTAACAAAACATGATATACAAGTTTCAATGGTTTTATTACATCTCTATACTAGGTTATTTTGAGGGGTATACAAAGTATTTTAAAATATTTCATTAATGTTATAAGTTTTCACGAAATCTACAAAATGTTTAGAAGTAAACTGAGTACCATTATCGCAGACTATAATTTTAGGAACACCAAACTTAAGAAAAATTTATTTTTCAAAAATCTTACAAATTGCTAAAGAAGTAGCCTTAGCTAAAGGAAATATCCAACAATATTTAGTAAAAACATCTACTACAGAAAGTATATATTTATGACCAGAATAACTTTTAGGTAAAATTCCTATTAAGTATATCAACCGAAAGCATAACCATGGGGAAATCTACTTTTTTAGGATTTATCATATGGCCAAAAGGTAGAGAAGTACTATGTTTATAAGCTGTGCAAACATCACAAGACTTAAAGTACAAATGAACGTCTTTAAACATCCTATTCCAAAAATAATGTTGTTTAACTTATTATCAATTTGTCTGTTTCAATTAAAAGAGCTAAGCCGCTCTTTGGGGGGCGGTATGGTAGATTTAGATCAATCATATTCAATTACATTCACATCACTATCAATCGAATTAGACTTGTACCGATGCTACGTCCCTAACCTACCTTCTACTGCCCTCATCATTTTTATCCTCGATCCTATGGGGGTAAACCAATATCGCGTCGTGTCGTGTCGGCCATCTTCACTTCCGATCTAGCCTGCCTACGCGACAGGGCCTTTGAGTCGAGCTCTCGTGTTCCTCATTTATCGGTCAAGTCATAACATCTTCCAAGTGATCGCCGCGAGTTTACTACAGTGATCACGAACTTTTGCCGTGGAAAGTCAAGAAAGAGTGAGACGCGCGTCCACTACAGCCAGCACGCGGGAGCAACGTCGAACCAGGTTAGCCCCCTAAAACCCCTCTTCTTTGATCGCCCAAAGGGTTTTTACTTTTTTTTTTTACTTTTTAGTTATCACTAGACACGTTTTTCATCTGTTCATCTCACTGAATACAAATATTTATGTATACAAAATTTATTCACGTAAACCACCATCACCACATTAAGACGAATCAAACTCGACGCGGTTGTGTCGCTTACTTACTGAGTTCCCATGGCCACCTTCCAGCTCCATCATCAGACCCTGGTTACCATCTAGCACTAAAGTACTCGTCAAGACGAATCAAACGAGCCCAGACTCGATGGGGTTGCGTCGTTTCTTTACTGATTTCCTATGGCCACCTTCCAGCTCCATCATCAGACCCTGGTTACCATCTAGCACCAAAGTACTCTCGTCAAGACGAATGAAACGAGCCGAAACTCGATGGGGTTGCGTCGCTTCATTACAGAGTTCCTATGACCACCTTCCAGCTCCATCATCAGACCCTGGTTACCATTGAAAGACAAACTACTCGTCAAGAATGAAGTCAAGAAAATGTTAGTCCAAAGGAGAAGATTTTTTTTTTGCTTAAAATAGGTGAAAATTGATCAGAGTTCATATCAGTTGATAAATACTCTAAATATTTAATACTTTCAATCTACACTAATTGCAGATTTTAAGAGATGCCCATTAATATTTTGGAAAAAAAATCATTATTAGAAAAATGCGTCGAAAGGAACGATGTCCGAGTTCTCTTTTTGACAGTTGCGTGACATATGTAATGTGACATAAACTGACAGTTGATCGGTGATCCATCCAGCTGTTTGTTCTTTGTTTTCAACTATTTTTTTTCAATTCCAATTCAGTAATTCTGTTTTGAAGACTTTTGATACCTACCTATTAATTTTAGCTAAAAAGTTGACATCCGCGAAGTCCAAAAGGGCACCGCCATTTCGGTTCCTAGAGAATTCTGTTTTGATTAATCGCTTTTGATCAAAACTGTCTTTCCTAAACAAAATGTACATATCTTATTATTATTTGGAGGGGGGATGACGCCAGCGAAGTCGGACGGGTGATCCGTCTCCATATCCGGAACCATTTCACTTAGTTTCCTAGGAATACAATACTTACATAAATCAACAATATAGATAGAACTCCAGTACCTACGGTAGCTTTTCTAAACGTGAAATTAAAAGTGACTAGCCGTAGTGGACTCTATGACTTCACAAGCAGTCAATCTTTAGCATTGTTTGCACACAATCCCTACCAGTGGAGATAGCCTGGTAGGGATAGGTGGAAGAGACGAGATCTTCAATGTCGTTTTACTTGATTTATAAGGAGTTTATTGATGAAGCCATTCATAAAAAGATGTCGGAATTGTTCGCATATCTACAGATTCGCATCTCTTCAGATTCTCGTTTCTTCGGAATCACAGTTATTCAGAGTACAGTTATAGCAAAACGCGAATATGTTAAAAACGAAACATTTAAAACAATATCATACAAGCGATAAAATATAATAACACAGATTTACAAACGAGATACCTAATAAAGTTATACACACAGGAATGGTTATATCTCCTGATATGCATGCATTTATGAATTATTTCATTTTGCTCCTGATATTTTGTAGACGGCTTTGTAGATACACAGCCTTGAACCGTGTTGCGTAGCGGTGAAAGTATACTACCACCCTCCCTCTTCCCTTGGGTGTCGTAAAAGGCGACTAACGGACTAAAGATTACACATAATTCCAACAGTACAGAACAGTGATGGGCCCACCACCTGTCACGCTGAGCATGTAATGGCGTTGGGACGGAGACCCGAAATGAAACAATGTCTTGCGTTGAATCAATCATCTTTATCCTCTAGTGTATCATCTTAAATACTAATTAACATCACATCTATACGTGACTAGAGGAAGGACGCCTTGTCAATCAGGAAGACCTTAATTATCACGTACTATTGAGTACGTGCTGATAGTGTAATTCACTATATCACACCTCCCCTGAAAAGGCTAGGCATCCCTTCCCTGAAAAGTAAACTCTTATTTTCTAAATATCTTAGTCCTATTCTTATGAACTATATATTCTTTATTATTCTTTAATATTTTTACATTAGTACCTAGCTCTTCTAAAACTTCAAATGGACCTAAATACAAGTCATTCAATTTATTATAATTTTCATTCTTATACAAGAGTAGATCACCTTTTTTGTAGTGTACTTCCTTACAATCTAAATCATAATTAGTTTTTCTACTTTGTTTTGATATTAATAAGTAGTTCCTGGCATCATTATGAGCTTTTTGCAATCTAAATTTTAACTCCGATGGATAATTGTCGTATACATATAAGGGATCAACTTTACTAACTAAATTACTAGGTACGTTACATGTTTTCCCAAAAACTAGTTCATAAGGGGAGTATTTGGTACTAGTATTTACAGAATTATTATAAGCAAAGCACCAATATGGTATCCAGGTACTCCAATTTGCCGACTGATTCTGTGTTTGTATTCTCAAGTAACATCCGAGATGTTTGTGCCAGTTTTCTAGCGAACCTATACTCTCATGATGATAGGGTGTTGAATTTAACTTATCAATATTTAGCAATTTACATACTGTTTCTAACGTGGAATTAATAAATTCCGTTCCACAGTCAGTCGCAATAACCCTGGGAGTACCATATCGTAAAATAAAATTTTCAGTAAAAACCCTAGCAACAGTTTCAGCTGACTTATCAAGTATTGGGTAAGCTTCTACAAACTTTGTCAATTCGCATTGTATTGTTAATATGTATTTATTACCCAAATTATCGACCTCCAACGGCCCCACAATATCTAAATATAATTTTTCAAAAGAAGTAGATGCTGTAGTGGTTATTACCATTTTCTCTTTATTATTTTTATTACAAAATTTCTGCTTTTGGCAATCTTTACAGCGAGTCACATATTCAGTTATGTCTTTTTGCATATTACTCCAAAAAGATTTTTTCCGAATATTCTTAGTCATTTTATTTATGCCTACATGACCACTTGTCGGCAATAAATGATAATCATTTAGTATAACACGTATCAAGTCTTTATTTGTAACATGTTCAACTTGGTTATTAATAATACATAACCGCGGTAATTCTTTATGTTTCATGAAAGTTTGGGTCAAAATTTTAATAAACTTTTTATTAAACCCATTTTTAATCACAACGACTTCTACAATATTATATTTTTTACATAATGCACTCAGTTCTCCTATCGTTGCGTCTCGGCGCGCCTCCGTTAGTAGAGATTCCTGATTTATGTAAATAGTAGAGTCACTAAATAACATATCACCCGTCTGTGAGACGTATCTTTTCTTTTTCCTCAACTTCACGAAGTTTTCATACGAACAAATATCTAACCTTACATCATTTTGTGATTTCTGCATAATATCTACCACTCTTGGTTGCCTATGATCAACAGGGGGCTCAACCCTGCTACTTCCAGAGGTAGCGGGTTCATTATTTTGCTCCATGGTTCTTTTCATTGAACGGGTTACTACCCCCAAAAAATTTGAATTTAGATTTTTTAACTCGTCTGATGTTATAATGACTCTCGATAAGGCATCTGCCGTTACATTTTCGGAACCTTTTATGTATTCAATATCGAAATCATATTCTTCTAAACAAAGTCTAAACTTAGTTAAACGGCTACTAGGATCTTTTATGCTAAATAAATGAACCAATGGTCTATGATCTGTTAATACTTTAAATTTTCGTCCGTACAAATATGGTCGAAAATGTTTTATAGCCCACACTACCCCTAATAACTCTTTATGAATGGTTGGGTAGTTTATTTCTGAACTGTTTAATTGTCTGCTTGCATAAGCTACGGGCTTATTATTTCCATTTGATAATACAGCCCCCAAGGCTACCCCTGACGCATCGGTTTGCAACCGGAAAACATTATCTTTTCCAAAATCTGGATAATCTAAGACAGGAAATGAACTAAGTGACTTTTTTAAGGTCTGAAATGCCACGTCACATTCTTCCGTCCACTGAAACTCGACATGTTTCTTACAAAGACGGTTTAGTGGGTACACTATTGTGGCAAAGTTTTTTATGAATTTTCTATAAAAGTTCGCAAAAGCCACAAAACGACGAATCTCATTTACATTTTTAGGTACTGGGAACTTTTCCAAGACCTCGATTTTACTGTTGTCTGGCAACACCCCGTTTGGCGTAATAACATGCCCTAAATAATTAATTTCTTTCCTCAAAAATTCGCACTTACAAGGGTTTAGTTTTAAATTAACTGACCTAAACCTCTCAAATACACTCATTAAATTTGTATTATGCTGCGATAGGCTTTTCCCGAAAACTATTACGTCATCGAGATATAGAAAACATATCTCGTAATTTAAACCCGATAGAGCCATAGACATAAGTTTAGAAAATACGCTAGGACTCGTTTTGAGACCCATAGGTAATCTTTTCAGTTGATATTGCTTATCAGCTGTAAAAGAAGTGAATTTCCTACATTCTGGTGATAACCCTAGCTGGTAATAACTAGAACTGAGGTCTAAATGAGAATAGTATAAGCATCCCGAAAGTGAGTCAATAATTTCTTGTATATTTGGTAACGGGAACTTTTCGTCTACTATTTTTTTATTTAAAAGTCTATAATCTATTACGATTCTCCACTTTTTTTCACCGCTACTGTCAGCTTTTTTCGGAAGTAATAATAATGGAGAAGACCATTCGCTGGTACACTCTTCGATAATATCTTCTTCTAACAATTTACCTACCTGTTTTATTAACTCAGCCTTCTGAGCGTGCGGTATTCTATACGGTTTGACATAAACAGGAGACGCGTCATTTTGCAGTTTAATGTTGTACTCGTATAAGTTTGTAACGGATAGCTTATCACCCGGCATATGAAAGATATCTGCATATTTTGCACATATTTTCTCAATAGACCGTCTTTCTTCATCACCAAGATATGTTTTTAATTTAAGAAAATCGAATAGTTGTTTAACCCTCTCGACAGATTTTCCGTTTTCCGTATCAAAAGAGCATACGAAATAATCCGAGTATTTTCTAATTTTCGGGCTAAAGTTATTTAATTTTACATCTTCTTCCCGTGTGTTTAAAAATCGCACCGGAATCTTTTTCCCGTCTCCTACTACCACGGCGCCTGCTACAAATACGCCTGCAATAACTTCCTCCGCTAAAATGACACATTCGCCCTTTATCTCTGACGAAACATATTTTACGACCTCACATCTCCCTGGAATAGTCGTTATTATGTTTTTACCTAAGCCTAATTCTAGACTTATCTTATCCTGTAATGTAACCAGCTTATTTTCATAGTTAATTTTACAACTATATTTTAATAAAAAATCTTCTCCTAAAATTCCATCATTTTTACAGTGGAAGTTGCTAAACACATAAAACTTATGCCTAAAATTATAATTGTTAACACATAAGTCTAGATAAACATAACCTATTGATACTAAATCCCCACATACTCCTTTAATCTTAATTTCATCCCTTACTAGCTTTGCGTCGCGGGACACGCTACGGAGTTTATTTAACCAATCTAACTTTAAAATTGAAATGCTTGCTCCTGTGTCTACTAATAGAGAAATTTGAGTTTGACTACAAGTAAAACAAACGTAATTACCACTACCATAACTACAAATATCTACCTCAGCGCTATTCAGAACGAAAAAAATCATCGCTATGATGTTCGTTCTGACGTATACTCTGACGTTCACTTTCGTTCTCGTCATTAGACTGTTCTGCTGAGTCAACTAAGAAATGTACATTCCTACGTTTATTATGAGGTGACGTAAACCTGGTGTTGCGCTGACCCTGAAACCTATTCGAGTTATAGTAGGCACGACCCCGACCTTGCTGACTCGTCGCGTTGTTGTTACGTGACTTATTATATTGTTGATGATAGTTTTTATTTATCTTTTCAAATCGCTGGTTCGAAACATAGTTAACATAATTGTTTATTGGTGGTTTCACTACCGAGTCTTCTTGTTCTAAGGCTATAGTTATTGCCTGCCTAACTGTGCTTACGGACCTAGACGTAACTATAATGCTTGTACGAGCATTGTTTAGGCCGTCAGCGAAACGCTTGATAGCCATTTTTTCATTAATCGGCTTTAATAAATTATATGCCGACTCGTCTCCATTAGCCTGTGCTGTACTTAAATCGTTGGACATTTTTTCGATTTCACTACCAAACACTTCTATGGTCTTGTTTCCTTGCCTACATCGTAGCATTCGGTCTAAAATGGCTGTGTATGATTTAATCGGAATTAAAACATTTTTTATATCTTTTATTAGGTCTGCCACAGACACATAAGACTTATTAATTTTTGTTTTAGCACTGCTAGAAAGACGAGTTTTTAAAACAAAATTGATTAACAGAGGCTGGTCCTCGTTTCTAAGGGTACTACTATAATACTCTATTCCGTCTATTAGTTGGTTAATTTGCGTTTCGTCGCAATCTACTACTGGGAGGAGCGTGAGCGCGACTTTTAGATCGAACGTGGCCATGGTTGTGATCGTTTCTGAATGATGCGGGTTAACGAGTGACTCGATTTCCTCAAAATTACATAAAAACTTTGACGATATTGCTTTTGTTATTTGTAATTCTACAGCATCTATCCCTTTTTTACATAAGTCTGCAGATATTTGTTCAAAAATATTTTTAATTTCCTTTGCTCTTAAAAACTTATTCTGCCCCTGAGCGGAATAACGTCCTTACTTAATTTAATAATAGAGTCTCTAATAGCCTTAAGCTCACTCAAGAGTTCTGACAGGTTTGCCATGAACACACTTTAGAAAAAAAAATTGGTTGCCTGTAAAGTCGGTATACGGGCGAAAGTTTTACGTGACAACGACTTTGAGTGGTAAAATAATTTTAATGTGAATATTCATTCGTATAGTAGGAAGAAGGATGAAATAATAGTAACAATTTAAAACATTTATTTATAAAAAGAGTTATATTTAAAACAAATATGCAGACCGATCATAGTTGAGTGGGAGAGAGACGCAAGGCATTCGGCGGGCCTCTCTCTCGTTCGGTGACTCATCGTAACGTTACCGAGCGTTACACTTTTTCATAAGTGACTCCCAGCCGCAACCTAATTTAAGACGTTGTCACGTCAAAAAAAAAAATCACTCACACACACACATAGATTCTTGGTAGCATAGTTATATTAATTCGTGCTGGCTTACACGTTCTGTGCTGGTCCAATTGCCCGTCGAACCGCTCTGCGTTCTACCTCTTCTAATAGTCGTGCGTTGAAGTAACGTAGCAGCCTAAGTACTATATAGCCCGCTAGTACAACGACGATGGTCAGTAAAAAGATCTCTGAAAGTTGCATCCCAACGGCCAAGGGAGTTGATGCTGCCGCCGATTGAGTTGGTGATTGACTGACAATAATATTGTCTTTAGATTGTGGGTTTCCCATAGTTAAACAATTTTGGCTTACAGTTTTTCTTCTTATTTCCTTCGTCCTTCTTGTAGGCCCGTGTAGCACTATTTTCCTGATATTTTGTAGACTTCAACTAGCGATTTCGCGGCGCGGACTTGTGACACCATGTCACGGTCGCCATGTAATGGCGTTGGGACGGAGACCCGAAATGAAACAATGTCTTGCGTTGAATCAATCATCTTTATCCTCTAGTGTATCATCTTAAATACTAATTAACATCACATCTATACGTGACTAGAGGAAGGACGCCTTGTCAATCAGGAAGACCTTAATTATCACGTACTATTGAGTACGTGCTGATAGTGTAATTCACTATATCACAAGCACATGTGCAGTCACTATTTGGTGAAAAGTGGACTATGGCAGAGGACTGCTTTGGCGGTCCTCATTGCCTAGTCTCTGACTAACCCTTCGGGGATAATAGTTGTGATTATATGTATGTATGTTTAATAAAGAAATGAATAAAAATAATTTTGGCTGGATACCAAGTGATACCTACTACTTATGTTTTTGCGTCACTTGTACAAATGTATAGTGAAATGAGATTTCGAAACGAGAATCAGAGATGTGAATCTGTAGAAATGCATAACCAAATATATGCAAATAATTTATGTTCTGTAAGCATCACTTGTAGTTACATGGAAGAAAATGCATAAGTATAATTGGGTTTATAACTTTATTAATAAATAAAACAATGTCATTTTTATTAACTTTCTTTATTCATCCTCCATTACCAAAACACCATCTAAAAATGTAGCAGGTGCCAATATGGAATCTTGATGCCGAGCCCAGCCAAGGTACCAAACTATCGTCATAACGTGAGCACAAGTACCAACTGTTCGTTTGCCTATGATACATGAACAGTAATAGCCACAGATCTGGTCCCACCAATTAGCTTCTCCTGAATTTAATAATATATATGTATAATAAACTGTATTACTATGATGACGGGACCTAATCCTTCCTCTAATTAATAATGTGTCATGTAATGACGATATTCCTGGTACGTTTGTTACAGTTACACTGTCATTTACTTCTATTACAAACGTACCATTTGTTCGGATATGTTCCCCATAATAAGACCTGGCCTGCTTAATTTGGTAGGTCCCTAATGCAAACAGAACCAAGTCAGACATTTCCATTACAGGGAACATATCCAATTGAGGTACTTGCCATCTATTCTTATGAAATTAGCCCTGTGCCTATTTAAATGCAGCTGTTGCACATGATCAGCTAAATGGTTTGGCATATCCAATCTTTCTAAGGCTCTTTGCAAAATAGGCTCAGCGTCAGGCCGGTCGGTTATAACGGGATGAAAATGATTTATTATTGCTGCTGCAATTCTAAAGTCTTGCATTAGATTCTCACTCATATTATTAAAGTAATTCACTCTAAATATTTTATAATCCCGTTTAAACCGACCGTTTACAACTTCCACTACCCACCTGCACATTGTCACTAATCTTGATTTATTGGCTTTTATCGTAGAGAGCTGTGAACCTTCGTTTTCTGAACGTGTCTCTGGTTTATATACTGAATATCCTAAAGAATTGAGTAACCCTAAAGCATCTCTAAATCCACGATCTAAAATGAACACATCATTCTGTGTAAAGTAGCTCCTGAGGTCGGAACTCTCATTTTCAAATAATTGTTTTATTATGTCAGCATCAGTAGTGGTTGCTGGGTAAGGTCCATATGCATCTACAATATGACCATCAGTAGCTACAATCAAAAATGGTTTCACTAGATTGCGGAATTTGTGAAGGCTGTAGGATTTTTTTTGAAATAAGTAGTTAGACGACTTTTGGACATAAATGTAAGTTCCATCCATGATCACAATAGGGTTGTTCAATTCTGTACCAAATAAACCACGAGGTATAATAAGATTCCTTGCGCTCAATGCTTCACGTGATATATGTCCCACACCCAGATGTAACGGTACATATACAGATGTCAGACAATTTCTTACGTTTTTTACATATGATCGAACTACAGAAGTTGTTATTTGAAAAATGCTTGCGATCCGAGCGTATGACTCTCCTGTCCTTATTTTTGCTAAGTAGAGTGCTAGAGCAGTCTTCTTTCTCTTGCAATTATTGAGTCCATTGTATATCAAATTAAACAATACTAGGAAATTGACAATAGACAAGCCAGTCCAGTAGTGACAAATACTTGGTTCAATGTTTTCTACATTTTCAAAGTTTAAAGAGTCAGTTTTGGACTCACTCAAAATATTTAACATATCTATGATTTGAGGTGAAGTGAAGTTTGTCATATATTCATAATCATTGAGTACATCCCAGTTGTACACTGTACTATGTTGCTCACAAACTCTTGAGTTAGCAGGTATAAAAACTTTGTAGTCAGCCAATATTCTTTTTCTTAAATATTTGGGAACTCTGAATCTCTCCATGTTTATACACTCTGGTACAAAGCAGTGACTTGCAGTATCTGAAGTGCGACTATAGCCGGGAAGAGTTATGGTAGAGATGAGTTCATGATGCAACTCATCTTCTATGTCAGGTTCTTGTAGATCTGCATTGTCAGGATCTTGTTCGTCCCCATGTTCGATAGGAAGGTCATGAACCTCAGCATCTCGTTGAACTCTATAGCGAGCTCGTAGCCAACAAGAATTGCACACTCGAGCATCAACAGGAATCTGTAAAATTGTAAAATATATAAATACATTGTTGTACTATCTTTAATATTAGGTATTGACATTATTTGTCCTTTGTATAGTCATTTGAGGCAAAGATATATTACATACCTGTCGAGGAAATATAGTTCTAGCTATATACACTCTCTCAGGACATCCATCAAGCAATGGTCGAGACAGTCTTCCACTTCTTTGTGCCAGTGATATGCCACAATTGACACATAGTGAATGATGTCCCAATTGCTGTTGAGGTCTATTGTGACCATCAACAACTTCAGCAATCACCAAGTCAAAACACTCTTGGCACAATCTGTCTATGGTTGCCACCTAAAACAAGAAATTATTTACATTATAAACAATCCATTTTGCTTTATTGAGCAGAAACTATTTACAAATATAATGAACATTTCAAGATCATTGAGTTTAAGTAGGTACCTATATTAAGTTTAAGATTGTTTTAGTAGAATTATTAAAAAACATTTGCCATAAATCTCTATTAAAAGTGTATCATACCTGTCTGGTAGTCCACTCCTCCAGCAATGATACAATATCTGGACTCATGTCAAGTATAACATAAGACTGACGATTGGCATAAAGTCGTATGTTGCAAAAAAAAAATTACAGTATAAAACACTGACAAAACACTCATACTTCTATCACCATTGGGTATTGCAGGCAAATGTGGTTATTATAATAGAAATAGTTTCACAACATGGTCAATGATAGTTAAAGTTAATCTCCATAATTATATAAATACATCTGGACTATGAATTACATTTTATTTGACCAGCTATATAATAACCAGTGTAGTTTAGGCCCCACTTAGGTATGGTACAATGTGAAAAACTCACACCCATTTGCATTAAACTTAAGAATCGCCTAAGGCAATTCTTATCTATCATATTATTTTATGACATTTTATTTGACCAGCTATATAATAATCATTGTAGTTTAGGCCCCACTTAGGTATGGTACAATGTGAAAAATCACACACATTTGCATTAAACTTAAGAATCGCCCAAGGCAATTCTCATCTATCATTTTATTTTATGACATTTTATTTGACCAGCTATATAATAATCAGTGTAGTTTAGGCCCCACTTAGGTATGGTACAATGTGAAAAACTCACACCCATTTGCATTAAACTTAAGAATCGCCCAAGGCAATTCTTATCTATCATATTATTTTATGACATTCGTTTAATAGAGAATAATAAGCCTTAACGGCTCGATATTGGGCCCGTAAGTTAAGAAAAGGCTTAGTGGATTAGATATGAATAGTCTTATGTGATTCTTAAGTTTAGTGCAAATGGGTGTCAGTGTTTCGAAAGCCACAAAGTTCGAAATTGAATCTTTCTGCGAATGGAAAGAGTTTAACTAACTGCCAAACTGTTGTAATCAAACAAAATACTTACATTTGATATAGCACGAGCAGAAGGCGTCGTTGTTGATAATCGTTGGAGAAAAAAGGAGTCCAAAAGAGTAGCGGAGGTCGTCGTATTAAACACCGGGTCAACAAAACACAGTCGAAAGGCAAAAATCAGGTCCAGAAAGCATAGCAGAAGTCGTAAAACAGAAAACAACACGAGAGCGAGAACACAACGAAACATCAGAGGGCGAGATCCGTCTGACGAAGTTCACGACATGACAGTGGCATGACAAGACATGCGTCATCTGTCACTGTCAACGAGTTCGATGCGTTTCGCTAATAACATTTACGTTGTGTCGATAATTATTTTTATTGTTTAATAAATAGTTAAATAAATAAAAAGTTCCATTTGTTTTACTACGTAACTTCAGAGGTAGTACAATGTTTTAATATTAAAGCAACCGTAATTCTATTTGAAAATTAATCAATAACAAAACGCAATGACCACAGTCATTTAAAAATGTCATTAAACATTTTTTATTTACATATTGCAACATTAGTGATAACTTACCAGGTAATGTATTTTTGAATTTGAATTAAATTAAAATGGGCATCGATTTATTTTTAGAAATAGATTGATCGTGTTTCTTATAATTTATTCTTTAATTTAATATATCATTTGCATCTGATCATTGATTTTTTATTTTAAGCCCAGCTCCCATACAAAAAAAACCTTCTCCTTTATTTTATCGCCTTTCAAAGTATGCTCCTTCAGAAACGATTCACTTACGCCAACGAATAATCCAATCATCAAAACATTTTTAAACGCTTTTTCCGGAATTGAGTTCAGTTCTCGCCGCGAATTCTCCTTTATGTCTTCTACCGAATGAAAACGGGTGCCACGAAGTGGTAATTTGAGTTTAGGAAAAAGAAAGAAGTCGGCTGGAACTATATCTGGTGAATAAGGTGGTTGCTCGATGGTATTTGTTGAGTTTTTGGTCAAAAATTCGTTTTACAATGATGATGGCCTTGTGCAAAGGCGCATTATCGTGGTGCAAAATCCAAGAATTTTCTTTCCACAAATTTGGCCTTTTTCGTCGAATTTGCTCTCTTAAACGCCGCATAACGCTCAAATAATACTCTTTATTTACCGTTTTTATGATAATTACAAATTAAATAATATTCTGTCAAATATAATTATTCTATATTTAAGGTCATGTATACTAACAATGTTGTATACATTTGTAATAAACATAAGCATTAGTAATTTTTTTATACTTACTTGATCATTGTATCGTTAAGTGTGTATGTTGTAGATGTAAGACCTACCACCTTTTAAATAAATAAAAAAAAATTGTACAATAAGGTAAAGATATCTCAAAATTTCAATAAAAAAAACATATCTTGTAATCTGGTGAGAACTGATTTTTTTCCTGGCGGTTCCTGACAGGTTCCTTGGTGAACTATTTAAAAAAAATTGTATGCATCAGGCTTGGACCATCCTGTATATCTGAAAAATTAAGCGTACGTGGTAGAATAAAGGTCTGAACCTTATTGCTTTTTACGTGACAACGTCTTATAAATTGGTTTGCCGGGTGACACTTCAAAAAACTGCGTTACGCTCCGCTCACGTTATGCGCTCACAATGAGAGCGAGTGAGAGGCACGCGTCCCTTCCACTCGGGCATGGTTAGCCCGCCTAAGAGCGAGAGAGACAGACATAAAAAGTGAAAGGCACGCGTCCCTTCCATATTATTTCATCCTTCTTCCTACTATACGAATGAATATTCACATTAAAATTATTTTACCACTCAAAGTCGTTGTCACGTAAAACTTTCGCCCGTATACCGACTTTACAGGCAACCAATTTTTTGTTCAGGACGAGATTCCTGACAGCAGCTCGTTCGAAGATATAGACGCGGAAGCCCTCTCCGAGTCGTCGCAGGGACGGACCGCGAAGTACAAACACAACGGGCTGGTCGAAGCTAGCATTGAGGTCAGTACTTACACGAGTCATACACACATATCTAGGGACACAGTTCACACAGTACATTGTAAGTTGCGCTGAATTGCAATTATGATATCACAAGGTAAGGCGCACGGCCACGTACGCCAGTCGTTCCCAGACGCGCGTTAAAACAGTCGTTTCTTGCCGTTCCCCGTCGCGCCACACTTAGTCTATGAGCTTGCGCCTAGCTATATACTTACCTGTACTGTACATTCACAAGTGTAATACAAAATAAAAGACATATTTATGTGTGTGTGACAATTCGGATTTTAATTTCAATCAACTTTCTGATAGTAAAATGTAGTTATCACTGACATTAGTAGTACATATAGACAGTTATTCTTGGTTAGTAACAACACAGTATATATAAACTAAAGCAGTAAAGAAACTATGTACAACCGTTCGAAACGACGCACCCCCACAGACGCACGTCTAAACAAGGCCCCTAAGCGGACATCGCAGTGCTGTCAGTCGCGAGTGCCGCGCCGCGACTTACTAGTTGTACCACCGGATGATTTTATTCATTAAGTCGAGAAAATGGACGAAAGTTTTCGCTGTTGTTTTCAAAGAGAACACACACATTAATTGTATAGTAGCTGTATTAATTTACAAAGACGTATTCATAATCAATTTTATAGTGCCGTGTCAATGTTTTCTGATAATTTATTTAAAAAAGCTATTCCTTAGAATGAGAATCTTTTACACTATATATAATAATAAGCTCTTCGAACATGTTGTAGCAGGCAAAAGTATTATATTAACTTCTTAAAATGTTAACGATTTTACAATAACACTTTTGTTTGTAAACTAGTCGATTCATTCGATTATTTGATCATTATAGAACCCAAATAAACGTTTTAATAAATAAAAAAATACCTTTTAATTTTATAATAATTTAGAGTGACAACTCTAACGCTAATGAAAAGTAGCTAGTTATCTCAAAAAAGGCCAACTAGCTGAGATACAGCGCTAAGTGAACAAAAACTTTTTCAATTTTACGAGGAAAACCCTAACGCTCAATTGGCCCGTAGGCATTTATCTCAACAAAAAGGCCTAGTTTCAGTACTGCTTTAGTTTATAATATACTGTGGTAACAGTGATACCTTACACATACATATATATGTACGTACGTAATATGACTAATCGCGTGACAAGATGTGGTTACTATCAAAACATATGTATGTACATACGTACCCAGTAACGTTTTTATATACTTAAAACACGTTTTTATAGTAACCACATCTTGTCACGCGATTAGTCCTGTTAAGTTTTTGAAGGAGTTGATAATTATTTTTTATAAACATTGTTACACATGCACACAGGTTAACGCATAATCAGCTCAAATGAAATCCATTTATATTATATATATTGGGCGTTCTATCCCACCGACAGTGAGTGGAGACTAACGAATGTTTGCCGACACGAACGAGAGTTGGGATAGAATGCCCAATATTATACTACTTATAAGTGTATACACTTAAGTAATATAGCAACCAAAAGCAAGCGCTCTGACTCTAGCGGATTGTTCGTGCCCGTAGTAGATACGTGTCCGTTTTTGAGCTATTTCCTCGCTACGCTCTTTTGTATGGAGACTGCGCAGGCGGGCCGCTAGTGCATATACAAAGAGTACTATGGCATAGTAGAATAACACAAGTACGCTGGCTTGGCCCCCGAGCAAACGATAATTGGCTACTTGACAGTTTTTCAAAAAGTATTTTATTTCCCAAAAAAGGCGATCGCTCAGATCCGTCCAACTACAGGCCAATAGCTATTACCTCTTTACTCTCCAAAGTAATGGAGTCCATTCCAAACCGCCAGCTCTTAAGGTACCTAGAAGAGAACCAGCTACTAAGTGATCGCCAGTATGGTTTTCGTCGCGGTCGTTCGGCTGGTGATCTTTTAGTGTATCTTACTCACCGATGGGCGGAGGCAGTCGAGAGTAGAGGGGAGGCACTGGCAGTTAGCTTGGACGTAGCAAAAGCCTTCGACAGGGTATGGCACAGGGCTCTTCTCTCTAAACTTCCATCATACGGGCTTCCTGAGAAATTGTGTTCATGGATTGCCAGCTTTCTCACTGGGCGTAGCATCAGAGTCGCAGTCGACGGTTCGTGCTCCGACATGAAGCCCGTGAATGCTGGAGTCCCGCAGGGGTGTGTGTTGTCCCCTACTCTATTTCTTCTGCATATCAATGACATGCTGCATAACAACAGCATTCATTGCTATGCAGACGACAGTACTGGGGATACGCTCTACACCGGGCGAGCTAATATTTCTCTGGAAAGCGTCATCGAGAGCCGGAATAAACTTGTAACTGACACCGAGAACATGTTAAGTCATGTCTCGGATTGGGGCCGATATAACCTAGTCCGCTTTAACCCCTCCAAAACACAAGTTTGCGCATTTACCGCAAAAAAAATCCCTTCGTCGTACCTCTGAACTTTGAGGGAGCTCCCCTTGATACCAATCCGACTATTGGAATCCTTGGCGTCGATATTTCGAGTGACGTTCAGTTTCGTGGTCATTTGGAAGGTAAAGCTAAATAAGCTTCGAAAAAGCTGGGTGTGCTTAATAGAGCGGGTCAGTATTTCACGCCGGCCCACCGTTTACAACTGTATAAATCACAGGTCAGGCCGCATATGGAATACTGCTCCCATCTCTGGGCTGGAGCACCCCAATACCAACTCCTTCCATTTGACCGCATTCAACGCAGAGCTGCTCGAATTGTCGACGACGTGGTTATTTCAGGACGGCTCGATCCACTGGCTCTTCGGAGAGACGTTGCGTCTCTCTGTATATTGTACCGTATATATCATGGAGAGTGTTCTGAGGAATTGTTCGGCTTGATCCCTGCCGCTGATTTCCTTCACCGCACTACACGCAATCGACTGTCATTCCATCCACATCACCTTGATGGATGGCGGTCTACTACTGTGCGTTTTCAAGAAATTTCTTGCCTCGCACTACAGTGTTGTGGAACCAGCTCTCGGCGGCGGTATTTCCAGACCGTTATGACATAGGGATCTTAAAGAAACGAGCCTATTCCTTCCTTAAAGGCCGGCAACGCGCCTGCGATTCCTCTGGTGTCCATGGGCGGCGGTGATTACTTTCCATCAGGTGACCCGCTTGCTCGTTTGCCTCCTTCTGCTAAAAAAAAAAAAAAAAAAAAATTAAGGACTACCAACAAAATACACACAAAAAAAATTACAAAAAAAGAAACATTGGAATAAAAGTCTTAATCTAAGTGCTGTCTTACTTAAAGGCTGCCACGGCATGCAAATGTGGGCTTACAATATTTTAACATTATTATAAAACATTTTAAAACCTTAACTTAATATACCTACCTATATAATTCAAAATTTAAAACAAATATAATTTAAAACAAACTGAGAAGAAACTAAGAAGACCCAGTTGAGAGACACTTCGATACTTCATGTTTAAATCTGTGTATTGTTTCAGCAAAAATATCCCTAGAATATTCCACGCCCTTACAAAGAATATTATATTGTCTGGGAAGCCTATTCATGGTGGCGTGGTGACCCAAATTGCTTCTGCTACCCTTTATTGAGAAAGAAACATATCTACTAGGGCGTGGGACCTTATATGGCAAATTAAAATTTATTTTGCATAAAAGAAGAGAGCAATCTACCTTCCCATTTATTATTTTGTAAAAAAGTAAGTGGTCTAGCAGCAATCTTCGATTACTCAAACTAGTAATTTAAAAATTTTTAATCGTTCCTCGTATGAAGGCAGCTCTCTCGCCTTACGTGCCTGATAGGAAAGATGCCACAAAAATCGTTTCTGAATGCGCTCTATGCGTCAAATGTGGACACCATATTGCGGGGACCAAACCTGACTACAGTATTCGAGACCAGATCGGACCAGAAGACCACAACATAACTTCTCGTTTATCAAAGGCTTGGCTGTGACCACAGCCAAGCCTAGTCTGATTGAATCTGATGGTACATCATGTGGCATGTCATTAATTTATTTTAATAAATTAGGTATCAATGTTTTTTCTTCTTTGTTTATCTGTTGTGTAATTTATTGTTAGCATTTTGTCTGTCTTTGTTTTTGTTTAATTAAACCCTAAATATGCCTAAACTAAATAATTAAGTTACACAAAACCGGAGAGAGATAGGTGCAGCCATTGCCGAGTTCCTTGCGGTTTCTCCCGTCACAAGTTCATTTTGAACGAACACATTTTTATTTTATTATTTATATTGCTTTGGAAGGCACTTAAACGTAAAGCCGTTGGTCCCGGTTGTTGTAAAATGGATGTCGTTAAAACCCACCAACCACCGCATTGGGCCAGCCCAATCTCCCTATGTGCTTTTAGTCCATGGGGGAAAGCCGAGGTATCTGTAAGCTGATGATTTTTTATTTTTTACTCTTGGCGTGGTTGGCTATTTGCTATATTAATTTTAGATCCACGACGGCAACAACAAATGGTCGCTCGTGGTGGACGCAGCAGACGCGAACGCATCCAACTGGTGCGAGCAGAACCTCGCGGCGCCCCAGCACCAGGGGCAGGTAGACTACAGGCGAGTATATTACGGCTGCACTACAGGACACAGGCAGATCTACAAGCTAATATATTACGACAACTACACCCTCCGACACATGGCAGATTAAATACAAGCGGGTACACTACAACCTGCTACAACTACACCACATAACTAACGCAGAGCAGATATGATGATAACGGCTATACACCCTCCGACACATGGCAGATATACTATACAGACACATATGTTCACGGCTATTATCCCCGAAGGGTCAGAGGCGGCAAACCAGCAAAGGACAATGCCCATTTTGGACCATCTGACTATCATATATAAACTCTAACCATGCTATCATAGTTTCCCTTTAAAGCCAGGAAAAATACAATACTAAGTTTTATTTTCCTTTGGTAGTAACCAATTCTTTACTCCAGCCAAATTCGATGAAGAATGTTTGTAAAAAGATTTGTCACTTCTGTTTTCTGGAAGAAAGACACCATAGATAACTGTTTTCTTGTGAATCTCTCTCAAGAAAAAGTAAAAATCCGAGTGAAACTAGATATTTGCACAAACGATGACAGTCATCTGTTTACAAACATTCTTCATCGAATTTAGCTTGAGTATAGGTTTTTGAACGCACTCTGCCACTCAAAGCGTTTCGTTCCGCCTATATATTAATTAATTTAATGTTTATAAAGCTATATTCTAGTTCTTCTTTTTAAGAATTGGTATCAATTAATGAATCGTTAAGCGTATAATTAAAAAGCTTGTGTAGCGCGTAGCGTAGCGTGAAATTAAAACAATAATTCATCATTATGAATTGATTTAACGGCTATATTAACAAGGGTAAAACGAAACGTATTTTTGACTTGTCAGTTGTCGGCTCATTCTGTCAATGTTATCTGTAAGTGTGGTAGTCCGAATCGTTATTTTTTAGTTTCATAAAACTCTAAATAACGATTTCATTGATGTGTAATAAAAATGTGTTGTGGATGATTAATTGAAACAAAAGTGGTATAAAACATGTTTAGCCATATTGTATGTTGCCGAAAAACTTCTTAAAACTGGCTTCTTCTGGCTTTTACAAAAAAAATTGAGTTTAGATCAATAAACAGTAACATAATAGATTACATTTTGCTACCAAGATCGTTTTATACAAGCTAACTTATTGTCAGGTTTTCAAATGTCTGGGCCCTGGGCATTGTTCTTTATTCATTTTGACGAACCTTATGAATCTTACTTAGTAGGTTACTTAGTATGGTAAAGCAGCTCCTGAATTGGATTATTAGTTTTTCATAAATTCTTTTTAGTGTAAATTCTAAATATATATTTTTATTTAGGACTATTAAGATAATCCCCCGATCCACGGAGCTACAGGTCTACGGCGGCGAGTTGGACGTCAACTTGAAGCACTACAACAGCCCATCGGGATACGCGCAGAAATTTGGTGAGAGCCTATCCATCTATATAAAAAACGTGCTCTTGCGTGGATAGAAATTGCTAGATTGTGAGCCTATGTAATTGACCGTCTTTCGTTCATTTATCTCCTTCATTACGGAATCGTTCTCCCAGAACCTTCGACCAGAATCTTACCTCTAACTGCCGGAACACAGTAATACTTCTAAAGTTATCGCTGTTATCATGGCGACAAACATACAGTGGCGTGCCTAGGGCTTCAGATTGGGGCAAGCCACAAAACCTGAAGTTCCTAATCTTGCTACCTAGGTACAATGTTGGTGCCCATTTGTGACACTAACCACATTTTTTACTCAAATCGTCATAGGCCTCGCTTTTTGTAAATTTCGCTTAACTGTTATTTAAACTCAAAATTGCAGAGAAAGATTTTCATAAATTGCGCGAGAGCACTTTTTTGAGCTCCTGGATTGAATTGAATGAAATTTCATTTCAATTTATTATCCTATTTCGATGAAAACTATAAATACAACTAAGTACAAAATTACAACAAAATGCGATGCGCCGGCCGTTGAACTCAGCTTATTCTCGCAGAGTGGAGATTCGTAATATTACGCATGCATTTATTATCCTATTTCGATAAAAACGATTCTGAATACAACTGGAAAATTACTACAAAATGCGAAAATGGGCATTTTGCGCGGGAATCACAGTCGATATGTAGGCCTCTACACTTAATTTATTAATTATTACTTAATTATTAGAATGGAAGCAACCAACAATCCAAAGAGTTTTTTACATAGACCTATTATAATTAATGCCCTAGATGACTTTTAATAGTTTGCGAAATACATAAATCATGTGTGATGTTCAAAGAATTTATTTACCTCTGCCTTTCGTATGCCAATCATCAACACGTTTAAGTACTTACACATTTGTTTGCAACACATCACATGCTCAACACATCTTAGTTCGTCACAGAGACCAATAAAGCGACGAACTGAACTCGGAACACATTTTTTTATCACAAATTACGAAACACTTGTTACTTGAAAACAATCCCTCAAATAAAGTGAAGTGTGACAATAACAAAGAATAAAAAATGGCTGGCTGCTGCCTGTGGCTGCTGCACAGCACAATCGCGTATTAACGCTCGCCTCTGATTGGTTCGCCCGAGCTCGAGCTGTCGTCGGTCGCCTCTGATTGGTTCGCCCGCGTTCAAGTTGCACGTGATTCGGTAGAAATAAAGCCTAATTTGGAGAAGGCCTTACTTGCGAACTTCATAACGCAAGCTGGCTTTGACGAAGAGTATGAATTTCTCATAGAATCTATACATACTTACGTAGTATTATGTTTATAGAGTAGCAATTTTGTTAAAGTTAGAAGAGAGCGGATATACTTTAAATCCGAAGCCCGGTTGCAAGCCAACTTGTGCGAGAGAGATGTAAAGCGTCGCACGATTTATAAGCAGATTTATGCGATTTGTTTGGTGATTATTGATAATTTGAATGCTGATGAAAGAAAATTAACAATGGTAAAAAATAATAAGTGATTTTAATAATTGCGTTTTACCAGTAGTGATATTGAGTTTTTGTTAGGGCAAGCCGGGCTTTTCGGCTTGTATGAAGGTACCGCCACTGCAAACATAGATAGCATTGTGGTAGCTGACCGTCCAGGAATCGAACCTGTGACCACTGGAGTAGGCACTAGACCACAGAATTAAGGTTTCGCCAATCCAGATTTTATAAATTCCCAATGGAGCGCGAGATTTTTACAAACGAGCAACGAGTAAGAGTGGCGAGCTTGTGGAACCAATTTGTGACTGCTTCGAAGCCAAACAAATTGTTCTAGTTTAAGCTAAATAGGTCGAATTTGAATATAATTTGTATCGAATGCACTGTGGTGTAGGAATAGCAATAAAGAACCAACCTTCATCTAAAATCATGTATTTTAAGAAATTTTTAAAACAGTAATTTTTAAAAAAAGCGCTCTTCCACCTTCGGCCTTATCGTCACTTACCATCAGATGAGATAAAGGCCAAGCGCGTACCCGTTGGAGAATAGAAAAAAACAATGATTAAAGTTTATTCTGAAATTGATTAATAAAACTGTGAAAACTACGAAACACACAAACTCCACTCGATATGAATGCTTAAACTACAAGTTTTAATGTTTATTAACTTTAAATATTAATTGTTTACAGGTACTACAATACAGAAAAAACTTAAACTAAGCACTGATACTGGCTATGGAGTAAATCAGACGTCTCAGGCAACTGAAGAAGGAAAAACCAATTATAAAGATATCGAGAAAACATCACCACAAAACACTTATCAAAAAACTGTATTTACTAAAACTAATAATAGTAGTGAAGATAGTACTATAAGCAATGCTAATATGGGATACGATCAAAACAAACGAGAAAAATGTATAATTGTTAAAAACAGTATTAGAAATAAGCAGAAACGTATAAACCTATACATGTATACATGTGACGTTTGCAAAATAAATTTTAATTCTAAAAATATTTTAGAATGTCACATGAATTCACATTATACAGTATTAAGGCAAAAACATAATACGCTAGACATAAAACATAACATCGTTAAAAACAACGAACAAATCTTAAAAGGCAAAGTATGTAATTTTTGTAATAAGTCTTTAGTACGTAAAGGTGACTTTACTAGACATATTGGGACTCACACGTGCGAGAAACCATATCATTGTAACGTTTGTAATAAGTATTTTGCACATAAAAATAGTTTGACTTCACATAAGAGGACTCACACGGGCGCGAAACCATATCAGTGTAATGTTTGTAATAAGTATATTTCACAAAAACATAATTTGGCTGAACATGTAAGGACTCACACGGGCGAGAAACCATATCAGTGTAATGTTTGTAATAAGTATTTTTCACAAAAACCTAATTTGGCTAAACATGTACGGACTCACACGGGCGAGAAACCATATCAGTGTAATGTTTGTAATAAGTATTTTTCACAAAAACATAATTTGGCCAAACATGTAAGGACTCACACGGGCGAGAAACCATATCAGTGTAATGTTTGTAATAAGTATTTTGCACATAAAAATCGTTTGACTTCACATATGAGTACTCACACGGGCGATAAACCATATCAGTGTAATGTTTGTAATAAGTCTTTCTCAGATAAAAGTACTTTGCGTAGACATATTAGGACTCACACGGGCGAGAAACCATATCAGTGTAATGTTTGTAATAAGTATTTTTCAAATAAATCTAATTTGACTAGACATATTAGGACTCACACGGGCGAGAAACCATATCAGTGTAAAGTTTGTAATAAGTCTTTCTCAGATAAAAGTCATTTGCGTCCACATATTAGGAGTCACACGGGTAAGAAACCTTATCAGTGTAATGTCTGTAATAAGTCTTTCTCAGAGAAAACTAATTTACGTGTACATATGAGGACTCACACGGGCGAGAAACCATATCAGTGTAAATATTGTAACATACATTTTGCACACAAGAACAGCCTTAACTCACATATTAGAAAACACCATAAAAACCTAAAGACTTAAAAAGCATGTCAGTAGTTTTAAAATGTGAATATACAAATGTACGAAGATTATAGACAAGTGGCAAACGCTCCAAGTCCAATCGTTTGCGTTTGTCAATAGAACATTTTTAACCGGCTTTGTGGTCTCGTCGCTAAGCCACACCGGTCTTAGAGCCAGCGGTCAATAGTCAATAGTCAAAATATATTTATTCAATAAACTCAATTAATAAGTACTTTGAAACGTCCAAATATTTTTTAACCTACCACCCATTCAGGACATCATTTTTTAACTGTGGCAAAGAACGGGCGCAAGAAACCACAGCGCACAGAAGCAACGACATTTACAAAAAATATATATATTATATGTCGTTACCAGGTCACAAAATACAAAATATGAATTTGAATGTAAATAGTTAAATTAAATATGGTGCTCTATATAAATTAATTATAGGCAATTAGAAATAGCTGTTGGAGTAGGTACTTGGAGCATTTCAGACCCAAGCTGTTTTGTCTTCTGTATAATCCGACACTTTATAATAAGCTTTTTTATAAAGCTTTTCTTTGATTTTGATTTTAAATTTATCAAGATCTAATTTCTGAATATCATTTGGTACTTTGTTGTTTGTCTTTGTTGTTGGTAATCGTTCACACAGACCCTTAAAAGAATTATTTATTTTATGGAGCCTAGTATAAGGCACTGCTAATTTGTTCTTACTTCTAGTATTTAATTTGTGAATATCACTGTTTTTTGAAAACATTTCAATATTTTTATGAACATAGACAAGATTTTCATAAATATGTTGTGATGCAACTGTCATTATACTTATATCCTTAAATCTCTCTCTGAGAGAGTCACTAGCCTGTAGGTTATATATTGCTCGAATAGCCCTCTTCTGCAGCACAAAGATAGTATGAATGTCGGCAGCATTTCCCCACAGTAAAATGGCGTACAACATTTCATTAGGAAAGTAACTGAAATAAACTAATCTAGCTGTATCAACGTCAGTTAACTGACGGATCTTCATTACTGCATAAGCCGCAGAGCTAAGTCTATTCGACAATTTAGCTATATGTGGGCCCCACTGAAGCTTGGCATCCAACGTGCCTAGAAACACAGTGGTGTCCACAGGATTCACATTCTTATCTTTAATTTGTTCACTAGTTATTACCTGCTTAACATTAGGCAATACAAATCTTACACATTTGGTTTTTCCCTCGTTTAATAGCAAGTTATTAACACTAAACCAGTGAACAATCTTTGAGACCGCATTATTCACATCGTCATAATTTGGGTGTCGTCGTTTCACTTTGAATAAAAGTGAAGTATCATCAGCAAACAATACTATCTCATGACTGTCTTTTACAAAATAAGGTAAGTCATTAATATAAACCAAAAACAAGAATGGACCAAGTATTGAACCCTGCGGAACTCCCATTTTAACCACTGATCCCGGAGATCGTTTACCGTTAATGTCGACCTTTTGAATCCTGTTACTCAAGTATGAGATTAGAAGGCTCAAAGAAGCATCCCTAATTCCATAGTGGTTAAGCTTCCTGAGCAAAGTTTCATGTAAAACACAATCAAAAGCCTTGGATAAATCACAAAATACCCCTAGGGCATCCTGTGATTCCTCCCAGGTATCAAATATTTGGATTAAAAGCTCAACGCCGGCGTCAGTTGTAGAGCGACCCCTTGAAAACCATATTGTTTACAATGTAAAAGTTTATTTTTATAAAAATGAATTTGCATTTGGTCTAGCATTAACTTTTCAAAAATTTTACTAAATGTGGGTAGCACAGAAATAGGTCTAAAATTAGAGGGGTCAGAAGTGCTACCCGATTTAAATAATGGAATTATTTTACTATATTTCATGAGGTCAGGAAAAACACCACAGTCAATGCATTCATTAAATATGCAAGCTAAAACTGGAGCTATTGTCATAATTACAGATTTAGCGACGTCCACGGAATTACCCCACAGATCAGCAGTTTTCTTTTTATTGAGAGTGTTAAATGTTTTTATTAAATCTATAACACAAATTTTTTGAAAACTGAAATTATTTTCACAATCTTTAACATTCTCCTTCAAAACAGATTCAGCTACAGTGGGGGAGGAAATCAAGGCTTTTGTAGTTGAAACTGGAATGTCAGTAAAAAACCTCTCAAATGCTGCAGCAATATCAGCATCAGAAGTCAAGGTTTTATTATCACAATTTAAATTGTACTCATTATTACGACTTTTGACCTTTCCTGGTCTCGGGTTCGATTCCCAGCGGGGAGTACATTTTTGTGTACTGGTTTGGTTGGTGGAGCTTGTTAAGTCCGCCTGGCTAGCTACCACCATCTGATCTAAAGTCTGCCGCCATAACAACGCTGTTCATAACATTGTTGTGTTTTGACGGTTTAGAGATAAGATCAAACGTGTCAGTCCTAATTTTTGTGCCACCACAACTTCGTTACTATGAGTTGTTTTATGTGTGTAAGCTGGAGACACGTGCCACCAGCTCGCACACGCCCGTTAAGACAAACCAGTGAGGATAGGGTTTTAGACTATAGCCAGAAATTTTGTGCATAATTTGTGCACTAGGAACAAAAAAAACTAACCATCATACTCAAATACTGTTGAAAATACGACCATAAAACTATGTGCGAGCTGGAGACACGGTTCTCTGGGTTGCACAGCTGTATCTTCGTAATTTTTTAAGCTACGGTTATGAATTATACTCCAAAATTTTGTGCCTAATTTTGTAACTAATACATTATAATTTGTGCAGTGAGCGTCAAGTTGGCAGGCACACCACGGAATTATGTGGTTTTGACTATGTCAAAAAATTGTGTATAAATAGTGATAAATAGTGACGTAAAGCAAAAGATATTCGAGTATCTTGGTGTGCCTGCTAACTTGACGTCAAGATAGCAGGCACCATAAGAAATACAGTTCGTATCAATGTGATTTATATGTCAAAAAACTGTGCATAAATAGTGAATCGTATACGCATAATTTCAATAATTGTACTTCAATACAAGCCGAGATATTACGGTCTCTAAATGGGCTGCCAACTTGACGTTTCTTGCGATGGCGATTCCAAAGAAACGGGTTGGAGTTTTAAACAAATAAATACATGAAAAAATTGTGTGTGAAATTGTGAATCTTAGGATATCAATAAAAAAAGAATTCTTCTTTGCTATTTTCCAAAAATCTAATGTAAACTTCTACATAATACTCTTAATATAGGCTGTCGATCAATGTTGAACTTTGCTCCACTGTAATAAGGTTTAAATTTGATTTTAATCATGAGGTGGGTACTATCGAGCAAAAAAGTGAAATGTATATTATTTGACTGTGTCAATACATATCCTCGGTTCAATGCTATTGATTTGGTATCTAAGCAAATATTTTTCTACTCACTTTTTTACGTATCTACTTACCTGTTATTTTTTTTTTAAATTTTATTTGTTTCTCCTGAAACTTTGTATAAATATTCGGGAGAAACAAATAATATTTTTCTACCTCTTTTTCTACTTCCTACCTACTGATACTAATTATAATATAAATCTTATCAAAAAAATTACCTTACATTTATATATGAGAAATTGACATTCTTTTCCGAGAGATGGTGCTATTCTTATGATTATTATTAATGAAAATCGATATTGTTTGATACCTACATTAAATAAATTAAACAAGTGTAATAATTATAAACATTCTTTAATAAATCAGATTATTTTTACATTTACAATGTAACAAGTGTAAATCAGTCTTATTTTTAATGTTACGCATAGATAATTATTAATGAAATCACAGATTTGTAAATATTCTTAACATATTAGATAAATCAGTCTAAATTGTTAGTGTTACGTACCTAACATAATAATAAAACGGTTTTATTTAGCTTGACCTTGAATGTAGTACTTAAAATTTTGCCTTCTTCTTGTTGATCGATTGATCTAAAATTTGGTACTTACACACATTTAGTTCTGATGACAATACAATATGTATATTCAGTATCATTGTAAATCCAAAATGGCCGCCTCCACAAAATGGTGGATTACATTTTTTTGTTCAACCACCTCAATATGGGTATCAAATGAAAGGGCTTGACTAGTAGTCATAGAAAATTATATAAATTATAGAAAAATATAAAAAAGTAAAAAATTGAAAATAAATAAAGTTTTTTTTAAAAACTTAAACGGTTTTATTGAAAATAAAGATAATGATGATGTAGATAATGTACAAAAAGCTGCAAAATAATTTAAAAAAAAATCGTGGGACGTAGCATAACCTGTATAAATGTGTAATCAACATTTATAATGATATGAATGGTTGAATTGTTGTCAGAAATTTCACGCGGCCTACGATTTTTTTTTAAATTACATTTTAATTATTTTGTAGTTTTTAGTACATTATACATCATCATTAACTTTCTTTTCAATAAAACTGTTTAACTTTAAAAAAAAACTTTTTTTAAAATAAAATCACATCGTAACATTTTAAGAAACTTTTTAACCATCAGGATAAATAAGTCTTAGTTTTTATTTTGTTTTCTATAAATCACAGATTTAGGGTACATTCATAATTTTCTTAAATCTTACGGTAATTACATAGTCTTAATTTTTTGTATAAATTATACAATGTGGTACAGTGTACTTATTGTTACAAATCATAATTTTAGGCTTAAGGTCGTCGTAACATTGCCATGATTTATGTAAATGACGGTAGCAAAATGACCTGTAATGACCCAGCGTCCCAGAGCTACCGCTATAATCGATTGTAGATAGCAGAGTAAAAGAATCTTTATTAAGCTTAATAATTGTAGGAAGCTTCTCTAGTTTGATGCTCCTATCACTGTGAAGTTCAAAAAAAATGAAATGTTGTAATATGTACTCGTACATGTTAAACCCATTACATGTCTGCACTTTACAATTTCTTTCTTTATCGTAGATAAGTACGGCATCATTCAAAGCTTCTATGCCTTTTTCTTCAATTTTGCCGACGTCAAGGGAAAGCCAAGTGCACTTTTTTGCAGTTAATTCTTTGTTAACGTTGCATTCCGTGTTTGTACACCTCAAAATGCGATCTGCGCTATAATAGTCGTAAACGGCCAGTTTGTCAATCACATAGGTCACATTACATTGACAATCCAAATATCCCATACTTTCTATAGTGTTTTGGTACATGTTCTGCAATATTTCAGTCCGTATAGTATAAATTTTTTCAATATTTTTTTTTCCTTTTTCCATTTTTTTTGCCTTTGATTCGTTTTGTAGGATTAGGTTATCATCTTGGTTTTGTTTTTTTCTATTTACGATTTTTTTTTGATTGGCCATGATTAAACTACGAATCAAATCTGTTAAATCGTTTTTTTGTGTAAACATTTTTTTTTTACATTTCAGTCGATCTATGTATGCTACAGATAGACTGAACAACGGAATCAAATGCACAAGTATTTCCTACTTGAGGAGAATAATTTGAGGTATTTATTGTGCCATTACAAAGAATATGTAATTTCACTTGATTTCTTGATGGTTTTTTCTTTTTTTTAAGAACGAGACCTCGCCAGTCCTCAACACAGATGGGATTATTTCGCAGTATAGAATTTTCGTAAAACGAATTGGCTTCAGTTTTTACCAATTCCTGATCATCAGGTAAATCATTTTTAGTGCAGTGATGCAAATCACTCCGGCTTAATTTTATTGCACCGTTTATAAGCTGTTCATGTTCTATTACAAATTCATCGACTCGATATTTGTGGCTCGGTGACGTAAAAAACAGTTGTTTTACATTCTTAAAATAACTTTCCACATTTGAACTAGTGGTGTGAGGACCTGCGTTTTCAAAAAATGGAGTCATGACGTTGCCCCAAAGTGGTAATTTCTTTATTATTCTTTTAAATAGCTTCGTTATGTCGGGAAAGTAGTACAAATTCTCATATTCAGTAACTTCACTGTCAGTAAGCTGTTGATAAATATTTATTTTGTCTAAAGCTTTTTCACACAACCACACGAGTGGATTGTTTAATATTGGTTCATTTTCTTCAAATAGGTCTGATTTTCTATTACAAATAGCCTCTTCTATTTCAATTTTTTGTGTAACATCCGTAGTGCTTTCAAGTAAAATACGTATCTTCCGCAACGAAATTTCACATAATGTTTGTCTGTCATTTATTGTACCGCGATACTTTGAATTTGCAACAGTTATAATGTTTTCCACAAGTTGTTTTACCTCTGCGTAATTGGTTTGTTCTTAAATAGTTGGATGCATTTGATGTAAAAAAGTTTAACTCGGTAATCAATGTTACTAAAGATGTCTTGTCTGTATAATGTTCTTATAAAATGACTGGTGTCAAGTCTTACGTAACATTTTGGAATGGGTCTAAATGTATTTTCAAGTAGAGCAAAACAGTGTTCCAAATATTTATTAGTCGATTCTGTTCCATTAAATATTCTGACAACTGCACCAATTAAGGCAGCCGAATCGTCGGTAACAACCTCATTTGGAGGTTTTTTGTTTCCCAACCATGTTTGTAGCCAATGTGCTATACTATCCAAACTATGACTCTCCGAAATCATTTGAGATATAGGAACACTAGCATGAATAGCAGTGTCCGTCATAGCAACATATAAAAATAGTGGTCCTTGCATTTTTTCAGCCAACTCCGTGTGTTCGTTTACAACAGGTCGTAATTTTTTACAAAATATTGAACCGGTTGCATCAATTGATAGTCTTACATAATTCACTGCTCTTTGGCACTGTTCGTAATAAGCTGTTTGTCCGTCGGTCGAATAATATACGTAAAACGGGTATGCCGACACTTTCCTCACACATTTGTCATATGGTGGTGTGGAGGCCATGGAAGCAAGCGATAAAATATGATTTAGGTGTAGTTGAGCGGACATAATACTCTCATGTTTAATTTGTCTTAAAGTATTCAACCTAGGCAGTACCGGAGGTTCCAAATCATTTTCATCCATTAGATCTGCGGCCATTTTACATCTTGTGGCTAATGCTGACTCGTTTTTTAAACGTTCTGCTAGTATTGTTCTTTGATGACCTCTGATATGATTTTTCACACCAGGAGAGTGTTTAAACATTTTGTCCCAATTTGTTATCCTACAACGCACTCCGACAAAATTTTCTGATTTCAGATAAGTGATAACTGTAATATCAGCTCCACATTGTTTGCAATATCCTTTGCTTTTTGTTTCGTAATTACTTGTGGCCATATTATATTTGAAATGCGACGTACAAACCGATTTTGTTTTTCTCCATAACTGTTCTCGAAAAATATTCCATTTATTTCTTTGAAGTCTTTGTCTTGCATAATACAAAGAATTTTCATCGTTTCGACTATAGTAATACAATTTAGATTCCATTTCTTTCCATACTGTAACATCTATCTCAAAACTTAATAACAAACTATTTTTATCTTTAATGTCCTCTTTACTATCTTCAATCGAAAATGTTTCTGATACATCATCGAAATCAACTGAGTCGTCCAAAGTTAAACCAGTTTTTTATAGTTTCGATTCGTTACCGATATTTTGATTGGACGATTCAGCAGTTCGTCCAAAAAAATATTCATGATTCCTTTTAATGGATAGTTGAATAGCACTAACCGACATTTTATAATCAAGTGATGCAGATATTTTTCTGTAAACATCATGTGATAGCGGTGGAAGATTGCCTTGAAATACATCTGCGAATGGAACCACCACATTTTTTTGTACGTCCAATGACACTTTGAGTTTTGGCCCCCGTTTCAGCGCCATGGTATTTTAAAAAAAAACAACAAAAACAACGTATTAAATAGACGCATAACGGTAAGACATATTTTGCATTGGTCCCTATATCAGAAGTGCAATAAATCGTCGGTTTTGGTTATAAACCTGCGTATGTTACATAGATACGCATAGTTAGTAGTAGGTACGCATAGTTGTGGAGTACAAGTCTGCGTAGATTTTCTGAAGTCACCATTATGGAGTTCTGCAAAATAAATAATAACTATATTGAAATTAAAGTATAAAAAAATTAATGTAAAATTGATGGGACATTTTTTGTTAAGTCTTATAGGCTTATGAATATGAACAACTTTTACTAAAAAAAAAATCGCGAAATGAAATATTCTGTTTTACAGTTTCACTACAAATAATAATAATAAAAGTCGCCTAAAGTGAGGTTATTTTAAGGCATAAAACCGTCCCTTTTCGCTACGTCAGTCACACACAAGCGACAAAAATCGGAACACTCGCGCATGCATAAGTTGCATCAAGCCTATTATCATATTAATTTTATATCAAGTTTCTTCGCATATGTATTCACATGCAACTGATTTAAAAGAAATCAAATAAATAAATAAAAGAAAAATTTGACCCAAGCGGTACTCAAACCCTCGACCGCAGCAATCCGTGCTGAAGCTCTTACCAACTGACCCCGATAGAGATACAGACTGTTATAGCTCGGGAAGCCCAAGGTACCTACCTACACATTTGATACTTAAGAATAATAGGCAATACGCCCCCCCCCCCCCCCCCCCATTGTAACACTTACATCTATGCATCAAATAAAAGTATTTGAAAAGTGAAACATTTTATTGCATGACAGCAAATCTGTCAGGTATTAGAGAAAAAAGTTATTGAGAAGAAGAAAATTAAAATAATAAATGATAATAGATAGATAGATAGATAATACTTTTATTGTAACATAACCAACACAAACCTTAATAACGATAATATAAAATTGAAGTCTAAATTTTTTCTTGAATTTAACTATACACCCTCATTTACAAGGACGGGTTTCATACAAAAACGCTCATTCTTCTTTAGCAGACTTTGTATAAAAAAACATACTTTTAGTTCGCCTTGTATGCATTGCCGTCTGGCGCGGTAGCACCGCCTGGTGTTCTAATCAGCAGTTAATACAATAAGTAGAGTACGTTATGCGACTCTATCGATATAAAGCATGAAAACACATTTTTTATTACATTACATAACAAGTCAATCTCATCAAAAGTTTTAAAGATTATTTTCATGTTTAAAAACCAGTATTTCTTTACAAGACTGGCAGTAATAGATAACACAGAATGGGTATTTAGTTAGCTGCTAACACCTCGAGGCATTATAAGGGGTGAAATTAGACCGGGCCGTGTCCGGGCGTGCCGTGTACGTGGTCTGGACGGTCCACTGATTTGAAACGTTACATACATTTTGTAATTATATTAGAACGGGCCGGGCCCGGACGGGACACGGATAATGCACAGTGTTATATGAACTGCTTCATACAAAATGTATGCAACGTCGCAAGTCAGTGCCCCGTCCAGGCCACGCACACCTGAAGTAACACATCAAAGCAGTATAACAGCCGCATTACAGCATTCCTGTATTGTTATCGCATTTTGAATTTTGTTGTATAGTAGCATTACAAACGTACGTTGCTACTGTAATGCTTATTTGGGCAAAAAATTATACGGCTTTAGATCCTATATAGGTTTGCAAATAGTTGTTTAATTGCATTACAGATGCATTATATTATTATTGTGGTCAATGAAGGTAACGATTGCATTAAAGAAGCATTATTATGGTCAATGAAGTTGCTAATCGCATTACAGAAGCACTAAGCTAGCAATATTTTTGAAAATGAAGATGTTCAGTGCATTACAAAAGCATTAGACGAGATATTTAAGTGTTCACAGTTCGAACTTAATAAACCCTACATCTTGCAAAAACATCTCTAAAACCACGGTACAAATGTTTATAATGTCGTTGATAATATATTCACGTTGTATTCAAACTACTTTGGCTCGTGTAAAACGAAATTTATAATACTGTGTTACTTTTTGTTTAGTGTAGTGTATTGTAAATGTCTATATAAGTTTCATTGAAAATTTCACGTGCCTTCGATATTTTGTGGTTTTGATCTAAAATGTTTTATAAAGATATGTGTGGAATAACCAAAACAATTATGTATTTTTAGGATAGAACGTATTTTGCATAATTAAGAAGACTGGCAGGCATAAAATTAGGTTTTATACTTGTTTTATAGGTTTATTGCTTTTATAAATAGGTTAATGGTGTCTATCTATAGCAGCCCGGTAAGTGATTAAAAAAGCTAATTAATGCCGCCAGCAGTAGTAGCTCGCCATACGCATTATTGTAATGGGTATGGCCACGTGTATAGTCACGTGTATTTGATAAAAGAGTTGTTAGCTATTCAACAGAACTCAGTTAATCATAAAAAATGCAAGCAATAAATTGATTCACGTTTATGCTGTTCAGAAGTACTAGGCTTTTACTTACCACTTAAAAGTGCTATTATACAACAAAAGGCACTAAAAACAACTAAAATCTGTATAGCGGATTTTCATGGCATCATAATGGTTCACGATAATGCTATTAAACAGCATTAAGCATTTATCTATTATTCAAGAATGCTATTGTATATCCAAATGCACTAAAAACATCTAAAAGCTGTATAGCTTCGTTTAGATTTGCTGCACTACAACTAAAGGCTTTATTTACAAAAGCAATTTGATATGCCATTATCCAACCGTTATACAGTGCAAAGCATCATAATGGTTTTGAGATGCCAATATAAAGCCTCAAGATGCTCGGTGAACTTATATAATAGTTTATACGGGCATTAAGTTGTACATAAATTTACTATTCGTTTCTTAAAATGCTTTCTTGTGTTACTTGGGACGTCACGCCCAGGACACGGCCCGGTCTATCGGCTAAGTGCATGATTACGATCTGCCTAATAAGACATGTACCTGCGATCAATTTCTACCGCGGCCGTATACCAATGGGCCTTTTTCAAAGTCTATGTACACTTTACCGATTAATCTTAAACGGTGATGGACAACATCGTGAGGAAACCTGCACATCTAAGATGTCCACCAACCCGCACTGGACCAGCGAGGTGGACTATGGCCTAAATTCCACTCGCACACGCGGTGAGGGAGATCCCGTGCCCTGCAGTGGGTGGGACATATAATATGATGGTGAGCGATATTGTATGTGCTATGAAGAATACTTTTAAGCTATTATAAAGCGTAGTCTGAAATGCGCTTCAAAGATGACAACGCAACGTTGTGGTGGAAGATGTACTCTTCAGCAGAAAACCTCTTCCACCAGAACGCTTGTCCATAACTTTAACTGATACCTACCTGTATTTGAAAAAACTAACCTTTATGTAGCGTTGTAACTGATGCCTGCATGCCCACTGTCTCGCAGGCCGCTGTGTAGTGTAGCTGGGTGTTCCAATCAATTTATAAGTTTGTTTTATTTAGCACTGTTGATGGATAGCCTGAAATTAAATTATATGCATTAGGAGAAAATAAAAATTGTATGCGTAATTGCCGGAATAATATGTGCATTTAGTCACATCACAAGTCACAACCACATTAAGTTAAGTCACAGACAGATACTTACCTACATACTTACATCATTTATACATACTTTACTTACGCCGATCTAGCTCAAATACAGCTTACAAATAAGAATATGGTCAGAATAGTTATTTCGTGTTTTGTTTTTTTTACTCTAATTATTAATTTTGTTGACATGACAGGAACAAAACACAGATTAACTATTCGTAGCTTATTCTTTGTTTATTAGTCATAAAAGACTAGGCAGGTAACTTTAATATTTAATGCACTAGGAATATACTTAACCCTAATTAACTTTACGAAAGATTTGGTACCTACTGAAGAAGTTAAACTTATTACTCGACCAACATAATTAGGACCAGCTAGATGTTTATCACAATTGTTCAATAATTTACAAACTAAACGTACCTATCTACTTCGATATTCCATTTTAAAATTTGATCACTCAGCATGTGCAAACTAATTGAAGTGCATTATATTTAGTTTGTTATTCATTGAACAGTTATGATAAACGTCTAGCTTTGATGCGATTAATTATGTTGGTCGAGTAGTAAATATGAAAAGTTTTGAATGACTGAGAAAATATCTACCTCACATTACCTAGAGGGTATATCTTTTTGTAAATACCATAATATAAAATAAGCTGCGTACCTTTAAAAATGTAGGTTGTTATTAACGATTTAAACACTTTCACTTCTGATGCAAATATACACTGCTTACCAATTTCAACACAAACAAATAAAACTTTTCGCGCTTGCGCACCATTCTCGTATCACCGGCTCACCGCACGTAAACAAAATCACGCCATCTCTCGGTCGTTCGCGACACTCGCTCGTCCACCACTATCAGAAACTTTTAATTCGAGTCACTAAAATTACAAGTTGCTTGACATAAGTTTCCATAGAAATAACGTGAAACTGACATCACAACGGTAGATTAAGTGTAATTTCATGACTTGAATTAAAAATATTTAGACTATAAGTCAGTATCTTAAGTCAATAAATAAAATTGTGCACGATTGTACTTAAAATCGAATGTATGGTAGAAGTTTACATTAGATTTTTGGACAATAGCAAAAAAGAATTCTTTTTTTATTGATATTGAGAGATTCACAATTTCACACATAATTTTTTCATGTATTTATTTGTTTAAAACTTCAACCCGTTTCTCTGGAATCGCCATCGCAAGAATCGTCAAGTTGGCAGCCCACTTAGAGACCGTAATATCTCGGTTTGTATTAAAGTACAATTGTTGAAATTTTGCGTATACGATTCACTATTTATGCACAGTTTTTTGACATATAAATCACATTGATACGAACTGTATTTCTTATGGTGCCTGCTATCTTGACGTCAAGTTAGCAGGCACACCAAGATACTCTAATATCTTTTGAACCATAGTATCACTATTTATATGCTATACGTCACTATTTATCACTATTTATACACAATTTTTTGACATAGTCAAAACCACATAATTCCGTGGTGTGCCTGCCAACTTGACGCTCACTTTGTGCAAACACGAGGCAAAATTTCAAATCTCTGGGCCTCCTAGTTTAAAAATTATAAGCCAAAAACTGTTTTCCCGCCAAAAAATTCAAAATAATGGCTCGGAAGTGGCTAAGCGCGCCGTTGCCGTTCCGTGCGCTACACGATTGCAATCGAGTTTAAACTTAAGAGCTGACAATATGTAGTCATTTTTATTTGCGCTCTCGATTGTTTTAATTTATGTACCGAGAATTTTAGACTAGGAGCCGTTTGTTAAAGCGATGCGCGACGCGACTAATTTAGTTTCACTATAGGTACCTAACTAACCTACCCTACTTTTATTTTAAGGCCCCAGTACTAGTATTGTTGCAATACTGATAGTTTCACTATCGATAGTTGAACTTGAAAGATAGTCGATAGCGCGAATAGCAATATAAATTGTCTTGTCATGTAAATCCTTGTAAATCTAATGATATGATGTATATGGTTGAGCGCTCATCCTGGCATGGCCACCTGTATCTCAAAAACTACTGAGGGCCTAGTCAACTGGCAAACGCTCGACCGGTGACAGCGTCAAAATCGCTCATCAAATTCGCTAGGATAACATCGATATCGATAAGCTAAGGGATATAGAACATACAGGCTTGTCTTAGAATTTTTTTGTTTGATGATAATCTAACGCTTATGTAAGATTAATAAATAGGTAGTAACCACACCGATCCTTTTGAGTTTCAGTGAATTGAATGTCACTTTACTAAGAAATTCGGGTAGACTCCTTGAGACAACTTGAAAAATGAATCAATCGCTTTTTTCGCCGGAAGTTCGCCAGGCAAGCACGTTTGTAAATAAGTACTTATAATGATGACGAGTGACTTACCTACCATAATATGATATTGATATGAGACCAAACCCATTTTTCAGCTTATAATATAAATAAATTAAGACTGAAGACCACAAGCAAACGCTTGCTGCCAAGAATTTCTCAAATATTAACAACTTGACGTCCGTCTGTAATGAAATAAGTGATAACACTAAATGTTACAAACCGCGCGAACATTTAAACAGTTTGATCTTAGATGCGAGTACCCACTAGGTAGTGATTAAAACGTTTGCATCTTGTATGAGTACATCGCCTAAAGTAACTCTATGGCGTAGCGGCTAAGGCTTTTGGGTTTAGTTGTCTAACTACAACACCTATCACATTACTTTTCTAATTGATTATTGTCCTAAATAAAATAAAATAAAAAACATTCCAAGTACATGGTTTTGCTAGTTAAATTAAAACTAATTTTAAAATATGCAAACTAGCGAAGCAATGTACTTACTGTTACTTGAAAGGTAATGCTAGAGGTTCAACTAATGCAAAAAGTCCCCGCCCGCGCCGCACCGGTTTGTGATCTTGCCAGTTAGTTACGCAACTTTCACATTACCGAGCTAAAGGATGGGTAACCAAATAAAAAGCGTCTCGAGCTCCTCCGTGCTTCGGAAGGCACGTAAAGCACACTGCGGTTGTATTGGCTCAGGGCTAAGGCCTGTTATAGCCCAGTCTGCCTTAGTGCTGTCGTTCATGTGGGAACGTTCAGGACGTTCATAGGATGACGATGAAGACAACATCGCCTTAATATAGGATTGTTTCATTGTTACTTATTTATAGCGGTAGGTACCGAAAATAATTGAAATTAAAAGTCAAATCATTTATTAAATATACGCCTTCACAGACACAATGACATGATCGTGGTCTCTACGCGACAAGTTAAAATATTTATTTATTTTACATTATTTATTTCACTGCCATTCATTATGAGTTGGTTGATAATGTTTCGAAATAAAACATATGATTATTTATATGTTTACCAAAAATAATTTTAAAACAATTAATTTTATATAATTACCCTAGTATGTTGATAATGAATCAAGTACAACTTTAAGCCATGTTTAATGCAGTTTCATTGTTGGATACGACATGTGGTACACATCCCTTCTTTATTGTGAGCATGATGCAGCATTAAATATTGGTGTTATTATGATTAACCATGCTTTTTGAAGGTATCCAGAATCTCCTAAGAAATTGGAACAATATACTTAATTACTTATAGAAAATTGTCATACATAAAAAGTTAGTAGGTAGTATTATTTACCAAAAATAATTTAAAAACAATTAATTTTATTTATTTATTTTATATTCACAGGTGAATCGACAGTTCTATAAAAAGTATAACACTGAAAATGTGAAACAGCAAACCATTTACAGATTCACACAAATAAAAATGTGATAGTAACATTACAAACTCAAGCAACAATTACAATCGATTACTTCACAATCGCCAAATTGATAATAACTAAACTATTACAGAGTATGCTAGATATGGAACTTAATTTGTATTATATGTATAACAAGCCACCTTATGTTAAGCCACCTATTTAAAGAAAAAACAATATTATAACAAACACAATAGAACCCACCAGATTTAATAATCGGATAATAATAATGCAAGTTTATACATATAATTACCTTTGTATGTTGATAATGAATCAAGTACAAATTCAATAGCTTAATGTTATGACTAGTAGAAATTGATATAAGTAGGTACTTAAACATTTTCTATAGGTACCTACTGCAAGTAAAATTAAATATCAAGTAAAAAAAAACATTGATGTTGTATTTCTTAATATATTCTTATTTCCTTACCTAACTCTCTCAAAGTCAAAGTTTATTAAATATGAGGCTTCACTTTCTCTTATTGACATTAAATAAGACGGTACTGTTTTTTAGTACCTACCTAAGTAAATCTTTTTAATAAAGTACAATAAACTTAGAACTAAATTAACTTTATACTTAATTTTTCCCCATCATATAAACCAAATCACTATTTTATGGGTTAAATATATTTATGGCACACTGTTCCTTTTCTTAAAATAAAAATGTTGTCAACGAAGGTACTGTTTTTTTGTACTTAAGTAAATCTTTTAAAATAAAGCACAATAAACTTAGAACTAAATTAACTTTATACTTAATTTTTCCTCATCAAATAAACCAAATTACTATTTTATGGATAAATATATTTATGGCACAGACTGCTCCTTTTTGTAGAATAAAAACGTTGTCAACATTAGAGCTCCACAAAAAAAAATCATATAAATAACTAAATTCAACGATGCCAAAGCCATGTTCAATGCAGTTTCATTGTTGGATATGACATGTGGTACACACCCCTCCTTTCTTGTGAGTCTGATGCAGCATTAAATATTGTTATTATCATTAACCATGCTTTTTGAAGGTATCCAGAATCTCCTAAGAAATTAGAACAATATACTTACTTATAGAAAATTGTCATAGATAAAAAGTTAGTAGGTAAGTACCTATGTATTATACAAAATTGCTTGATATTGTTTTTTACCAAATAACCATGTTTGTTCACCATTCTGAGGAAGTCCATCCTCCAAATTATGAGGTAACATTTAAGATTTTTGAATTGTCGTCTCAAATCTGCAAAACCACAAAAAATAGTTTTATCTTTATGTCAATACTCTTTATTCTAGCAATTTTAACAAAACTGACATTTCCTGGTAAATCCCAATATAATAATAGGCATAATACTTACCTTTATTATGTAAGTAATAATTGATTTATTAAAACTTACCGTTTGAACGTAAGGACTGATATCTTTTCCTATTAAGAAAGATGCTTGTCTGTATAAGATTTATAGGGTATAGTCAATAGGTACACCTTACTACACTTAGAGCCTTGGTTTAATACTCTAAGCTACCTGGCAAATTAAATCTTCATTGGAACCTGTAAAACAAATAGGCAATCTAAGTTATAAATTGATAAATGGACATTATGGATAGGTTACATTTAATATATATACAAAAAGTCCCTTACTGTTGTCTTATTCTTGACCTTTCTTGTCATGATTAAAGGTACTTAGGTGGATTTGTTTGGCCCAAATGTTTGTATGGTTTGAGAGCCCCTACAAATTGTTATGCAGCGACTTGCTCTTCGTTGCGGAAAATGTTGCATGACACACATTTATTTGGTCACTCACATCGCAACAACTATATCAGCACGCAATTCCCGGCAGACCTTAGTTAGATATTTGAAAGTTCGTAAACGAGAACTCCGAGAACTATTCACAAGTACAACAAACTCGATTTCGTTAATTTGCTCCAAGCAACGTAGGGAAACATTTCTTCCTTAGCGCCTGAGCACTTGATTATCGCAGTCCACAATAGCCCTAAAAAGAGCATTTTAAACAAAACTTTCAACACAACACAACTATTCCTTCATCAGCTGATCAAACAATCGCCATTTTGTGTGAATTTTTATCTTCAATGTTTGAGTGATCGCTAGATTAGCGATTCTTGGCTTGTCAAACTGTCAATTAGGTCTATTTTAGCGTAAATTTTACGTCGTAGGTAACTTTTGCTTATGTCAATCCCATACATTCGGTTTATCGTAGCGAAGATTTCGTAGCGTTTAATTTGTTTGCCAATTGACTAGGCCCTCTGGTCGTAGCGAAGATCTGATTTCACCAATAGTATGTCGAGAGTATGTCGAAGTATGTCGAAAAACTCCAAAGTTTGTCGGTGCTTCTATAAAGAGAAAAATCAATTTTTAATTTTCCCATAGTAGATGTACAATCGCGTGCATAAAGTTTATTGAAAAAGTAAATGAATAATTTTAAACTGAAAGGTTCCTTGATATAAAGAGCGCAACTTTATTAATTATGTGTATATGAGTGATAAGTAGGTACTTAATCCGATGCTTGGATAATAGACAAATAGTTCATTAAATATAAACCATCACAGGTTTATTTTGAATGAAATAAGTGCCTACTTATTAACGTCAAAAACTAATAAAATAACAGTTAACTATCATTTAGTTAAATCTTTACAATAGTTAGATTCAGTAGAATCTAGCACCAGTTCCAATATAATCAATCACGCATAAAATTTTGCAAAATGTTCAATAGTTTTTTTTTTTTTAAATCTTTATTATTTTTGGGGATTTTTGTCTTTTGACATGTCAATCCCATTAAAACTACACTATAATCTTAAACCTATTATAATTCTAGGGAGGAAAGAGTCACTCACCACAAAACTTCACTAAATTACACATAGTTATAGCAACATCCGAATTTGGGTTGTGTAAAATGCCTTGAATAATGCCTACATCGAAACAGTTAATATTAAATTTGTTAATGAATGACTCCCTCTCCCTTCGATTCCTGTCACACTCCATCAAAAGATGTTGTATGTCTTCGCATTTCCCACACGTATTACAATTGGGCGAGCTCTCCTTTTTCATTAAGTGTGCAAACTTCTTCGATGGATAGTGACCAGATCTAATTCTAAGAAGTAACTTAATGTCACTTCTATTTAATTTTGTGTTTACAAACCAAGGTATTCGAAGAGGCTGACTTTGGATCGTTTTATACCAAATACCTTTAGTTATTGAGCGTTCATCGAAATATTCTTTCCATTGAATTTGGCACATCTTTTTAAATCTTGGCACAACTTCCGAATGACATGGACTAATATTATAGTTTCTACCGCTAATGCCTGCAACTTTAGCTAACCTGTCAGCCTCTTCGTTACCCGTTATGCCAATATGAGCTGGAACCCACTGTAATCTCACCGTGATGTCACGCAAGCTTAACTCGTGCAGCTGGGCGAGTACAGTAAAGGCTATCGGTACGCCTCTGTATCCAGAGGTGCATCGAGCCAGGTGTTGAATTGTACTCTTGCTATCAGAACATATTACAGCTTTATTTAAATTATATTTTGCCACATAAGTTAAGGCTTCTGAAACTGCAATACATTCCAGGGTCATTATACAAACATTATTTTTAATATTAAAACATTCAGATTTGGCTCGTGAAGGATCAAAAAATGCCGCTCCTTGCCCCTCATCGCTCTTGGATCCATCCGTAAAGATAATATGCCATTCATGGTATTTTTGTTGAAGTTCTTTAATAACTTCATATCTGAGAACCTCCCTTTCATACAAATGTTTGGAATTTTTAACAGAGTCTAATTCACTTAACGCTATACTTTTTATTGCAATACGGGATGTCCAGATGTCTAAAGTGTACAAATTAGGAAAACAAGAAGTATGAATCACAATGTCTTTCGTTTTTTCAAAAGACCTCACAAGTAGCGGTTTTTTCTTATTCACCCAGTATCTTGTATCACATAGAGATGTGAGTCGTTCTAACAATTTAACTGTGACATTATTCGACCACGATCGAGCCTTCAAAATATATTTATAAGCTAAATATAATCTTCTTATGGACAATGGAGGAACACTGAGCTCGCTTTCCATTACATGTATTGGAGAACTTTTGATATAGCCCCCTATAATCCTTAGTGCCTGGTTTTGTATTTTATCTAATTTATATAAATGAACTTTAGCGCTATTATCAAACAAAAAACTACCATAATCCATTCTACTGCGTATTAATGAAATATATAACCGACGAATGTGTTTAGGATGTACTCCCCAAGATGAACCAGACAGAACCCTAAGTAAATCCAAGAATTTGGTGCATTTTTGGGTAATCTCGTTAATCTGTTTACGCCACAGAAGTCTCTTGTCCAACCACAGACCCAAATACTTAACACAATCTGAAGGAAGTAATGGAGACCCATTAATAGACAAATTAGGCAGAATCCTTCTGTGCCCACGACTGAAGACACAAAAGTTAGTCTTAGTCGCTGACACTTCCAGACCCAGATCACCCAAAATTTCTGTAATAAGATTGAGTATGTTTTGCATTCGTGACTCGCACACTTTTAAATCTTTGTCTCCTATATACATCACAAAATCATCGGCGTATTGAGATATACACATATCATGGGTTGCCAGTAAAGAACAAATCTTATGAGTCGCTACATTGAACAGAAACGGTGAGACTGGGTCTTCTTGTGCTAACCCTCTGTTTGTAACTCTTGTTATAATTGTATCTCCTCTCTCAGGTTTTATTTGTAGATGTCTTTCACTTAGAAACGACCATAGATATTTACAATATCTACTGCCAACCTGTAGCTCATCCAAAATTTTCAGTGCACTTTCTATTGAGACATTGTTATAAGCATTCATTATGTCTAAGCAGCACACTAAAGTTGGTTTATTTTGTGTAAACCCTATTTGGATATACGTCACCAATCGAAACAAACAATGAAGACAAGATTGGGACTTTCTAAAACCAACAGTAAAAGGCGAAAATATACGGTTCCTCTCAGTGAACCACTCCAGTCGTTTAAGAAGCATAGTGTGGAATATTTTACATAAACAAGACATCAGAGATATTGGTCTTAACTTAAGATCGGAGGAAGAAGCAACACTCTGTTTTGGTATAGGCAAGACCACAACATTACGCCATTGCATTGGGACTATTCCAGATCTAAATACAAGGTTATATAGCTTCAATACAAATAGTTTACCATCACTGGGAAGGTTATAAATCATGCTGTATGTGATACTGTCACATCCAGGTGCAGTGTCTTTCTTTTTTAAGCAACTTTCTAGTTCCTCAATTGCAAAGTCTGACTCTAACAAATCATTTTTGGAACCAAAAGGAGACCCGGCGTTTTATGCTTAAGTTGTATACTTTTTTAATTTTTTAATCTGTTATTCATTATTTAACTGGCAATATCTGTCCACAAATGACAGTTGTTGACAAATGACAGACGCTAGCTGTCAAATCAAACATACGTGACAGCATTGTTGACATTTCTCTTTTTTAAAAGCAAAAGAATTATGGTTTATGCAGCCTCGTTAGACATTTTTAAAGTAACATGTCTGTTTTTTGAAGACTTAGTGTTTCCATATTAAAAAATATTAATAATTAAATAACTCTTATCTGCGATTAGATAAAAATAAGACAAAACTTGGTTTAGGTAGCAAATAATATTAGCTTTACTTTATGACCAAATCCTATTGTATACAAATTAAGCATTTTTTCTATGGAGAGTGCCGGTTCTCCTTTGGACACGAATTTGTAACCGAATCCGGTGTAAGTGATTTTAAAAGTTCTTCTTGCTTATCTAAAGAAATAAAAGTTTTTTGCTTACATTTACCTTTTACCCATCTCATACGCCTCCACATTTCCGAAACCGAGCACGCCTCGTCTATTGAGTCACAAAAGCTATACCAATGAGAAGATTTAGCTTGTTTTATGAGTTTGTTAGCCTCCTGTGTTTTAAGTTCTAAATGAGTCAAATTGTCAGGTGTAGGGTTGCGTCGAAAAGTACTAAGGGCTAATCTTCTTTGAGCTACTGCCAGTGACAGCGATGGATTCCAATAACTCTTAGGTTTAAATTTAGTTTCAGGATCAGTGCATATTCTAATTATAGGGATACTAATTTCAGCGGCTTTATCAAGCTGAGCAAGAAGATAGTCATACATTTTTTCTATATCATTTTCATTGTATATACTACCGTTATTAAATGATTCTTTAAGGCTATTTTTATACATTTCCCAATTAATTTTTTTAAAATTACGTTTTTGTAAATTATTGAAGTTTCGTGGAATATTTGTACTTACTTTAATGACAAGGTGATCACTGCCTAGATTTTCATTTAACACCTGCCATTGAAAATTCATGGCAATATCGCTAGTTACGAAAGATATATCTGGAGATGTTTGCCGTAGCATTCCACTGACCAGTTTGACTCTAGTAGGTATTCTGTTATTCAGCGCTATGTAGCCATTTTCCAGAGCTGAATCAGCTAGTTGCACCCATCTTAAATCTGACCTGTCCGACCAGTTAGAATGGTGGCCATTAAAATCTCCTCCAATAAATGACTTACGCGGAAAACGAGAGAATAACTCATCCCAATCAGATGCCTGCGTTCTTACTGAAGACGGGCAATATACCGATACAATATTTTGCACATGGTGACAATTAAACAGTTTTATACTTACAACTTCAATGCCCCGATTTCTTAAATTAATTGTATTTACTTCACACTGAATAGAATTATGAGCGATTACAGCCACTCCACCATAAGAATCGTACCTATCTTTTCTATAGACTTTATAGTTACTAATATTGACATTATCTTCAATATCTAGCCATGTCTCACTTAGTACAGCTATATGTATTTTTTCTTTAATCAAAAGTTCTCCAAAACCTGCCAATTTAGGTTTTATACTTTGCGCATTCCATTGCACGACATTAATAACAATTTCTTTAGAAGACCTATTATCCATTAAAGTTTATAAAGTCCATAAATGTCTCAAATAACTGGCCTCCTGATATTAATTTGCTCACGAAGTTCTTAGCTTCTTCTAAAACTGTTATAAACATTCCACTAATTTTCTCTTCTAATGATTTTTTCGACATCCAAATAGAGTGTATTTTCAACAACAAATTCTTCAAATCAAATCTTCTTTGTTTCTTTTTCTGTTTATCCATTATATGCCTCTCTTCCTCATTTTGTGACTCTTCCCCCTCCGTATTTTCTTGTATGGCATTTGCACTTTCTTCCTTTGACAGCCTTTTGTTCTTACCGCTTCCGTTGGTTTTTTACCCATTCCTTTATTTGGTTCAGTACATGCCTCTCTGTGAACTTCCGCGTTTATCACCACCTGACTATAAGTTTGGTGACCAGTAAATTTATCTAATGGCGTATGCGAATCTGTCGTCTCCATACTGTTACACATAGTAACTTTTACATTTGTTCTTTTTTGGGTTGAGTCTATTACCATCTGTAATGCTTTTCGGTAGGAGATATTTTTTTCACTCATAATCTCACGCACTTTTTTTTCCTTCTGATACAAAGGGCAACTTTTGTCTAAGACGAAATGTATCCCTTTACAATTAAGACACCTATAAGATTTAATCTCGCAGTTAGAATGTTCTTCTGTTCCACATTTTGGGCACAAAATTTTCTTTGTTGGGCAGATTTTTATAGAATGTCCAAATTTCCAACATCCCGAGCATTGCGTTACCGGAAAAATATAATTATCCACCTTAAATTTGCATTCATAAGCATATACATACGGAGGCAATACAGTACCCTGAAAGCATATTCTCACGGTTTCGCTTTCTACCCATTTACCTGTGAAGTCAAGTCGCTTAAGCCTTCTTACTGACAAGATATTAATGTCACTATTTAGCACCTCCATAACCTCTTTCTCATTAAACTCTAAATCTATGCCTCTGATCAATCCATACGACATCGTGGTTTCTAAGGTTTTTTGACACCTGTATTCTAATTCTCGAAGCTTAGGACTATTTATCAATTTATCAGCATCACTATCACTTTCGAAACTACTAAAACCTTAAACGGGGATTTATATTTAATCCGCGTTATGTTTACAATATTTTCACTTCGCAGCAATTTTGCCATAGCCATTTGTTTCGGCAGTTCTTTCGTGGATGTGACGCAAACCTCATAAATAGGACCCTTTTCTACCGATTCTGCCCTCTTTGTTCCTTGTTGCTGGTCCATAGATTCACTTCGAGCGTAACGCTTTGACCTCCTTCTGGTGACTCTAACAAAACCATCTTCGCTATTCGAGTCCTCTTCTCGATTCTTCCTCTTTTCCACCCTTGGCTCCGCGGGTTGAATTGTATTATTCAACCCTGCGTTATTCAGGTCCGCAACTTTGCTCGCATCTCGTTCTAACAGTTGATTTAACTCCTGTTTACACTCCCGTATGGTATTCATCTCATCCCCATCACTCACAGCTAATGATTTATCATCATCACTGTTGTCCGTTTCCATATTTTATATTGAGGGTAGAATGCTCGGGTGCTCACGCAAGACTGTGTTCAATAGTGTCTACAATCAATCATAATAATACTGAACCTTGAGAAACCAACTTATGTACATAAGTTGATAATACATACAGATGGAAGTGCCCTTCACCCAGAATCCTCAACTACTGAGGAACTGGCTGTTTCTTGCATCTTATCTACAACTGCCGGAATATAACAATGCTACACGAACATTGATGTTATGGCGACATATTTACATGAGATGGTGGTAGCTTATCTATCTGCTGTGAGTTGAACCCTTTTTGTCGCTGTTACAACGGGTAGGATTCCGAAGCCAGCAAGTCAACATCCCCAAACTTTTAAATTTATTGGATTTGATATTTTGTAAAGGGTTAATCGACCTGCGGTCGTCTATAGCTTAGTTAGAAGTTACCTATCTAATTAATATTTTCAAATAAAACATATTACACTTACATATTTTTTTATTAGTAAGTATCCCCTTTTTTAAATAACCTATTGTAATGTTCGTAACTCTCCACTCAACTATCACAAACAATGGTTTGTTTTTAATCTATAAAACAGATAACAAAATGTACAGTTCTAAATTGCGCCTATTCGCTAATAGCCCATATAAAGAAATGCAATGATAAAATATAAGTCTAAATTATGACACCAAAATCAAGGCTATATCCGGTACCGCTTTATTTTCGGTGAACTAATGTTTTGCATCATTATAAGCATCTGATAAACATACATACACATCGAAGTTCCGTTCTTCGTTCAACACTTTATGCGTTCATTAAATAGCCGAATAAAAATTATTTAATGCTCGTGTACGCGATTGTACTATTTGCTGTTGTATGGAACAAAGAAGTTGATATAACTTTTCCTAGAAGCACCGACAAACTCTGGAGTTTTTTCGACAAACTTCGACAAACTCTCGACATACTATTGGTAAAATCAGATCTTCGCTACGCCCAGTAGTTTTTGAAATTACAGGTGGCCATGCCAGGATGAGCGCTCATCCTGGCATGGCCACTAATGACCCCTTATAACTTTTGAACGGTAGACCGACAAACTCTGATATTTGGCGACATACTTCGACATACTTTCGACATATTATTGGTGAAATCAGATCTTTGCTATGACCAGTAGTTTTTGAGATACAGGTGGCCATGCCAGGATGAGCGCTCATCCTGGCATGGCCACCAATGACCCCTTATAACTTTTGAACGGTAGACCGACAAACTCTGATATTGAGCGACATACTTCGACATACTTTCGACATACTATTGGTGAAATCAGATCTTTGCTATGACCAGTAGTTTTTGAGATACAGGTGGCCATGCCAGGATGAGCGCTCATCCTGGCATGGCCACCAATGACCCCTTATAACTTTTGAATGGTAGACCGACAAACTCTGATACTTGGCGACATACTTCGACATACTATCGACATACTTTCTATAAAGTTAAATTTAGAGTTGGTGATGGTGGCCATGCCAAGATGAGCCACACATCGATATCGATAAGCTAAGGGATATGGAACATACAGGCTTGTCTTAGTATTTTTTTGTTTGATGATAATCTAACGCTTATGTAAGATTAATAAATAGGTAGTAACCACACCGATCCTTTTAAGATTTAGTGAATTGAATGTCACTTTACTAAGAAATTCGGGTAGACTCCTTGAGACAATTTGAAAAATGAAACAATTGCTTTTTTCGTCGGAAGTTCGCCAGGCAAGCACGTTTGTAAATAAGTACATAAGATGACGAGTGACTTACCTGCCATAATATGACATTGATATGATACCAAACCCATTTTACAGCTTATAATATAAATAAATTAAGACTGAAGACCACAAGCAAACGCTTGCTGCCAAGAATTTCTCAATTATTAACAACTTGACGTCCGTCTGTAATGAAATAAGTGATAACACTAAATGTTACAAACCGCGCGAACATTTAAACAGTTTGATCTTAGATGCGAGTACCCACTAGGTAGTGATTAAAACGTTAGCATCTTGTATGAGTACATCGCCTAAAGTAACCTATGGCGTAGCGGCTAAGGCTTTCGGGTTTAATTGTCTAACTACAACACCTATCACATTACTTTTCTAATTGATTATTGTCCTAAATAAAATAAAATAAAAAACATTCCAACATAAAACTAATTTTAAAGTATGCAAACTAGCGAAGCAATGTACTTACTGTTACTTGAAAGGTAATGCTAGAGGTTCAACTAATGCAAAAAGTCCCCGCTCGCGCCGCCCCGGTTTGTGATCTTGCCAGTTAATTACGCAACTTTCACATTACCGAGTTAAAGGATGGGTAACCAAATAAAAAGCGTCTCGAGCTCCTCCGTGCTTCGGAAGGCACGTAAAGCACACTGCGGTTGTATTGGCTCAGGGCTTAGCCTCTTATAGCCCAGTCTGCCTTAGTGCTGTCGTTCATGTGGGAACGTTCAGGACGTTCATAGGATGACGATGATGACAACATCGCCTTAATATAGGATTACTTCATTGTTACTTATTGAAAAAATAATTGAAAATAAAAGTCAAATCATTTATTAAATATACGCCTTCACAGACACGATGACATGATCGTGGTCTCTACGCGACAAGTTAAAATATTTATTTATTTTACATTATTTATTTCACTGCCATTAATTATGCCATGATTAATTATTTATATGTTTACCAAAAATAATTTTAAAACAATTAATTTTATATAATTACCCTAGTATGTTGATAATGAATCAAGTACAACTTTAAGCCATGTTTAATGCAGTTTCATTGTTGGATACGACATGTGGTACACATCCCTTCTTTATTGTGAACCTGATGCAGCATTAAATATTGGTGTTATTATGATTAACCCTTTAATTATATACATGTCTAGATCATAAAGTACTATACCTAGCGGAATAGAGAAACAAAGGGCTGAGGGAGCGGGATGTCATTAGCAACAACACTGTGGGATAAAGAGAGATGCGTGATGCGACGTAACAGAACCGTTTTTAGATACTGTTTGACAGTTGGCCGCACTTATCAGCACACTGAGAATTACGTGAAATCGTGAATATTTTTGAGAAATAGTGCTTTAGAAACATGGTGACTTTTTCAGTGATTGATTGTTGTACAACACAGCGAAATAATCCCATACAATGTTCATTTTACAGGTAAATTATTAAAAACCGACACCTTACCTAGGATTTATTTATGCCAATGCGCTTCAAATTTTAACTACGAAATGTGATAATTCTCTTCTATAAACATTTATTTATGTAAGAAGCAAAGATAGAATATACATAATGCAGAATTTACGAATAATTTGTGTAAAGAAATAATTTTCGTTTTACACTAGGGCTGTATCAAGTTATCGATATTTCGTGTCCATTGTCTATCACGTAAACGAATATGTATTATTGTTATTAAAGTACCTATATGACGTTTAGATATGAATTACCTGGGAATGTAAACACATTAAAGATACTTAGCCGATCCATAGGTATCAGTTTTTGACTGTTAGAATAGGTAATAACATTAGTAGGTAATTTATGTATCTTTTAGATTTCCTACTAACTTGGATACTAGAAATACATGGCTTAGGCTAATTGATCGTCCAAACTGGATTCCCAAGAAAAGTTCATGTTTTCAAAGGTCCAGTTCATGTAAGCATTTTGAAGAAATTTGATGAAATCTGCAATTCCAACTAAGTTAGTTTCGGTAAGCTTAAATAAAATTATACTATTCTTCTGCTGATGTTTCATTAGATAGTAATGTCTACTTAGCACCATGTACCTACATTCAACCCCTCCGTTGCTGAATAGCATAAAATCAAAACATGATGTTCGCAAATATCATATTAGCAAAACACCATATTCGCAAAAAATCATAATCTTAAATCACCACATTCTTACAATATCATATTCTTGAAACATCATATTAGCAAAATAACATATTAGCAGGATTTTACATTTTTAGTACAATTAATGTCATAGTGACAAATAACAATCCGATAGCATATAATAACCGTTTATTGATATCAAAGTCAAAATAATTCTTGTAATTAACAATTTCTTTGCTATTTTCTTACTTTTTTTTAATTTATCGAGCCTATTCCTTTCTTAAAGGCCGGCAACGCGTCTGCGATTCCTGTGGATTTGCAGGTGTCCATGAGCGGCGGTGATTACTTTCCATTAGGTGATCCGCTTGCTCGTTTGCCTCCTTAATTAATAAAAAAAATGGACAAGGTCTGTGTGAAAGAAAAACTTTGGAAATTCCTCACAGGGCACGGGGTCGACGCGGACGAAGCCGAAGTCGCGGGCAATTCGCTAGTTATTAACCGGTTCACTTTCCCGCAGACAACATAACAATTGATTAGCCTATTGTTTTATTTTTTGGACAGTAAACCTGTTAACCACTCACTCTTGGATTTTTTTTGACACTTTTTTGACAGTAACTGTCAACGTCAAATTAGACAGAATGGAGCATAGACTATGCGATATTGTGCGATAACAATACATAAGATGAACCACAGAACCGAAATAACCAAACTTGTTCATACTAAAGTAGTCTGTAAGTCTATGAAAACACGGTACAAAGTCAAGTGTGTTTTTGTAGGTGCGGTCTCATGCGACCGCTTGGGGTTTGAGGGGTAATAATATATTTTACCTTTATTTAATATTTTATATGATTCACGTTCTCCCGGATGCCTGAAATCTAGGTTTCAGTTTCTTAAAGCCTCTTATCAGGGTGACCTTTGCTTCAGTAGCAATCTTACTCTCCAAATTCCTGCTCATAATACTGGCTTCCTCTCCAGCTCTTTCACTTTAACCGCTATCCGTCTCTGGAATGCTCTGCCATTGCATAGCTGTCGTGCACAGAGCAAAGTAGTGTTTTAAAGACTAGTGTATGTGACTAGTGCATGAGCAGTTTTATATGTAAAGAAGATTAAATAAATAATAAAATATAAAAAAACCACTATTTTTATCATATTTTTTTTTTTATAGCAGAAGGAGGCATACGAGCAAGCGGGTCACCTGATGGAAAGTAATCACCGCCGCCCATGGACACCCGCAAAACCAGAGGAATCGCAGGCGCGTTGCCGGCCTTTAAGGAAGGAATAGGCTCGTTTTTTGAGGATCCCTAAGTCGTAACGGTCTGGAAATACCGCCGCCGAGAGCTGGTTCCACAACACTGTAGTTCGAGGCAAGAAATTTCTTGAAAATCGCACAGTAGTAGACCGCCATCCATCAAGGTGATGTGGATAGAATGACAGTCGGTTGCGTGTAGTGCGGTGAAGGAAATTAGCGGCAGGGATAAAGCCGAACAATTCCTCAGAACACTCTCCATGATATATACGGTATAATATACAGAGAGACGCAACGTCTCTCCGAAGAGCCAGTGGATCGAGCCGACCTGAAATAACCACGTCGCCGACAATTCGAGCAGCCCTGCGTTGAATGCGGTCAAATGGAAGGAGTTGGTATTGGGGTGCTCCAGCCCAGAGATGGGAGCAGTATTCCATATGCGGCCTGACCTGTGCTTTATACAGTTGTAAACGGTGGGCCGGAGTGAAATACTGACCCGCTCTATTAAGCACACCCAGCTTTTTCGAAGCTAATTTAGCTTTACCTTCCCAATGACCACGAAACTGAACGTCACTCGAAATATCGACGCCAAGGATTCCAATAGTCGGATTGGTATCAAGGGGAGCTCCCTCAAAGTTCAGAGGTACGACGAATGGATGTTTTTTCGCGGTAAATGCGCAAACTTGTGTTTTGGAGGGGTTAAAGCGGACTAGGTTATGTCGGCCCCAATCCGAGACATGACTTAACATGTTCTGTGTCAGTCACAAGTTTATTCCGGCTCTCGATGACGCTTTCCAGAGAAATGTTAGCTCGCCCGGTGTAGAGCGTATCCCCAGTACTGTCTGCATAGCAATGAATGCTATTGTTATGCAGCATGTCATTGATATGCAGAAGAAACAGAGTAGGGGACAACACACACCCCTGCGGGACTCCAGCATTCACGGGCTTCATGTCGGAGCACGAACCGTCGACTGCGACTCTGATGCTACGCCCAGTAAGAAAGCTGGCAACCCATGAACACAATTTCTCAGGAAGCCCGTATGATGGAAGTTTAGAGAGAAGAGCCCTGTGCCATACCCTGTCAAAAGCTTTCGCTACGTCCAAGCTAACTGCCAGTGCCTCCCCTTTACTCTCGACTGCCTCCGCCCATCGGTGAGTAACGTACAATAAAAGATCACCAGCCGATCGACCGCGACGAAAACCATACTGGCGATCACTTAGTAGCTGGTTCTCTTCTAGGTACCTTAAGAGCTGGCGGTTTATAATGGACTCCATTACTTTGGAGAGTAAAGAGGTAATAGCTATTGGCCTGTAGTTGGACGGATCTGAGCGATCGCCTTTTTTTGGAATCGGGTGGACAAGGGCTGTCTTCCAAGAGCTCGGGACGACGCCAGTGGTGTAAGAGAGCTGGAAAAGGCGCGTTAGGACTGGTGCCAATTCAGGAGCACACGTCCGAAGCACAATGGGTGGAACTGCATCAGGCCCACTCGCCTTATGGATATCAAGGGAAAAAAGAGCCTTACGAACTGACCTTTGCAGGAACTGAACGTTTGGCATTGTACAAGCGCAATGCGGTATGGTTGGTGGAGAGTTTTCCCCATCGTCCAAGGTCGAGTTTGATGCGAGAGAGAGCCCAAGAGATCGGCTTTCTCCTTTGCAGTATAGGCCAGGCAGTCATCGGTCTTGTGCAATGGTGGTAGGGACGGCTGACAAAAATTCCCTACGATAGCTTTGGCGAGAGAACGCACGCGTCCCCGAAGGAAGACGCACTAGCCTCTCGCCAATTCTACCTATGAATGATGACTTCGCCTTGGCAATGTCCTTCTTAAAGGATCTGGCGGCAAAGTAGTACTTCTTTCTGAGCGCACTGGTGTTTGGATCCTTTGATGACACCGCATTAGCCCAGGCTTGGTAATGTTGTCGCTTTTGGCGAGACGCCATTTTGCAGCAACGACCAAACCATGGTTGGGACTTGCCGCCAATGGGAACCACAGAGTTTGGAATGAAAAGTTCCATTCCCTGCAGTATCACATCAACGACAGAGTCAGCGGCGACATCAGGATCATCCAGCGAGAAGCAAACTCGCCACCACGGGTAGGACGCAAAGAAGCTTCGCATCCCATCCCAGTCCGCTGACCTATAATGCCAGACTAGACGGCTAGCCGCTGGTTGCGGTTTTGAAGTTTCTGTGAGAGGCACAGTGCTGCGAATCAGACAGTGGTCTGATGAGCCTAGTGGTGCATCAACAGAAACTTGATAGCCGTCTGGGTGCGAGGTCAGCAGAAGGTCCAATAAAGAAGGTGCATGGCCCTCCACATCTGGAACCCGTGTTGGCTCGGTTACCAATTGGGACAGACTGTAGGCCAAAGCGAAGTCATGAACGGCTCTACCCGCGTGGTCAGTTGTGCGTGAACCAAGCCATTCTACGTGGTGGGCATTGAAGTCTCCCAATACCACAATCTCGGCCGAGGGGATCCGTTGGAGAAGGGAGTCTGTCGCTGTTTGGACGGTCTCGATAAGTTGGTCAGTTCCGATGTTACCGCTGTGGGACCTGTAACCTCTCCACCCACCTAACCTTAAATCTCTAACCTAGTCTACCTTATAACACATACACACATCATCGCCGCTTTTACCTTAACTTAACTTATTATCTAATTCTTAAAACTATTTAACCTAATTTATCTACAATCTAATGGTTGTGTTTGTAGTTTTTTGTGGAGTGCGTAGTGTTTGTATGATGATGAAACCTTAGCATAGCTTAATTCTATTTGCAGTGAATTTCAGTCAAGCATTGTAATATTATAATGAATACTATTTTGGCCAGATCGTCCAGTGAACCCTCCGTTGTTAACCGCATTTAAGTAACTCAAGTTCTTTCGTGAAAGTTTAGTAATTGGCTTATCCCCGTGTTAAATTATTTTCTCCTGACCTAATTACCTACCAGTCTATAAATCATATCATAGATATGTGTAGCCTAGCAATGACTCCGTCTGAACTGTGACCTAAATCCTTCACTGCAGCTGCGGGGAAGATTTGTAACCACTCAGAGATAATCAGATGATAGCTTAGCTTGCAGGTATTATTATTTATTAACAGTAGCCTGATACATAAGAAGTCTTGTGCAATTTACATAAAGGTCTTGTGGAATTATAAGAGTCTTGTGGAAATATAAAAGTCATGTGGAAATATAAAAGTCTGGTGGAAATATAAGAGTCTTGTGGAAGTTTAAAAGTCTTGTGGAAATATAAAAATCTGGTGGAAATATAAGAGTCTTGTGCAATTTACGGGCCCCAACCGCCGCCCTATAGCGTGCCTGTCATCTCATTGTTTAACTATGGCTCCGTCACATTGGCTTTAACTTTAATTATTAGCTTGTGCCTTTAATTCCTTAAAACTGAGAATTTACATCTCTCCTCAAAATTTAATTTCATTTTACATTATGAACTATGTGTTAGCAATTTAAATTCTTATTATTCCACATAAATCAATAGAGTTTATCTCAAGGCTTGCTATCATCCAAATATCCTTTTCACATTAAGAACTTAATTATTCAATGCAATAACTTATGTCTTATGATTTCATTTATTGAACAGAGGTGGAAAGCCAGCATTCTACCGGACACACTTATTCCTCTGATTATTGTGTCTATTATAAAGAGATCACAATGTAACAATATTACTGACTGTCCTTTTGTCTTATTAGAAAATTAATATTCAGTTCTATAAAGGGTGGATAATTTATTCAAACGCCACTTCAGGCGGTGGCTAAAATAGAATGCTATTAATACAGGTAAAATTACTTTTATTTACTCTTAGTATTTATTATACAGGTCTTATAAAGTTCCAATATAACTACATTGGATTGGCTGCATTGGCAGATTATCACATCTTAAGTTTATTAAAGGATGTTTGATTTGTTCTATATCCTACTCATTTAGGAAGTGAACATAATTAGAATACTATCATTTGAAGTAAAATTACTTTGGTTTACTCTTAGTGTTCATTATACAGATCTTATAAAGTATAAGTACATCTCAAGTTTATTAAAAGATGTTTAATTTATTAAATATCCTTGACTTTTAGGAAGTGAACTTAAATAGAACTATCATTTGAAGTAAATTACTTTAGTTTACTCTTAGTGTTCATTATACAGATCTTATAAAGTATAAGTACATCTCAAGTTTATTAAAAGATGTTTAATTTATTCAATATCCTTGACTTTTAGGAAGTGAACTTCAGTTAATTATTTTTCCATTAACTTCCACCCCTGTCTCTCAGACTGAGTGGTTAATTTGATAGCCTACTAAATCATAGTTAGTATGTTTTTAGTAGGTAGTAAATCAGGTAATTATCCCTGTTAATAATTGAATCAATTACACTTAGGAGTTATCCTTCACTCACTTTAATAGGTATAAATTAGACTGTACTAGGTATTAGTCTGATTGATTTAGATTGTTCCCATCAAATATTTCTATGTTTCATATTATTAGAAGTAAGTACTTACATATCTTAAGAGGTCTTTGACCATTAAGGTGAATTCAAATGGTATTAGTAGACCATTATCAGGCTAATTAGCAGGTTGTTATTAATCAATTATTTCTATGTTTCAGATTATTAGATACTCATAGCTTGCAATGTCTTCCTTCAACGAATTATCCTAGGTTCTAAACTGGTTTTAGTTGTTCAGTTTGTATCAGCTTATATTTTACTAATAGGTATCGGATGTATACTTTTAATACTTTGAAGAGTGTAGCAATATAAGGCCGTATCGCACCCCAGGGAAAGCTAAAAAATGCCTGTTTGGTCATTTCAGTATTAGAAATCACACATCACAGTACAGCTATGCTTATTTGCTATAACTTTTAGTATTTTCTTGTAATAGGAAACCAGTCTAGACCTTTTACGTATTCCAAAGTAATGATGGTACGATATTATCATACTTCTGTTAATTATTTAAAATGAATAATTAATTGGTAACAACTTTAGGAAAACAATTAGAATTTTATCGGCCTACGGTAACAAATTACATGCCTAGATAGGACCCACATCACTTCATCGTAAATTTTATTTAGCACCGCAACTATATTATCCCTACCTTATTAGTCTGAATTAATCTAGCCTGGTCTCGCGGCCCACGTACCGAGTTTATGTACGCCCAACGTGCTCGCACCATACTCCTCCCACTTCCTCATAACCATTATATAGAACTGCCTACCTATAGATTCCTACAGCTTTCCTCACTTGAAATGCCTATATTTTGTCGAACTAACAGTCCCTACTTGTGTACCTTGCAATCTAGGCCCAAGCCACATTTAACTTAACTTCGTGATGAGTTGTGTGAGTCGCATTGCCCCTGAAAGCAACTGACTTCTAAATGTACTATCAGTCGAGCCAGTATACTCAGTGTGTTATTCTTATCACTACACTGTGTGTACGGCGGTAGACTCGAAATTGGACTGGGTCATACGGGTCTACCTCCAGCTAAATGGTGTCTGACCTATCTTCAACTTTCACTAGGGAGACAACTGTCTCTCCCCCATTACTCCGTCGAAGATAGTGTATTGATTAGCGTAATAATAGAAAACGCCGACCTTATTAAATACAGTCAAAGGTCATCCAGACCGAAGTCTGTTGAAAGCTATATTGGTTTCGTTGCCACCGTTATGCGTTTCCGCCAATATACCCCGAAATACATCATTTCGTTAACGGATTCAAGTTGCGATCGCAATAGTTTTACTTTATTAATCACTTTCAATTTCACAACCAATGTTAGTTAAAATCGCAACTCGAATATCACTTAGCGCGCTAAAAATCAATCGGACGCTCGCTTTCCCGTATGAGTATTTACCGCACTCTTCAATCGGACCACGCCTCCGACGTCTCAAAATTGAATGCCCGCTAATTTTCCTCCCTTTTCCCAAGCATCTTAACTTTCGCGCCACGCGCGCCTCACATCCCTCTCTCAACTTTCCGCTTTTCCTCCCTTCAACCAATCGCTAGCTGTTTTTCGATGCGCCTCGCCTTCGCGTCGCTTATTATTTGTTATACGCGAACTTCGCGTTGCGCCACGTGGAGATAACATCCTACCTCTCTTTCTATCTTTTTCCCAACCTCTCGCTCGCTCATTGCCGCCGTCCGCCGCACAATTCTAAAGTTTTTCCATAATCCAACCAAATCTCGTCAGATAGCCAATATTACATCTTTGAATATCTAAATGTAGCCTTCTATTAACAATTCCCTCTCAATAATCATCCTCTTAAGCCAATAATCCTGTATTTTGTGAAATTATAAAAAGTTCCGTATTCCGACCATAGGTGGCGCCCGCCCGTATGTCTACCGGCTTGCCAACCTACGCCTATGTCACAAGGCCACACAGAGCAGTCCCCGCGAAATTCAAAATAAAGATAAAGCCCATTGCCAACCTAACACGAAGCTCAAGTAAATAACTCACGCTAGACGGCGCCTATGTCGCAAGGGGCGCACAGAGCAGTCCCCGCGAAATTCAAAATAATGGTAAAGCCCTAGTTCACTGACCATTATTCTGAACTAGTTTATTATTCCCTTTTCATGCTTATTATATTAATGGTGCTACGCATTAATATTTGTTTTAGTGCTACTCCCATACATTCCTTACTAACGGACGGATACCATTCATTCTGTACCGTTACAGCCGCCCCCGATAGAATTTAAGCAGATAAAGTACCACTCTTTTCTGCGGCGAATTATATTTTAACCCTGTACTTAATTAAGTACAAAACAGCACGGCCTTCCTTGACAACCTCATTGTCATCCTAGCCCTCTTCCTCAAAGATATTTCTACTATTCCTTCCCAATCCCTAATGACTCCTTCCTCAATAAGCATTCCCATTGCAAAATAGCCCACACCCCTCATTCTATTCAACTGACACAAAATCATAATCGCATACCCAGTTCTCGTGTTCGAAACGAAATCCCAGTAAACTTAGTCTCGGTAAATATTTCCCAATAACTTAGACATCTACCATTTCTTTAATCATACACAACCTCCGAATAATGATTTGCCTTTTGTTTACCATCATAATAACAAATCATAATATAATTTAAATCAACATAACAGTCTCTTGCGCTGTCTACTAACGCCCCCTAGCGAAAACTCCTCAACTCTATGACGATTCCGACTTAAAGTTTATAACATCTTCCGAACCATTCAATTATTCTATTCTTTAAATTATTTTCCTAGAATAATTTCAAGTACATCTGTCATCATGGCCTTCTTTTAACTTACGTCCTTTCTTACAACTTGTTTCGCATCTAAATGTTGCAACCTAGGGATCGAACCTGGGATCTTTCGTGGGTGAAGCATCAACCACTTCGCCGTCACGGTCTTTAGTTCCAACTAGGCTAATGAATAAAAATTTATAATTTGAATTAAAACTTTCCTTCATACTTCAACGCTACCAATCTCATCTTAACTTATATAATTACCTAAGATAACGAAACGTCGGAACAATTGTCTACCTCAGGCAGGGATCGAACCCGCGTCCTCCACAATCTCTAATTAGGTACTTCTTTCAACCAAAACCTATTTTCCTCTCCGCGGATAAGAAGTCTTAACCAAACCCCCCATAACAACCAAAACCAGTAGGCATACCATCATCGCCCAAGAGTTATAACTTTATTTTAGTTGAGATACATCTAATGTCTAATCCTGCAAATAACCGAGATAGAATACTAGACTCGCTTCCGTCCGGTACGCAGCGACACCGTGCATACAAATAAAGGTCTTAATGCCTTACAATAAGGTAGTCGATCGTAAATACTTATGAATAAACTCATTCACTCTAAGGGGGTACGCATCTCGAAACACGTCCTTGAGTTTTGAACTAGATACCCCGTAGTTTAGAACAATTAGAAGTTTGTGCGCTATTAATCTCTGTCTAACTGTCAATATATACGTCATCGATAAGTACTTGTAAATACCCCGGTACGCGCTGGACATTGTATACCAATTGACAAGTACTGAGCTTATGCGTATAAGCAAATACTTATCCCAAAACCTATCTAATAACTATGTCTCATCCCTAGTTATTACTATGTATGAAAGACAACATTTAGTATCATTTGCTATAATAAAATACGTCAATGTCCCCTTACTTTTCTATACCTTTGAAAATTATCATTTTCTTATTAAATTAAACATACCGGTAACTATCTTATCCGCCCCCACAACTTTACTTAACTTCCTACCTTTTATATAACTAATAACGGTCAAATCGGTAAATAATAAGTCATTAAAGGTGACACTTCGTCTTAGTATTCATGGTAATTAATATTGTGAGTTCCTTCTCGTATTTACTGAATTCCAAACTGCGTGATTCAATAGTGCTAGTTTCCCTTTTTTTTATTAGATGATTTTAATTTTACACTCGCACAAGACACATTATTAAGATGGTAATCTCCCGAATGTTTGTAACTCTAATTGGTTACTCCTTAATTATTCTACTCTACTTTCAGCCTTCCGTCCAGATTGTAAAATTCCTCAGTAACGCGAGTTCCACTGATAACGCTAAAATGAAATGCTATCAATAACCTAATTTCCGCAGCTAACGGTTGGTCCTCCTCTTCTTTTGGTCAGTCAAGCATATTTACCCTGGTCCACACTCCATAAGGCGTCTTCGAATGGAATTACCTTACAGCAGAATTCTCACAACTTTGAGAAAGGCTAGTTTCGGCGGTGAAGCTTAAATGGGAACTACTTAATTTTATTGTGTGCTGAGTAACTCCCAATTCTACAGCACACTTCCGAAACTTCGATTCAATTAGTTCACCAGGTAAATCAAAATAAACCCTACACGCTTAACTAAGTTCTATTTGTGTCCAGTGCGACTAAACAATGATCGGACACCCTAAACAAGCGACTTTCACTAATTTAACAGTGCCAATTAAGAATGCTCCCTTGTGTCTTCTATAAATTTTATTGTGTGCATAGACGACCAAAGACCTCGCTTTCAGCATTACATTCTTCGTTGGACCCGCTTGGTTAAGTATCCTTTATTACTATTCAAAATTCTAAAGTTACAATTGAATATGTCAAAAGTCCGAACATTATGCAATAGAGAATTCCTCTAATGTCGTTACCCAACCTCTTCGCACTATTTAATCAGGCATATTGCAATTCAAGTATTTATTTTAATTTAGAATGACCAATCTTCTTCACCCCTGTTCCCATATTTTTTGCCATTTCTATCCACAACTGCGGTGAGGATAATCGGTTAATGAACAAAGCATCCTATAAACATTCTATGTTACTACCGCAATCACAAGAAATATTCACTAGGAGGATTATCCATCATACAGCTGACTATAACAAAATGAGTCCCCCTTATCCCTCTCCGTTCCTTCTCTAACGTAGAAGACAGCAACAGACAATTACTTTTTAATTACCTATAATTTAGCACAACCCTAGGTAAAATGCTACCACAAAACTAGAATAGAACAGAATAGACCTAACAGAACTAGACAAACTAGAATAGAACAGAATAGAACTAACAGAACTAGACAAAACTAGAATAGAACAGAATAGAACTAACCGAACTAGACAAAACTAGAATAGAACAAAATAGAACTAACAGAACTAGACTTTTGTATTCACACTTGCAAAATAAAAATATCTTTATCTTTCCGTGATGAATGATTTTGATAAAACTATTTCATCAACTCAATGTCCCGGCCTACATATATGAAAACTGCCTGTTGCAGACCTCCTTTTAGGTTTAGTTAGTTTTTAAGTATTTTCGGTGTCAAAAAGAATTGTTTAAAAATTGTCTTTGATGTTGACACATTTTTGCTAGCTTTTGATCTGTCTTTTCAGTTTTAGTTGCCAAAACATATTGTTCATTGTATTATACTTTTTCCGCCCATATTTTTGCTATTACATTTAATTTTACAGTTCACTCATTGTTTTCATTGATTCCTGTCGTCTTCATTTGGTCCCGCAGGATCATGCGAGGTATACGCGCTTCTGGACGACGGGAGCACTGCCACTTTGATCGACTCCAGTGTTGCTGAGCGGATAGGAGTGACGGGGCCGCGACAAACGATAACGGTGAATGGTGTTGGCGGTCTTGAGCGATGTTGTACGGTATCTTATGTTGACTTTCATATCAAAGGTAAGCACACACCAGACTCCTTTTTAGTTAAGAATGCCAGAACGTTAGACTCTTTATCGTTACACCCGCAAACTATTCGACGGGAGACAGTCGAGTCACTCGCTTATTTAGAGGGTCTAAGCGAATATTTAGCTCATGAAAACGCTACTCCTACAGTTTTAATTGGAGCTGAACACTGGCATCTTTCTATCAATTTAGATGTAAGAAAAGGTAGAAAGAACGAACCAGTAGCGTGTTTAACATCTTTGGGATGGACTTTGTACGGCGTTTCATCCAGCAAAACCAAATTAATTGATTTTGTTAATCACACGATGTTCACCTCACCGGCAGACGATAACATAGAAACTTTAATTAAAGAACATTATAAGCTAGACTCCTTAGGAATCATCAAAAGTGAAACGCTGCATTGTCAGAAAGACCGACGCGCGATCGAAATTGTAGAATCTACATTAAAACGTTTACCTTCTGGTCGATTCGAGGTCGGTCTGCCGTGGCGAGATAACATACAAAACGTCCCCGACAGCTACCCCCAAGCAATGTCGCGTTTTTTAAGTTTGGAGAGGCGTATGGCCTAGGACAACGACTTTGCTAAAGCTTATGATATTTTTATGACTAATATGTTAGATAAAGGTTATGCAGAAGAATGCGCTACTGGGACATATTACTCACATGATAAAAGAAATAATACGGAAAATTTTCATTTTTATTTACCACACTTTGGGGTTTATCATCCCCAGAAACGCCGCAGCAAAGAACGACGGAGTCAGCCTAAACTCTCTGCTACTTCCTGGCCCTGACCTGCTGCAATCTCTATTGACAATATTGTTTCGCTTCCGGGAGTGTCGTGTTGCTTTGCAGCAGATATTAAGGAGATGTTCCCCCAAGTCCGAATCAGGGAACAAGATAGAGACGCCTTGCGGTATTTATAGAGAACAGACAGCAGCCAACCTTTGAAAGAGTTTAGGATGACGGCCGTCGTCTTTGGCGCGTGTTGCAGCCCCTTTATCACTCAGTACATCAAAAATAAAAATGCAGAGGAGCATGTCCGCTCATACCCTAAAGCTGCTGACGCCATCTTGTTTAGTCATTATATGGATGACTACATAGACTCGATAGATGACGCCACTGAAGCAGCCCATTTAGCCGCGGATATTATAAAAGTTCACAGCGCTGCTTGTTTCGAAATGCGGGCATGGATTTCCAACGAGCCTGAGGCGTTAAAGCGTGTTCCGGCTGTTTTGCGTGCCTCACCGTTGGAAATCGATCTCGCTATTATATTATAATTCGAATCCGAATAATATTCGAGCCCTGGGCATAGCCTGGACTCCCACTACCGATGTTTTAGGCTTTCGTACCGGCCTGCCTAGGATTATACCCAAAGTACTTTCAAAACGCCAAGTTCTTGCACAGCTCATGCGCGTTTATGATCCCTTAGGTTTGCTGGGACCTATTGTTGTTAAGGGACGTATTTTATTTCAGCAAATCTGGCGGTCAAAGCTTGATTGGGACACTGAGCTCCCACGAACGGAAGCATCAAAGTGGCTCGATTGGTTTCAGGAACTTGAAGCTGTCACGGTTTTAAAAATTCCTCGTTGGTATGCGAGAGCGAGAGACTCTGAGCCGCTATGTAGGGAGCTGCACATGTTTGCAGATGCCAGCGAACTTGCCTACGCCTGTGTCGCCTATTGGCGCCTTGTATACAACGATGGTAGCGTTGGCATCGCTCTCATAGGCAGCAAAGCCCGAGTCTCTCCCCTGAAACCAACGTCCATTCCACGTTTGGAGCTTCAAGCCGCTTTGATAGCTTGCCGCCTCGCAATAACCATTAAGGACAGCTATCGAAAAAAACCTTCTCGAACTTTCTTTTGGACAGATTCGATGACCGTTCTGCAATGGTTACGCAACGAGGACGCCCGTGCCTTTAAGCCTTTCGTTGCCCATCGACTAGGTGAAATTTTAGAAAGTTCATGTGTCAAAGATTGGAGGTGGGTACCGACTGACTTAAACGTAGCGGACGACGCGACTAGAATGCGTCAACTTAACTTAGACCTGTCACATAGGTGGTTTAGCGGTCCGTTCTTCCTGTTAAAATCTCAGGAGGACTGGCCTCTTGAACCGACTAACATCACACCCACTCGCGAGGAGCTTAAAAGTCAACCTTGTGAGACGGTGGGACTCACTACCGCAGTCATCCATTTATCACCAGTGACCGCGAATTTTGATCATTTCAGCGACTGGACGCGGTTGTTGCGAGCTACAGCACGTGTTCACCAAGCTGTAGCGAAGTTCAGGAGTTTTTTGGCAATAAATCCAAATTCCAAATTAATCAGGAAAGCCAAGAGCACCGGTCCACAAGCAGCATCCACCACCCTAACGCCCTTAGACGCTGATCTAATGAAAACAGCCGAGATCCACATTCTGCAGAGAACCCAAATGGAGAGCTTCCCCACCGAACTCCACAACGCGCTGAGTTCAAAGGCCGTCCCGTCGACCAGTCGCATCATCAAGCTGTCACCTATGTTGGGAGAAGACAAACTCTTGCATCTCGTTGGACGAATCAAGGCTGTCGAAGACATAGACCCGGACTCCCGCTGCCCTATTCTGCTTGACGGTAGCCACAGAGTCGTGCGCATGCTCGTGGGATTCTATCACAGGCGAGCAGGATATGCCAATCACGAGTCGGTGGTGAACGAGCTACGACAGAGGTTCTGGCTCCTCCGGCTGCGAGCCACGGTTAGATATGTGGCAAGGCAGTGCCTGCTCTGCAAGATTCGAAAAGCTCAACCACTGAACCCAACAACGGGTGATCTTCCACAACAAAGAATGGCTCATCACCAAAGACCCTTCATATACACGGGCGTTGACTACTTTGGGCCTATCACTGTGACCATCCTACGCCGACATGAGAAGCGCTACGTGGCCCTCTTTACGTGTCTGACAACGAGGACCATGCACCTGGAACTAGTACATAGTCTTACATCGGATTCGGCCATCATGGGCTTAAGACGTTTCATGGCCAGACGTGGAACACCCAAAATAATTTACTCCGACAATGGCACTGCCTTCGTCGGCGCCAATCGTATATTAAAGGAATTCTACACCACCAACATTCAGGATTTCGTGGCTACCAAGGGCATTAAATTGAGTTTCATCCCAGCGGCTGCACCACATTTTGGAGGATGTTGGGAACGCTTAGTACGGGCCGTCAAAGTGGCCCTCCAAGCGACGCTCCAAGAGAGATGTCCTAAAGAAGAGACCCTAGTAACACTTCTTGCGGAAGCGGAGGCAATTGTCAACTCCCGCCCTCTCACGCATGTATCCACGGACCCAGACGATCCTACTACTCTAACACCCTTTCACTTCTTAATCGGCGCATCTTCTAACCAGCGTCTACCCTCAGAACTTGACGACAGTGACCTATCTCGTCGTGTGAACTGGCGTGTGGCTCTACGCTTGGCCGATCTTTTTTGGAGACGGTGGGTGCGCGAGGTGCTCCCGACTATGCAGCCGCGACACCAGTGTCGTATGCAACAGGAAGAGCTGCTGATCGATGATGTGGTTTTAATAGTTGATGGAAACCTCCCCAGAGGTTCGTGGCCACGAGGCAGAGTGATCCGCTTGTACCCCGGCAAGGACGGGGTGACTAGGGTGGTCGATGTTGCCACAGCGGGAGGTGTGCTGCGCCGCCCCTCAAAGAAGCTAGTAAAGCTCACGAGTTAGTTGGTGCAGTGCTGCACGGAGGGGAGGATGTTGCAGACCTCCTTTTAGGTTTAGTTAGTTTTTAAGTATTTTCGGTGTCAAAAAGAATTGTTTAAAAATTGTCTTTGATGTTGACACATTTTTGCTAGCTTTTGATCTGTCTTTTCAGTTTTAGTTGCCAAAACATATTGTTCATTGTATTATACTTTTTCCGCCCATATTTTTGCTATTACATTTAATTTTACAGTTCACTCATTGTTTTCATTGATTCCTGTCGTCTTCACTGCCAATTAATTAGTTTGTATAAAACAATCTAAATGCTACTCGTAATTTACATTAAAAACTAACAATTTTAAGGTTGTGTCATAACTTCGACAATAACCTACCTTAGCACTAATTTTAATCATCCACAATCACATCACGTACATATTAGATGCCAATAATCTAAATTATTTAAGAATTCTAGCAATTCATATTAATAACCAAAACAAGATAATCCCGCTGTGACAGTCCGCGCTGACCTTGCCACAAGTCAAAAACGCGTTTCGTTCGTCCTATCATTTCTAAACTTGTAGACATTTATTCTGTACTAAAACAAATCATTGAGTTAATAATTATTTATCAATTGTTAAGCAACCTATTTAATTTCATAATAACAATTTTAATATAGGCACTAATTTTAATCATCCACAATCACATCACGTACATATTAGATGCCAATAATCTAAATTATTTAAAAATTCTAGCAATTCATATTAATAACCAAAACAAGATAATCCCGCTGTGACAGTCCGCGATGACCTTGCCACAAGTCAAAAACGCGTTTCGTTCGTCCTATCATTTCTAAACTTGTAGACATTTATTCTGTACTAAAACAAATCATTGAGTTAATCATTATTTATCAATTGTTAAGCAACCTATTTAATTTCATAATAACAATTTTAATATAGCAGTATTATAATATTATTTTAAGTTCCGAACATCTATAATTATTATAATCAACATTACCGGTTAAAGTATTTGAATGGTATAGTGCGAGCTAGGTTTCAGGTCTCACCTCGGGAAAATAAATTTACTATTGACTCTAAAATCTACTACTAATAAATTTATTATTTTCTTCTGACATTTAAAGATAGGCTACGACTCTAGGTCAGGTTTAGTAAACTTTGAACTCTGCCTACCACCATGATAATCTCGGCTAACTATATGTATATATCCGCAAAACGAAATATGTCCAATACGGCCGATTTTACTAAATTTAAATTATGCTACTAAACAGTACGTGTCCTAAGAACGTCACACATCCGAAACCCATTTCAGTTCTAATTTCTTTACTCATCTAAATTAGAATTTGTACCTGTCGACGCGAGACCACATCTAAATAAAATTTTAAACACTGAAAAAAGACGACAACCTCAGGCGGGAATCGAACCACGCACCTTCCGCATTCCGGGCGGCTGCCTTAACCACTTGGCTACCGAGGTCTGGCTTTCAACCGTCGAAATTTGTCAGTGCTTGATGCTTATGTTTTTAGTCAACATTGCTTCATCAAATCTTAGAAGTTTTCACCTCTGAGATCCGAAAGAAATATTTTTACAAATATTTAAACATTCGGTTAAGATGAAGCTGCGTTTATAGATTAATGTTTTATATTTTAGCGTTTTATTAACGCTTAAATATACTTAAGTAAATTTTTTTGATTCCCGTCTGAGGTTGTCGTCTTTTTTCAGTGTTTAAAATTTTACTTAAGTATATTTAAGCGTTAATAAAACGCTAAAATATAAAACATTAACATCTAAATAATTACTTTGTATGATTCGAAATGTGATAGCTGATTTTGTATTATAATCTCGATAACGCAATCTCAGGGAATTACTTGTTAATAACTTTTACACTAAGAGATTTATTCTCAGCTCGCAATGTCAGTCGCTTTATTTCCGGCATGAATGTTTCTGCGGACTATGAGTTTAAAATTATCCTACAACTTAAAATTGTGGTATATAAAATCGATCACTGTTTTATAAGTAGCTTGTGTTAACTTTAAAAATGATAAAACGATTTAACTAATGATTATGACGTGACATCCGCCCGGAACACTGGCAACACTGGTCAGGAATAACATAAGCTCCGTATTATTTTATTATCAAAATATATTAATAAGTGATAAAAATAAGTAAAACTGTGTGCAATCCGATCATTAGTGTGGAAATCACCAGGATTAATGTTGGCAGTGCAAAGTAACAAGATTTTTTCTGAAATATTGAAGTGCAGAACAGCTCAACATGTTCTAAGTTAATTACTTAATTTGATTGTTTTATGTCGGAATCTGTGGCTAATAACACACTCTGCCCATAATCACATCAAGAAATTAATTGTTTATAGACCCGGTGAGTGGAAAATCAAATATTTTTTGTGAAATTTATTTGACTCGGCCGTTATCAAATTTGAAATTTCGACACTCAGATTAATATAAACAAAACAACTGATTCATCTCATGATACAATCATACTGCATACTATTGAATGGTGACTGACTGTGTCACTAGATGTCGTCCGTCACTATACTTACACTGCAACAAAAGCCATCTAGCTAAAACTGAGCAATAAAATAGAAGCATTATAAACCAATATCTTTAATACACCGGCAAGAGATGGATATGACGACAGATAATATTACACAACGACGGCGGTTATTGAGATCCAACTCCATTGACCAATCTAGGTTTCTCAGTGATAATACCGAACTCTTGGATGATTCAATACAAGACACAACGATGAGGAGTTTACATAATTCATCACTAGATGACAGCACTGTGACAGACTTAAGGCAACAAATCGAAAATTTATCCACAAAGTTAACATCCGCCTATCAAGAAATAGAAAACTTAAAAATAGAAAACATTACATTAAAAACCGAGTTAGAAGAATATCATAAAAAAACCCAATATCATAACAAACAACAAGAATTACAGGAAAATATTAACTTGATGAACGCGCCATCTATGCAATCATATGAAAAACTCAACACAACTGAAGATATTCAACGCCGCACAGGCACAGTAGCAGGGACAGGGAAAGAGACGAAACACAACGTCAACAAGCCAAGTGTTGACAAGGGAACTAACTGTCAAATGACTAATTTATACCAAAATTATAACCTAGTTAATAATAAAAAACGAAAAATATTAATTTTTGGTCATCAACAGGCTGTAGGTCTTTAAATATAGAATGAAGGCATCTAAAAATGATTGCTTTATCTCCTCATTTGTTAAGCCGGGTGCGGACTGTGGCACAGTATTAAATAAAATGATGCTTGAAGTTGATAGTTTGAGCAATCACGATCTTTTGTTTCTATTTATTGGTGCAAATGACAAAATGCCTACAAAAATATTTTGTGAATTGGTAAGTTTTTTGTCCAGAGTTCACAAACCCCAAGTTTTTCTAGTTCAGACAATGGATAACACATATTTAAATTTTTGGTGTTTTGCAAACACGAATGCCATCGTACCTTTTCAATAAACTTTAATTTTCTCAGCGTGAAGTGAGGACAGCTACCCGTCTTATCTGCCCAAGGCACAGCACCGCTGCATTCCGTGGTAGCTTTCGATACGCTGCCACGAAGTGCTGGAATAATATACCTCCACCGCTACGTAATTCTCTATCAGTAAAATCTTTTAAGTTAAATTATAAAAAGTATCTTTTAGAAATGCAAAAGCTTAAAAACTGACTGTTGCTGTGTCAGGTTTGTTGTCCTACCGTTTTTATTTTTATTTTCATACAAATATTTAAACAGCTTACATTTTAGGCAGAAACTGCATTTACATTTATTTATTTGTTTTATAAATGGGGTAGGGTAATGTAATGTTTATGTTGTTGCAGAGTTTTAGTTTAGTTGATATTGTTTTTACTAGAATGTTGATATATATGTTTTTATTGTTTTTAATTTAACCTTTTAGAATTATTTATCATAGGCGAAGTCAGTCACAGAAAACAGCATAATATATGCTATATTATGCTGTTTTCTGTTGTTCTCTAGGTTTCCGCGGAAGATCAGCGTCGGGGCACCTTTGGTGTCTTGACTAATGCTGAGTGGATACCTTTTCTGTGTCACAATAACATAGTTTTGTTTAAAATTGTATATTTACATGTGTGCGTGACACGAATAAATTATTTTCATTTCATTTTCATTTTCAAATTTGACTCTTTTTAATAATCAGTTTAAATTGATATGCCAAAACTTTAAAAACTGTAATTTTATTTCATTAAATGACATCACTAGTTATAATAATAATTCATTACTTAAAAACTTAAGCAAAAAAATATCTTAAGAAATTGACACTGCAAATTACATTGACAGTTACAAACAAAAGTTAAAGGAAATGACCATAAATAGTAAAAATCAGTTTGGGTGCAAACCAACTCACAAAAAAGGAACCATACCATTATTTTTCAACAAAATGTCCCGAAAAACTAAATTGGCTCCAGAGATAAACTCACCTAATATAAGAAATAAAGAACTTATCTAATAGCCAAAAAAAGGTACCCCCTTTATATATATATAAATATAATATATTATAAAGGTATTCCCTTTTACTTTCAAAAAACAAATACGAGTAAAAAATCCTTTCGAGAACATACATAATTTCTATTTACTGCATCAAAACATATGTAGTGTTCTCAGGAAAAAAGATGATTTGTCTGTTTTATTATTAAATTAAAGAGCTCGTCGTCAAAAAATTTCAAAAATACATCTAAAGAGGTCATGTCATCAGTCACTAGGAAGGTCGGTCCGGCAAATCCCGTAAAACTTTCGCGCTTCCCTCTGAAAGTGTTATGATAATTTACCCAGTCGAAGGTCAAGTGGTCAGTCGGAATCATTTCCGTAAGTAGCCGGTCAGAGTCCTTGTCATCGTTTGTTAGCCATGTATGCAAGTCTGTCTCAATATGATGTGATTCAGATGTGAGCTGGTGTCAGTTGATGTTGAATTGGTATGGCTGTCTGTCCGTCCGTTTGTACGTCTGCCACATCCACCTCGTCGTCCGACTCTATGGTATTAAGCCACTCTTCCAAAACGGAGGCATTTTTCTCCGTATTAGAACCTAAAACAAACATTTTTTTAATACCAAAGTATCTAACGAAAACAAGATAGATTTAAATATTAATTTACCATAAACATACACACACCTAAGTTTATTTTCTTTGCGTGAGCCGATGGTGCTTCGCCCACTTTTACCACCGAAGTTGGAAGTGGATCTAAAATAAATTATGGAATTAAAAAAACAATTTAAAAAAAATGAAATTTCAGTATTACGGAAAACTAAAACATTACCAGATTGTTGTTGCGATTCTGTATGTGAAAGAGGCTCGCAAAGCCAATCTCTCACGTCAGTTTCTGAAAGATAAAGTACGGATATGACAAATCATTGTTTACAAATAAATATAATTTACAAATATTATATATACATATAATTACACTTACTCAACATGCCACTGGTAAAGTCTACCAAAAGCTCGCTAACGTCGGAGCTTTCGGCAGTGCTGATTGTGCTAAAAAAATTATATTGTCATAATAATCGCAATGGTAAAAAAAGTTCAGGTATCATTAGGTTACATTATAATACCTGATTGGAGTTATACAGTAGTTCTGTCTCGCCACTACATAGTCGCCGGTGTCCATTGGCTCTGCCTCCTCTCTTATATATGCTGTTGCGGCATTGGCTTGCTGTTTGCTGTAAATAATACACAACTTCTCACAACAACTTCACTTCTATCCGTGCGGTGACGGAGAAAGAATACTAATCGCCGCCCCTCTCTCCGTCCGGTGGGTGTCGTAAGAAGCGACTAACGGACTCTTTCGAGCGATGATCTGCTCCACTGGTGGTAGGGCTTGACCCGTCTGGTTGGTGACCACCGTACGCATGGTGTAAAACCCGTCAAGTGACTGCTTGTCGGTCGCGTTTCGGGATCAGCCAGCGTATAACCAGAGCTCGAGAGGATGATGCTGCGATGTATTTGGTCTGTGGAGGCTTCCGTCAAACCAGTGCCAGGAGGACTTCGTTAACCTGCCGACCAGGGAGACCCGTAGAAACGGTTGTCCCGCTGGCCGCCCGTGGCACAGTACAGGGGCCGAAGCGAGCCTAACCAGCTCGTGAGGCTGCCTCACCATGCCACGCATAATCTCGGGGTGGTCCGTCGTGCCGGTTGGTGACCGGAAGGTGGGGTCCCGGCGGCCATTCCCGGGGGGGTTCGGGGGCCCTTCCGTTCGGCAGGTTAATAATACTCCTGGGGAAACACTTTGACCATCCGCATCGCGGCATCATTTTCTGGATTCACGCCTCTCTCTTTCCACTCCTAAAATGACAGCGCCTAACAACAAAACTGGTACTACAGCGGTGCACACCCCCACCAAAACCTTACCGTTTGAGGTGGAGTTCGCTAACATCCGCGGACTCCATGCAAACCTCAATGCCGTCCACCACCATCTTGAGACGGCACGGCCAGCAATGTTGTTCCTGACGGAGACGCAAATAATCCGCCCAGCTGACACCACCTACCTGAACTATACCGGCTTTGTGCTTGAAGAATCCTTCAAAGCCAAAGCCGGAGTTTGCTTATTCGTTCGGGCGGATGTTTGCTGTCGCCGTCTGCGCTGTCTGGAGGACCCTTCCTTCTCCCTCCTAGTGGTACACGTCGACTTAGGCTCTCATTGCCGTGTCTACGTCTGCGTCTACCGATCCCATAACGGCGACATGGAGACAACTCGACTAATTGAACATCTTAGTCGGGTAGCAGATGATGCGCAGGAGCGGTTTCCATCGGCGGAACTGGTGTTTTTGGGGGACTTCAACGCCCACCATGAGTTGTGGTTAGGTTCCTCCAAAACAGACCATGCTGGTAGAACTGCCCACGCATTCGCTCTCACGCATGACCTGACGCAACTGGTGAACCAGCCCACCAGGATCCCAGACATAGTTGGTCATGCGCCCTCCTTACTCGACCTTCTGCTGACGAGTCGCCCTGCTGGATACCGGGTGGAGGTTCGAGCTCCTTTAGGTTCCTCGGATCACTGCTTGATATCCAGCACAGTGCCCTTGGCATCGCGCCCGCCAACAGCGGTTTCGAAACGCCAGATTTGGCACTACGCGTCGGCAGACTGGGACGGGATGCGGGAGTATTTTGCATCCGTCCCTTGGAGGCAGCGCTGCTTTAGTGGGAAGGACCCGACCGCTAGCGCCACTGCCGTTGCTGATGAGATAGTATTAGGAATGGAATACTATATTCCACACTCCTATGTCATCAGTAAAGGCAGACGCAACCGCTGGTTCAATCGCGAGTGTGCCAGCGCTGTTGAGAGCAAACAGACGGCATACCGCGCTTGGATCAGAGGTAAAGCTCATGGGGCTCCCGAAACTCGCTCGCTAAAAGCTGCCTATAATAATGCCACCAAGTCATGTAAGAGGGCCTACATTAGAGCGGATGCCCAGCGCGTTGCACGAGTAGGCCAAGAACTCCTGACGCATCCTACGGGCAGCCGTAGCTACTGGCGTCTGGCCAAAGCCGTGTAATCCAACTTCTGCCAACCCTCGCTGCCACCACTGAGATGTCTTGACGGAACTTTAGCTCACAAGCCGCAGGAAAAGGTCGATCTCCTGGCCAAACTCTTTGCGGCTAACTCCCGGATCGATGACTGTGATGCACAGCCACCCTCAATTCCTAACTGTGGCCACACAATGTCTGATATTAAAATCAGGCAGTGTGATGTCCGTGCGGAAATGCAGTCAATCGATGTCCGGAAAGCTAACGGTCCTGATGGCATCCCAGCAATAGTTCTGAAAATGTGTGCAGCGGAGTTGTCCCCTGTGTTAACGCGTCTGTACCGTCTCTCGCTCTCTTCGGGTTGTGTGCCGGAATCTTGGAGAGAAGCTAATGTGCAACCGATCCCTAAAAAAGGAGATCGGTCAGCTACCCTATCGGCTAAAAAATATGGATATGGACATGAACTTCATTTGACATTTGAAGCCCATAATATGCCCATATAAGGACAAAACATGGGCTTCAAATGTCAAATGAAGCCAATGTCCATATCCATATTTTTTAGCCGATAGACCTGCTGATCCGACTAATTACCGCCCTATAGCCGTAACTTCAGTGTTGTGTAAGATTCTAGAACGAATATTGAACAAACAGCTTATTCGATACCTAGAAGATCACTCCCTAATTCACGATCGTCAATATGGGTTTCGGCCAAAACGGTCAACGGGTGATCTTCTAGCGTACGTCACACATCTCTGGGGTGAGGCTATTGACAAGCGTGGCGAGTCACTGGCAGTTAGCCTTGACATAGCGAAGGCTTTTGATCGGGTCTGGCACAAAGCTCTTCTCTCCAAGCTCCCGGCATACGGTTTGCCCGCTCAGTTCTGTACCTGGATTGCCAGCTTCCTGCATGAGCGTAGAATCCGTGTCCTTTCGGATGGATGCGCTTCGCGGTTCATGTCAGTGAACGCTGGTGTTCCTCAAGGCTCCGTTCTATCCCCCACGCTGTTCCTTCTGCATATCAATGACATGCTTCCTCTTGGAAACATTCATTGCTATGCAGATGATAGCACAGTGCATGGGGGATATAACGGGCACCCAACGGCTGGGCGGGTAGACACCGAAATGAAGCGAGCAAATCTTGTCATTGAGCTCGATCGGGTGTTGGACCTCATTTCTAAATGGGGCTCCGATAATCTGGTGGAGTTCAATGCCAAGAAAACACAGGTGTGCGCGTTCACAGCGAAAAAGTCGCCATTCCTTCCCCTTCCCTCTCTTCAGGGTACATCTCTAGGCCTGCAGAGCAGTATTAACATGCTCGGTATGGATATCCGCTGCGATCTGAACCAAAAGGACTACATCGAAACCGTGATTAAAAATGCCTCACGTAAACTCGGTGTCCTGAACAAGGTGCGGCGATTCTTCACGCCTGATCAGTTGTGTCTATTGTACAAGACGCAGGTGCGGTCTTGCGTGGAGTATTGCTCTCACCTTTGGGACGGCTCCGCAAAGTACCTTCTCGATGCCTTGGACAGATTGCAGCGCCGCGCTGTGCGCATTATCGGCAATGCAGAGGTCACTAAAACTCTCGAGCCTTTGCAATTGCGTAGAGATATTGCGTCACTCAGCGTCTTTTACCGTTTATACCATGGCGAGTGCTCTGAAGAACTCTTTGACCTCATCCCTCCTTCTCCCTTCCTCCATAGGAGTACGCGTGCTGCTCTCCGGAGTCACCAATTTACAGTCTCTAACATTCCATCACGCACAAAGAAATTTGGTGACTCGTTTCTTTGCCGCACTTCCAAAAGATGGAATAGTCTACCAGCACACGTATTCCCTCCTACCTATGACATAGGGTCCTTCAAACGAGGCGTGAAGAAGCACTTCGTGGGCCGGCAGAGTGAGGATGACTGATGCTACGTCTCTTACGCTGCACCAGTTGTCCTCGCGCCTGGACCTCATTTCCACTTAACATCAGGTGGAGTGGGGTCATTTGCCGGGCTTAGTATAAAAAAAAAGCAACTAAGAAATGTGCAGCAGTTATGTCATTAACAATATTTTGTCAAATATTACCGTATTTGCCAAGGTTGTAGATTGGGTGCTGGCGGCGTAGAAGGAGTGCCAGCTGAAAGCCGGCACTCGACGCGCTCAGGTGATGGTTTTCTAAAATTATATAACTTTTAACACATTGTTATGTACATTTTTCTGATTTCAAGCTTACACATAATAAACAAAAAATATATGTGTATATAATATGTATATACTTACTTTTCTCGCTTACGCTCCGGTGCATCAGGGAGGAGCGACCGCGATAATTGCTTTTTTTGCTTGCGTGCTTAGAGTTCCTTTTTGACTGATGGGTCGAGGTTAGCAAGAAGTTTTTTGGTGTTTGCCTTGGATTTGCGTATCACCTCTAGTTCTTCCTCATAGGTTCTAAAAATATAAATTAAGGTTAATTATAATAATAACACTTTTAAAGCTTTTTTTTAAAATAATACAATACCTTGAGCTTGGAACGGCAAAAAGGTCTATTTCACTGCTGGTTTCCTTTTCTGTTTCTTTTTTAAATCCTTGTCCCCTTCCACTTCCGCCTCTTGCCATCCTACTCCCCCTTTTTTCATTTCCCCTGCCTCTCCTCCCCTAAACTTAAATTTTCGTGTTTTAATTACTTTTTACCAGTGAAAAACGGAATTAAAATAAAACTCCCAATTAAAATGATTTGCATCGTTAAGACCTTTCGTTTAGTGTAAAAACTAATTAAAAAGCTTGAGCCGATTTAGAGAAATTTTGCAATTTATGACTGAAATAGGGATTCGTTGGGGATATTTTTTCTAAAAAGTGGTTAATGAAAATACAATTTCATTCAATTAAAAATGTTTATTAGACATTCATTCGTCATTGACAATTTTTTTATTCGAGTTACATAGACAGTTATTTGGATATTTTGTTTCAAACATGCAAATATTTAAGCATTTCACCCCTCTTAAGGCCTTAACTTAATTTCGTGGTGAGTTGTGTAAGTCGAGTCGCCCCTGCAAGCAACAGACTTCTAAATGAACTAGCAAGACGGGCCAGTAAACCCAGTGTGTCCACCTAACACTACACTGTGTGTACGAAGATAGGCTCGAAATTGGATTTGGTTATACGTGCTCCAGCTAATTGGTGTCTGACCTATCTTCGATTTTCACTAGGGAGACAACTGTCTCTCCCCCATTACTCTCTCGAAGATAGTGTATTATTTAGCGTTGTAATAGATAACGCCGACCTTATTAAATACAGTCTAAAGTCATCCTGACCGAGGTTAGTTAAAATCATATTAGGTTCGTTGCCACCGTTATGCGTATCCGCTAATATGACCCAGAATACTTCATTCTGTTAACAATTCGAGTTGCGATAACAATAATTTTACTTTAATGATCACTTTCTATTTCACAAACAATTTTAGTTAATATCGCAGCTCGAATAACACTTTGCGCGCTTTAAAGGCTCGGACGCTCATTTTCACGTATGAGATCGTTACCGCCCGGCGACCTTGAATCGAATGCCCGTCTTCCCTACCCTGACGCCAACATCTTCCAAAGTCGCGCCACTTCGCCCGACATTCGCCCGCGCAAATCCATTTCCCTACCCTTCAGCCAACCACTAGCCCTCTCGCCTATGCACATCAACTTCACGTGTCTTATCTTTCGTTACATGCAAACTTCGTGTCGTTCCACGTGGAGATAACATCTCCCCTCTCTTTCTATCTTTTTCTCCACTTCTCGCTCGCTCATTGCCGCCGCCCCCCGCGTAAAGTCTTGAGTTTTTCCATAATCCAACCAAATCTCTTTAGATAGCCAATATTACATGTTTGAACATCTAGATGTAGCCTTCCATCAACAATTCCCTCTTAATAAACACCCACTCAAGCTAATAATCCCGTATTTAGTAAAATTATAAAAGGTTCTGTTTGCGCCACAGCGCAACGAATAACGCCTCATCTGATAGATGAGACAACAGCCGTCTCTGCGCTGGCCAATGGGAGAGCCATATGTGTGCAGTGTGTGTGCAGTGACAAAGAGCTAGGACCACCAGCTCACCTCACCCCTAAAACGCCACCGACCAGTGCCCTCAGTGAACTGTGTTTGTGTGTTGCCGCCCTCAAGCCCGCAGCCCGCGCCTAGAGCGCCAGCCACCTTCAGCTCCAGCACGATCCAGTGATTACAGCTCGGACCCCGGTAAGTCCCTTTCCACCTCCCGCCTAACAATCTTTACTCTGCCTTCTTTACTCTGCTGTATTCGGCGGTGTCTCCTGACCCGCGAGTACAGGTTCCGTATTCAGAACATAGGTGGCGCCCGCCTGTATGTGAACCGGTCTTGCCAACCTACGCCTATGTCGCAAGGGACGCGTTAGCCTATCACATCACTCGAAGCCATTGCCAACCTAACAATCCTACGCGAAACTCAAGTAAATAACGCACGGTAGACGTCGCCTATGTCGCAAGGGACACACGGAACAGTCCCCGCGAAATTCAAAATAATGTTAAGCCGCCTAGGTCTAGCAGACTTATCAACTCGTCCTGGAGTGCTTGGGCAGATTCAACTGTGTCATGACCACACAAGATGTCATCAACGAAGATAGACTTGCGAAGAACCTGAGCGGCTCCAGGGTAGCGATGGCCTTCATCATCAGCTAGCTGAAGCAGAGTGCGGATTGCGTGGTATGGGCTTGATTTTAAGCCGTAGGTGACTGTATTGAGGGCGTAGGTGAGCAGAGTGTGATCTGGTGAGGACCGCCATATAGCATCAGCTGATACCGTCTCTGGTCTGGGGCAACCAGCACATTTCTGAACATCCTCTGGATGTCAGTGCTGCAAACGACTGGATGCGTTCTGAAGGACATGATGATGTCCACAATGTCCTGTTGAAGGGCGGGGCCTGTGTGTAGGCATTCATTTATGCTGACACCATTGGAGCTTTTACAGCTACCATCATAAACAATGCGCAGCTTGTCCGATCCTGACTTAAATACGCCATGGTGAGGGATATAGAAGTGAGGTTTATGGGCGAATGTATTTGGGTGACAGGGAGCCATGTGCCCTAAGTCGATGTATTCGGCCATAAAGTCGACGTATTTAGAACGCAGAGACGGGTTCGCCATTAGCTTCTTCTCAATATTGAGGAATCTGCGTAATGCGATAGGGTGAGTTTTACCTAGTTGAGCGGCGTCCTTTAGAAAGAGCAGAGCGACAGTATATCTGCCTGAGGGATTGCGTGTAGTGGTAGAGCGGAAGATTTCCTCGCATTGTTCCTCCAGGGGATCATTATGAGTGTGAGATTGAGGCAGGGGCTCCTCAGACTCCCAGAACCTTTCCAGACTCTGACGTATGTCCTGGGCTGATTCAGCTGAGTCTGGTTGTGAGCTAACGACGTGAGCTGAGTTAACCTGCAGCGCCGGCTGCGCATACAAGTCCTCAATGGGTCCTATCAACGCGAAGTCGAAAATCGTGCCGAAGGCTATGGGCTTGCCCGGGCCCAACGAGACCTTAGTCCCGTCCAACACCTGGCCAAGAACGTCAGACCCCAATAAGAAGTCGATCGGGGCTGGTGTGTGGTAAAGCTGATCAGCCAATGGCACGGGTGGCTGGCCTAGTATGTGGGAAATGTTAGGTACCTTCTCTAAGGGAAGGTAGCCAGTGACGTTTTTAAAATATGAGCTGTGGCAGTGATTGTCGGAGCATCATTGTGAGTGGGTCGGCATACTATTGTTATTGCCGCTTTTGACTCATGTTTGTGCTGATTCCCAACTCCTGTGATTTTTAAAGAAGTGGGTTTTGATGGCAAGTTCAAAAGTCGTGCCATGCGTGACGTTATTAATGTCAGCATACTGCCACAGTCCAATAAAGCTCTTGCTGTGTGAAGATGGCCATGTACGTCCGCGACTCTTAGTGAGACGGTTGGCAACAAAATGGGTGTGCCAGTGGGCACAGAAGGTGAGTGAGCTGATTCAGTAGCAGCCGAGATTGTATGAGCTGAGTATGTATCAGCTGTGTGGGCATGGGTTGACTGGCCATGGGCTAAATCTACCACTTCGCTAGGGTGCTCCGTGATAGTTGCGAGTCATAATTGCTGGCGGCGTTCGCGGGGCCTACCTGGCGAACCGGACCTGGGCGGGCTGGCTCTGTGAGCAGAGCTGGGTTGCACCTGTTTAGCCTGTGCAGGTTCGTGCCGCCTGCTGTGTCTGGGTCGCTCCCTCGAGTGCTCTCTCAGCTGTGGTGGGGGTACATGTACTGACGACGAATGAGCTGAGTGTGTTGGGCCGTCTGGTCGATGGAGGGACGTGTGGTGGTTCGAGCTCCCACAGTCCTTGCATGCCCCCCTTGACCTGCAACCAACGTCCCGACGGCCCTGTGTTGGCTGGGCATGGTACCATCTGCACGTCATGAGTTATGTCCCCTAGTGGCACAATAGGGACAGTAGGACGTCGAGCGTGAGGAAGAGGGCGAGGACGATGATGAGGAACAGCTTTGCTGGAAGGCCGAGTAGACGGGGAAGGGCTGACTGCGAGCCGGGAAGGTGGATGGGCGGTGACGCATTTGCTGCGCTGGGCGGAACGGTTGGTGAGTAGGCTGATCATAGGCGCGGTGAGGCGATGGAGCTGAGGAGCGGCCACGGTAATGGTCGGGTTGTTGCTGAGCCATCTGAGCATAAGTGCGATGGGGCAACTGAGGAGGCGCGCGGCTACGAGAAGGGCCGGGCTGGGGCTGAATGGGTTGAGCCATGGCTATGTTGGAGAACTCTGTCTCCACACAGCGCGCGTGCTCCTCGAGGTAGGAGATAAGGTCCCTTAACGTGGGCAGGGTGTTACTAGACCCGTGCCTGCGTTCAAATAGCGTGCGGAGCTCGCCCTTGAGCTTCCGCACCACTATTGACACAAACACGTAGTCGTCTCCTATTGGCAGATCTAAATTGTTGAGGGCACACTGAGCTGATATGAGCGGCGTGAGGAACAGTGTGCGGATGTTCGAACGCGTTGGGATGCTTGGCAGCCCTAGGATGATGTCCACAAAACTATCAATGAGAACCCGGCGGTTCTCGTACCGCTTGGTGAGGATGTCCATGGCCAAAATTCTCATTGGTGACCTTTAAGTGGGACACCATACTTAATGCCTCACCGCTGAGACTTGAGAATAGGTAGTGGAGCTTGACTGCGTCCGACAGGGTCGCCATGTCGTCAGTCAGACTCCTAAACAGCGCAATGAAGGAAGGCCAGTCTTCCACTTTTGAGCTGAACCTGGGCAGCGCTATCTTGGGGAGGACGGCTGTGGGCGTATTGACGCCAAAACTGGGCTGAGCGCTATGGGTTGGGGATGACGTGGAAGAGGTTGAGATTTCCTCCCTAGCCATAAGTATCCCCAGGTACGCTCCGGAGGCTTTTGTGTGGTTCTCAGTGTATGTCCTCTCGGTCTTCTCGTCCAGGTCCTCCTCGTCAAGAATGTTATAATACACTGTGTCCATTTTGTCTTTCACGCCTTGTATCTGTGTGAAACGTACGTTAAATTCCATTATGGAATGTGTGGTGCCGCCAGCTATAATTTGTGATCCTATCTCAAGGAGCTGAAGTATGGCCTTAACGGCCTCCCTAAATATCGCAGCTTGTGACTTGGTCGGCATCGCGATGATTAAAAGGAGACAAAAATAATTATAAAAAAAATAAACAAATTTAAAGGCAGTAAAAAGAACAACATCCTGTATATATTCTATAGTTGGGCTGGACGTATTTGTTTACTAAGGTAAGGGCAAATGGGTTAAAATTAATGCAACAATAAACAAAATAAAACTAAGTTAGGACGCCTTGTATATGGCCCACGGGTGGGCAAACGCATGTGTATGTGTATGTCTGTGTTTATTAAACGCGCGTACGTAAGATTAGCCGACCGCAAAAGATAAAAACAACAAAAAAAATCACGTCATCCGTAGCCCACTTGTGGGCAAGCGCATGCGTAGTCGATGGCGGCGCATCCAAGCAGCCGGGAAGCGTTAGGAAAAAAGATAGGAAAAAAAAAATGTAATAAAAAGAAAGTGTGGGATGGGATACGTTGTACGTAGCCCACAGTTGGGCATACCTGTAGCGGAAACGAGCGCCAAAAAGGAGTCGGTCGCAAAAAAAAAAAAATTAATTAAAAATTGGGACACTCCGTATCTGTGTCCCACAAGTGGGCCAACGTTGGGAGTGTGTACGAAGAGTGAGCCGATAACAATAAATAAAAATTAACACGAGAAAAAAATTAAAGCACGCTGTTATGTCCCACAGGTGGGCAAACGTGTGTAGAAGCGAAGGCGACGCACGCAAATAGCCGTCAAGCGAGACTTAAAAAAATAATTGTAAGCGGTTAAAACAAAAAGCTGATCACACTGAGCACGTGTAGTGAGCACGCACAAAGAATGAGCCGATCGTAAAGGCACAAATTAAAAACAAAAAAAATAAGGATTAACACGAGAAAAACATTAAAGCACGCTACTTGGCACGCGTGGTGAGCATGCACGAGAACTGAGCCGATTTAACACGACAAGAACAAAAAAAACATAAAAAATTAAACGGGAAAAAAAAACAATCTTGAAGACTATCTCTCGTTATAATACCATACAAATATCTAGACGTGGGTGTGTTATACGTAACTAAAATTATATGTGCAGCCGATAAACGTAACGCAAACGTAACGTAATAATTTAACTACTAATTTACCGTTAGGAGTATGAACAACGTATCATTAGGCAAAAATCATTTAGGTAGGTACACAAGCGCGCTCAGATCACAACAACATTACAACATTGCATCACACTTTCGGTTTGTGATCAGACAATCGAATGCATACACAAAATCAACAATAAAAATAAAATTATTTAAGTGTACGTTGGCCAGCTATACTAACACAATTGTTTTCAGAGTACCGACAAAAACTTTTATTGGGGCAGGCCGTTTCGCCACGAGATATAAATCGTAAAGTTACGGGAACAAATGATGGCAGGAATTAGATTATGGGCGGAAATAATTATTTTTAGCGGACTGTAATTGAATGAGCTGATGGAACGTGAAACCAAGTTATGGTGAAATGGTAAACAGTTTAACGGGAAGGTCGCCGGTTTTTAATATTACCGGTTCGAATGACCAGAATGTATTCGCGGGTCAGAAGACACCGCCAAATACAGCAGAGTAAAGAAAGGCAGAGTAAAGAAGGTGGATAGGTCTGAAGGCTTACCTGGGATGATGAGGCAGGAGACGGGAGGCGAGCTGGCGGGCGGCGATGTAGGCGATTTGTAACGCACAGCACACAGTTCTTTCACCTAATCACAGGCACTATATTCACAGGCACTATCATTAAGGGCAGTCGAAAGCGATATCAGGGCGCGTATTTTCTGTGTACACCTCGCGGTCGCTAGCAGACAGAGTGACGCGGGCGCGCGTCCGGTTTCACACTCCGCGCGCCAACTTCGCGATACAACGCTAGATGGCGCTAGGCGTATCTTTATACGCTTATAACAAGGCGTCAAAATAATATCAAATGAAGTTATAGAATAATCATATTCTATAACTTCATTTGATATAATTTTTCCTTATAAATAAAAATAGCATTTTAACCCTAAATTGATTTCAAATATTGTCTTAAAAAGTTAATAAGTTGTGTTTTTGTTAAGGTTGTGCTAAGAAAGTCAGTGACAGAAGCGAATCGCGGCAAAACCGACTCCACGTAGACTTGTCTGCCCTACGCTAGAGTGTAATTTAAGCCCGCGTAGGCGCGGAGGGGCGAGGCGGCCCGCGAGCTGAGGAGCAGGTGGGTTTAACGCTCGCCGCCGCGGCTGAGGCTAGCCGGCGAAGCCGGAGGAATAATTTAACATATGGGTGATAACGGGAAGGACACTCTCCAAAACATGCACCACCATAGTACGACTGATATCATCACATCCCACAGCCCTAGACTTAATAGCGAAGATAGTTTTGCGAATCTCATCCTCGGTGACAGTGGTGAAACAAAATTGAGGGTCAGCAGGATTAGAAGCAGAAGATAAAGCGGAAATAGTGGCGTTTTTAATTGAAGAAGGGAGAACATTAACGGAAGTGAAATGCTTGTTTAAATCATTTAGGGGAAAAATAGTTTTTTGCTGAGTCTGGGCTTTACCAATACCAAGGGTACGGAGAAATTTCCAAGTATGGGCAGGGGTCGAATCAAAAATATGGAAATGAATATAGCGACGTTTAGCGGACCTCACCATCTGGTTGCAGCGATTTCTAGCAGTTTTGAAGGCGTCCCAGTTAAAATCGGTTCGGCACTTTTTAAATGTTTGAAATGCTTTGTTACGCCTTCTCATTGCGATACGCACTAAAGGTGTTATCCAGGGCGCAGGAGGTCGTTTCAAGCGCACGTCCTTCAGCGGTGCGTGCTAATCAAAAAGTTTTTTGATGATAACATTAAAAGCTGAAACCATATCATCAACAGTGGTGGCGTTAAAGACCAATCAATAGACTGTGCGTCGTCCTTAAGCTTCTCTACGTCCATTTTAGCAAACATACGAATTCGGACCACTGCAGGCTTTGATTTTGGAGGCTTAGCCTTATACCCAAGAAATAGTAAATCGTGTCTGGAGAAGCCAGGAGCGGGCAGCTGACCATACTTGATGGTATTGTCTTGAGAGGATGTTATTATGAGGTCGAGTCGCGTATCCTGTGTGGTTATATTGTGATGAGTGGCATCAAGAGGCATAAAAGTAAGGTTAGCTGAATGCACCACCGATCGTAATCTAGATGACTGAGGATAATCCCTCAACAGGTCAGTATTAAAATCACCTTTGATTACATGATGAGTGTAATCCGTGCCAATCGAGTCTAATAAGGATTCTAAGTCAGAAATGTAATCTATAGAAGGTGGGCAGTATATAACGCTAAGAACGACCTTTGAAGCTTTTAAAGTAATTTTTTAAAGTAAGAATTCCATACAGCCATGGCAAGAAGAAGATGAGGCAAGAAATTTAAAAGGAATGTTGTTAGATAGATAAATATCAACTCCTCCACCACCTTTACCGACACGGTCATTACGGATAAGCTCATACCCCGGAACACTAAATGACGCGGAACATAAATTTGGCTTAAGCCAGCTTTCAGACAACAGAACCGCATGTACACAATCAGAACTAAAAGTGTCTAATAGTTCAGAGTAATGCGACGGTATGCTTTGAGCATTAATGTGGCAGACATTAAAACTGTCTCTTAAGTTATAGAACTCTTTCCTCAACAAACTATTCAAGGTAGGGTTGTCATAAAGACTTTGATCGGGCGAATGGAAAGACAAGTCAGAGTCACTAACTGACATAAAACTGTCATCATCAGAGCAATAAATAAAAATATAAATATAAAATACAAAACAAAATAAATAATGTAGAATAAATCATTAAAATACTACTCTTGCTAAAAAACTATAACGTATCTAGCACTCCCTACCGGCCGAAAGGTTTACAAAAAAAAACTTATTAAAAAGAAGGATGAAATCTCTCTCGCTCTGTCTCTCTCGCTCTTAGGCGGGCTAACTGTGCTCGAGTGGAAGGGACGCGTGCCTTTCACTTTTTATGTCTGTCTCTCTCGCTCTTAGGCGGGCTAACCATGCCCGAGTGGAAGGGACGCGTGCCTCTCACTCGCTCTCATTGTGAGCGCATAACGTGAGCGGAGCGTAACGCAGTTTCTTGAAGTGTCACCCGGCAAACCAATTTATAAGACGTTGTCACGTCAAAAGCTTATCGATTAATGTTAAAAACATTTTTTTTAAACGTTTAAAAAACAGACTATTTACAGCACAGCAAAAATAAAAGTAAGCTAAGTTTAGTCCTTAGCAAAAAATTCAAATAAGGTGGTGCCAAGGCGCTAATTCAGTTACAGTACTTAGACTGCACTTTAAATAAATAAGGCTAAACTGGCTGTAAGAATCTAACTCCTTGGTCTAGCATGTTGACATGACATTGACATGACACATAACAACAACACGAAAATCTGACTGACAGGTAAACAAAACAAACAAAATGTGAAAAAGTTAAATCGTGTGACAAAAAATGAATAAAATCGGTTTTACCCGCCCAAGGGGTTGACTTTTGAATCGAGTCGCCTGAATTTGAAGAAACTAACACTGTGGGTGGGTCTAAGGGGTTCTTAAATAAAGGTTTATTAACATTTTAGCTGCCGCCGTTTCGTTAAAATCAAAGACTATTTATCCAATTGACTGCGCTTGCGGGGGCAATCTTCTCACTAAGCATATGATAAAACGAGTGTATGTGAGGATTTCCGCTTCAGTGTGCTTCTAGCTGCCGCGCGTATCACACAGTGACAGAAACTATCGTTCAAAGCAGTCGCTTCAGCAGTCGGGCGAAGCCCCCCGCCATGAAAAAAGACTCAAGAGTTAATTAGGTTAGGTTAGGTTAGTATGTTGACCAAAAACGCGCTAGCCGAGCGAGCGAAGCGAGCGTGCCGCGGGAGCGGCCGGCGAAGCGCCAGAAATGACATTTTTGTAAATTTCCATATTTAAAAAAAAATTACATAACTTAAAGATTACTTGTCTGTGGCAGGAGGGGTAAGTGGGGGGGAACTCCTTATTCCTACCCTCCCCTTCCCCTACCAATTATGGCGACTCGATTAAAATTTTTTACTACGATACATAACCACAAAATACAAAAATTAACATAACTTAAAAACTACTTGTTGGCGGCAGGGGGGGTAAGTGGGGGAGTACTCCTCCCCCCTCCCCCTACCTTCTCTACCCCCACCCCACCCCCGATTCAGGCGACTCGATTCAAAAGTTTTACCGATAACTTATTATAGCAGCAATGCTAATTAATCGAATCGCAAAGCCAAGGACACACTACACACTTTGACCATTAAATTTAATCAAAGACTACACATTAATGCAACATAAAATCGGAGTGTACCACAATTATTACAATAGCGATCGAGGTGCTGCGTGGTTACTTGAAGCTTTTAACAGTGCGCCTAGATCTTGTCGAAGCCATAACTGCCTTTGATGAACCGGGCGCCGACTTTTTAGCTGCACTCTTCTCCACGCTGCTGACGGATCCTAGATGAATTGCAATCAGGCTATTTAAGTCCTCGACAGATGTAATACGTTGTCGTGACCCATCTGGAGTTTTTACATGTACACTCCCGTCCAATGTCCATACGTTGGTCATGCCAAAGTGTCTCCGAGCAGCCTGAAAGAGGGCCTGACGAGTCCTTGTAAGGAATTCGGCTAGGACTAAATTAGAGCCCTTTAACTTCGTCTTGTTTCTCCAGACGCTACGGCGCATACCTGTATCGGTGAAGCGAATGACCAAGGAACGAACACGGCCGTTATTGAATGGCCCTAGCCGGTGGCAATCCTTTATTGAGTTGCTTGAGAGTTCTTTCATGCCAAGGTGCCTGCTTAATAAGGATACTGCTGTTGCCCGCAAGTCTTCATCGGCCTTCTCAGGAACACCGCTTAGAAGTAGAAACTTCCTTCTGTGTCTTAGTTCCGCTGACTCGGTAGACCGCAATAACCCATCGATTTGCTGCCTCAGATTGGATAGAATGTCCCAGACTAAGCTCTTAAACTTCATGAACTCTGCGAAGAGCCCAGCTATGTCCTGTTTTGGAGAAAGAGCTTTCAGCTGCGCCTCAAAGTCATCCATCCTCTGCATTAGTTTCTTCTCCAGTGACATCTGAGTATTAAGGACAGCCGCAGCCTTAGTCATTGTAACTTCTTTGTGTGTCAAACTTGTAGATAGAAGTGTAACGGTAGGTCAGTGCAAATACAATGATAACAATACACAACAATACACATCAGACAGTGATGCCTATAATACTTAATGATAATTTACTATTAATGAAGCGATTAAACACAATTACACTCACTAAAACAGTTTCTTTATATTTTAAAATTAAATAAATTAGTGGAGATGATGTTGTTAATTTTACTACTACCGCCGAAAAAAAAGTGTGATGAATTATGTGATACAAAAGAAAGCTGATGAGCGAATGAACATCGAATATGGCACGCAGGCCTTTTTAAAGAGAATGTACTTATCTACGACTTAACCTAATATTTAGTTATTTATTATTCTTAGTATTTTGACAACATCCTGTGGGCTATCAATGATGGCCTCTTCCGTCCGGGGGTTGTTTCCTGGATTTATCTAATCGACTATTTCATGTGAAATGTCACTCATAACATATGACAGCATCCTGAGGGTTATCTGAGATAACGTCTTCCAAATTGATGGGTTTTGAGTTGGTGCATCCTTTTCTCGCGCGACGCGTAGTTAGATAACTACCTACATTTGATCTTTCATTTGTAAGGAAAGGTTGCTGTACCTATCTTCTTATAATGTGTGATAGATTCATTTTTGTCATGTTTAAAACACTTGACCTGACCAGCCCTTGAAGTTTCTTGCGGTTTCTAGCAGTCACCTTATATAAGGCGCAGTTTAAATGAAGGAAGCCAAGGGCGGAGATTATGGCCTTGAAGTGTTCTCCTGCGTAAAATAAGCAGCAACACTAACCTGGTAATCGGCGTCTTCAGCACCCTGGATTATTGCAGCTAGCTGTTCCTTTGATAGGTACGCGGCGCGACGGTGGCGAATAAGCGGGCTCGTGCGAAGCGTGCGGCGGCGGCGGCGAAGGGGCGAACGAGCGGGCGTTCAGCTCAGCGGCGAATTTATAACTGGCAGAGGATCGCTCGGTGGGGCGCGCCGAGAAATCGCTTGTGTGGACGGTGCACCGATAACCATACTACCCTCTCACACAAAGAAACAAAAAAAACGCGCAAACAACCACGCGATACGTCTATGGGGTCGGTCGAAAACTAGTTTGAATAAAAAAGCTTAATACTTTAATATTTTTTTTAATTAAGTACTGGCCAGAACCCACCATAATCCTGGATAAGGATTTCTTTACGGCGTATTAGTACCTATAAGATACAGTCATCTCATCAAAATGAGAAATTAAATGCTGTTTACAAAGATAATCTTTAGCTGGTTTTAAACATCACATTGTAGAAAAACATAAAAACTTAAAAGTACCTACATACACGCACGCTGTCTGAATCTGTCAAATTTCTCTAATCGATATTGATTCTTATACCCAGTAGGTAACGTACTAAATTTATTGTAGAAATTAGACTTTTTGTGGTAGGTTGAGCAGCGGGCAGTCTGTACATTCTTAAAACTTAGGGCCTCTTGCACTATTAGTTATTATATGCCTCTTGTATCAAATGAGGAATAGTTTATAAAAATATATATAAATTTGCGGTTTTCTTTGACTTAAGTATAGTAATATACAATGGTTAATATTAAGTATAAAACTTTAACACGAAATCTCAGTTTGAAGCTCGTAAGTAGATAGTAAAACAAAAATAAAACTATCCATTAGATAAAAAACTCCACACCTTTTAACGTTTTGAGACAGTGTTTGTTGTAACTAATGTTAATAAATCAAACCGTCTTAAAAGCAAAAAATAAACTGAAAATGCAAAATAATAGTTATTGACTTATCTTAATGCATGGACGTATTGAGTCCATGTCTCAATGATATTATCCTAAAACAACTGTAAAACTATTAGAAAATTCAATATTTTAAAATATCATGAAAGTATTTTCTTCAGATTTTATAAAAAGTTAATAGAATAATAATATAGAGATAACTTTTTATACCGGTAACATTTTAGTATGGCATAGTGTACCTAATCCTCGCAAACGAAGTCGCGGGCAACAGCTAGGTATTATTATTATAATAAGAATTTCAGCACGTCGTTTCTCTAAAGCTCGATCGTAAACTCGCCGTTCTTTCCGATCAAGTGTGACTTCTGCGACGTTTGTAGGTAGGTAGGAATTCAGAGAAAGCGTAATTGATAATGATAACTCGCTGCGGATTCAGGACCGAGTTTTGAATCTAGCCGTTACAGAAGCGCACTGCTGGGTACCAGTGTTAGGGGTAAGTACTCAAGTAAGTTTAAAAGTACATTTTTATTACCATTACATATTTAAAGTGTGTCTGTGGCTCCGCTTTCTTCTTCCAAACCAAGCAATGGATTTTATGCGGTTTTCGCTAACAGCAAGAGCGTTAGCTGAGGGTGGTTGTAGTTTGTAATTTGAAGATATTTTGTACAAAATGGCTGAAGTGTAACGGTGATTCTAAGTTAGCGTGGATGAAGGCGCGGGCGGACCGCTAGCATCCTATACAAAGGCATACATGCAGATCAGCCCCCTAGACAAGTGGTAGACGCTCACCACCTGTCTATTCGTAATGCATCGTACAATGCACGCGCGCTGCTATATTTTTCACTTTCAAATGACACAGTCCACAGCAGTGTATGACGGATTACAAATAGACAGGGGATGAGCGTTGCCACTTGCCTAGGGGGCTGATGTTGCGGGGGCGGCAACATGGCCGCCTGAAGCCCTGCTGACAACTCTTAGAGCAATATTACTTTAATCTTACTATGCAGAATTCGAATGGGAATTTGCACAGTAAGAGTGAAGTAGTACTGCTCTAAGAGGGGAGAGTGGGCCCCTGCGTGCTTTTTGTTTAGCTTCTACACTTACAGCAATACCTTTCAAGTAGAAGTACATTGCTTTGATTGTCTGATTATTTTAAAACACCACAAAGGGTCACTCACTCTTGATCGGAACGCGAGGGCCGATGTGAGAGACAAGTTTACGATCGAGCTGTAGAGAATTGACTGCTATTTCATATGTCATTATGCCACTTGTCTAGGAGACACCCCCCCTCAGAGGGTTGACAAGTGGCATGGCAACGCTGCGTTATTTAGCAACGCTAAATTAGTAATTTTAAAACTTTAACCTTTTGAGCGCCAAAGTCGTCTATAATTGACCAGCACTTGCGGGCCCTGTGCGCCAACGACATCTATAGTTGACAAAAAACCCGGCTTACAAAAATATTAAATAAATGTGTTGAAAAACTATTACTGGTATTTTTTTCTCTACATTCGGCAATAAAGAATATCCCTGCAACATATGAGTATAAAAACAAGTCTCTTATAGCCATAAGAACTGAGAAATATTGAACTATAAAACATGGATTTTTATCTAAGCAAATACTATGTCCAACACGCCAAAGTCGTCTACTCTTGACCGCTAGTGCTGTACTGCGGAAGGTAGTTTTATTGTAAATTACCTATTCAAAATTCAACTAAAACGTGTTTTTTTTTATTTTATTATTATTGCTATTTTAATAAAATGAAATGTAAGAAAAATAACAGTACCATAGCGTACCGTAGCTCAGCTACATGAATAAAGAATCGTCAAATCAACTTCACCTAATAAATTCAATATGGCTACTCTTGCGCATCCCTAGCGCGTCATCAATAATCAGTTCTCTGTAAAGATGGAACAAATCATTGATAGCAGTGAAAAATCATATGATTTAGTTTTTCATATGACATAACTGCTATTGTCATTTGCAATTGCAGCGATTATGATTTCTCACTAGTGCGTGCGGTGCGTGTATGAATGATCGAATGAAATCGCGCGGAGCGACCGCGGCGAGCATGCACGACAATCATACGATCGAGGTGTGAGCGGGACGCATCTACTCAAGCAATCCCTGCGTGCGAGTAGTGCGTCCGATTGACCTGTGACCCGGGTCGCAGTCGCAGTTTAAAATGAAATGACATTTCACCTGTGCGGGCGGTCGCCGGTCGTCCTCGTCAGTCATAAGCACGTGCGCGTTGTTCTGTGACATATATTCATGTCCTGTTACATCATAATCATTATCATGTCATTTCATTTCAATATTTGCAATGATAAATAGTAGGAAAATCACTCTCAATGAAAAATAGCAGGTGTGAAAAATAGCAGGTGAAATCACTGTGATAAAAAAAATCATATGATCATATGATTATGATTTCTAATTAGCAATCATTTCCATCCCTAGTTCTCTGGGCGCCGTGGTCACGTATAGACGATAGCCTGATGACGTCATAAGCGCATAGTGAGGAAAGTAGTGCAGTGCAACATGAGCGATTCAATTGAACTTCTTCGCATTTTGGAAGGCGTCGATGATGACGATGAATTTTCGAAATCTGATTCAATTATTGAAGAAGATTTAGAGATAAGTAAGTGTATGCAAATTCTTAATAAATTAAACTTTATTTCTGTTATTATACTTATACTATACTAGACTTTAAATATATTATTATTTATGTTAACAATTGTTTTATTACATTTTGTTTATTTGTATGTAATGTAAGTAATTATAATTAATATTCGAAACAAAATAACTCCTTGCAACTCTTGTTAGCCTAGGTTATTTCGCTAATTAGAGTGTAATACGTAATATCGACGCACGAAATCGCGACACAACATAGGAGTTTTGTTTGTAATCGTTTTATGCGAATAAATGGAAGATGCCTATACAATTTTTATCTATTTTTACACTATACATCACTCGTAGGTACATAGAAATCTCGAGTTTTCGATCGTGAAAGTTAAGTAATGTTCGCCGAGGTCGCAAAGAGGATGGGTGACCGTAGGTTCATAAAATCACAAGGTTTTCGATCGCGAAAGTTAAGCAATGTTCGCCGAGGTCGTCAAAGGGATGGGTGACCGTAAGTCCATAAAATCTCGAAGTTTTCGATCGCAAAAGTTAAGCAATGTTCGCCGAGGTCGCCAAAGGGATGGGTGACCGCAGGTTCATAAAAACTCGAGTTTTTCGATCGCGAAAGTTAAGCATTGTTCGCCGAGGTCGCTTACTGGTCACCCATCAATTACTCGACCTGCGCAAATTTGCTTAACTTTTGTGACTGTAAACAGAACGTCATCTTCTCTTTATGGCATTAGCTATTTTGCGGTAACATGACTATTGCGGGTAGATTAATTTTATTTATAATTAGGGTAGCGGTAGGTACCGTCATCTCCTATGGATCATATGCATACAACACGTGTGCACGGTGATATAATTTAATTGTAGTTTAATTACAAAGCTTACTAGAAAGTTAGCTTTGTAATTTAATAATAAATAAAAAATTAATCACAATAATATTATATTAATATATTAAATTATATTATAATGTTTACTAAAATATGTTTGTTTTTATTTATAAAAATATTTTTGTACTGTTTTGCACCGGTTAAAATTGACACTTTCTATGTATGTTTTTTTATATCCCATGGTTAATACCAAGTAGGTACCTTCTCAGTTTTGTTTAAATAGATCGATATCATCATTTTTAGATAGATGGCACCGAGATTTGGTTTGTCGCGATTTCGTGCATCGAGATTTAATTTGTCGCAATTTTTCGCGCTAATGGAGTGCGTTCCGTCGTTCTGGGTGTAGTTGTTTGGTTAAAGTTTAACTCGTTTGAGTTGCAACTGAGCCACGGAACGATCGAGTTGTTTTTATAACCTCTTCTGAAGTATTCCTGTCCAAAACAAGAGAAAACTCTTCTTTTGTCTACATTTTTTCCACTTTTATACAATATTTTAAACTTATTATTATAAAGTAAAACAATACGAAACAAACAGGCCGAATTTTTCGAGACGTTTTGACTTAAATTGCAAAATTTGACACTTTAACAATGATATAAACGTCAAATATCTGTCAGAGTGAAAAACAACCATCCGATTTGATGGTTGTTTGGTTGCTGCGCTCTGAGCCACAGAACGGATGAAACTACGCTCTGACAGCCGTCAGAGTAAAATTTCACCAAGCCACGGAACGGGTAGAGCGCGCGCCGGAGTGCGCTCGAGTGCACTCGAGTGAAGCCACGGAACGCAGCCATGAGCATCGAGATTGTGTGTTTCTTAATTACGTATTACACTCCGCTAATTACCTACATTTTTAAAGTTTTTGTTTTCGAGTTTAAAATAACCAATATCAACTTAAAAATCATAACAAAGGTTTTTGTAAGGCGAGCCGCAATTTTAGTTCGTAACGGTTGCGAAAAAAAGGACGAAATCACTATAAAGATGTTTAGGTATCATCTCGAGATCACGCGAGAGGATAATTCTCAATGTGTTTGGTATATTTTTATAATTCAACGATAGTTAAAGTAAATGTAGCTTATATAGCGTAATATTCTTTACAGTAATAAATCTCTAAAACCATAGTTCAACATAATCAATCCTTCAAAAAAAATAGGTAAGTAACCGTGAGTAAGGCCGGGACTCCACCAAAGCGGAGACGAGACGAGCGGAGAGGAGATGTTTTTTAAACAACCAATAGAATTGAGTTATTGACACGTCTCCTCTCCGCTCAGCTTCAGTGGAGATCGCTGTGCGGAGATGTCTAATATTTGTATGTCGCGATGGAAGCGGAGATGTGAGCTGTGCGCGGACGACGCGCAGTGGAGACGAGAGATGTGAGCGGCGTGCAGTGAGCGATGTCACCATCCCCCCTCTCGCCCGCTAGCAACCCGCAGAACCCCGCGCGCGCGCCGGCCGGCCGGCCATCTTGCTAGTACCGTGCACGCGAGCACACGCTTTTATCGTGAATAATTTGTGCAGTTTGTATTTTTCAACGTAAACAATTAGTTAATTTAAATAAAACGTAATGGATGAACAATTTATTGAATCAGTAAAAAAATATCCATGTCTATGGAACACATCAATAGATACCTATAAACTTACTGACGTCAAAGATGCAGCTTGGGAGAACGTTTTGAAAGAAACTCAATTATCTGACGGTAAGTGCAATTTATTATATTAAGTATTTCGTTCAAGTAATATTGTAATACGAGTGTCTTGCCATGGAACGGCGCCCTCGTTGTTGAAATAACTACAGAATTTTTCTCGAACTTGATAGGCATCCATATTGTCATTCGATAATAGATTTTCCACGTTTGTGTCGTTAAACATAGTCGTGGCCAAACCCGTTTCATTATTATCTAGATAGCCAGGCATCTTGTCAATTAAAAAGTTGTGTAGAACACACGTTGCTTTTATCACTTTTTCCACTGTTTCTATTTTACATTCAAATTCTTTACGGTATACGTACCATTTCCGTGATAATACACCAAATGTAGCTTCCACAATACGACGAGCTCTTGAAAGTCTATAATTGTATGTTCGTTTTTCGTTATTTAAATTATCGCGTGGATATGGTCTCATTAAGTTAGTCATCAAAGGGAAAGCTTCGTCTCCAATAAAAACAAACGGTACAGGTTCTCCATTTTGGTACAAGGGTTGTAGTCGCGTAGCCGGACAAAAATTACTTACGATAATTCTAAAACTTTTCGTTTTTGCTGAGTGGATAGAGTATGTGGATTGTGAGCTATTTTTAAAAAGTTAGAACTTTTATGACTGTGCTTTAGGTATGGTTTAGGTATTTCATAATATTTCGTGTAACGTAATGTATATAATATTAAAGTTTGATATGTTGAGTGTTTCATAATAAGAACTATCTTAGCTTTGTGTTGTAAAAAGTTTAGAAACATAATATATGTGGAACTATGAAAATCACAAAATCACTCTTTTTGTCTTTGAATAAAATTTTAAAATTTATGAAATAATATTTAAGACTTTCAGTGGTTAGTGGTACACATGTTGAACAAAGTTTAGAAAGTTAAGTGGTGTGCTTCTTGGATCATTTCATTTTTCTTTCGTAGCACACGCAATAACAAATTAAAATTGACAGAATCGCTCATACATGTCTTTTGTAATACTATTTTATACCACACAAAAAATTAGAAACATACATACAGTGCATTTTGTTTAAATCACGAATAAAATATTTCGCTAACGTACGTTTCTTTATGCGGACGCGGGCGGCTGCGGGCCGTGCGGGCGCGGCGCGGCGGTGGCGGCGGGCAGGCGCGGGGGTGGGGGCATACCTACCTACACTCTATATGAATGATAATCCAATCGTCACGTCAGATGAGTGGATACATGGCGAACATAATACAAGAAGACGTAATGCAGAAAAAGTAAACTAAGTACCTTAACCTACTTACTTTACATCTTATGATATCAATAAAAACATTATTAAATGACTAGTTTTCAGTAGTTAGTACTTACAGATCGCGCAATTCTTCTTTCAGATAAGATTATTCTACAATCATCCGAATTGGATGAATGGGATGAAAACGTAAACACGCAATAATAAATTAAAATTTACAGAATCGCTTATCATGGCCTTTGTAATGCTATTTTATACCACACAAAAAATAGAAACATACATACAGTGCATTTTGTTTTAACACGAATAAAATATTTCACTAAGGGGGGATTCTACCAAACTGGAATAAGGTCTTATACCTAGATTAAACGCCGAATTTGTATTGACTAATCTCGGAGTAAGTCTTATTCCAGTTTGGTCGAATCCACCCTAAATACGCGATTGGGCATGCAGGACGTGGGCAGGTGGATTTGGGCATCAACTCGTTACACCAAAATTTTGTTCTAACTGGTCACACCGCCAAAAGCAGTATTATTTGTTTCAACCCGTCACAAGTTGATTTATTTCTATTAGGACACATTGTAATTTTTGTAGCTATTGCTACTACTTACTTTATTACTGCTCTTTAATGATTTCTTGCAGTAAGCCGACGTTATTATCTTATTTGCCCCTGCCCCTTATCTGTGCATAATACCATAGAATACTTACATAATAGTACAAGTACAGAAGATTCACTCCGCAAAGTCATTTAAATAAATAGCGACTCTTGCTAAGACACAATAAAATGCAATTCAGGTCGCACACCGCTCCCTTATCTACAGTTAAATTCACCTAGAAGTTGCCTCTCTTTCTATCGCGTACTCTTATCTCTTCTAATGACTCTTGGGTTGTCTTCTTTTAAGTAATAATTAATCTGAATACATACTTAATTTACTACAAGTTATGGTGTTTATAATGTGTACTTAAATGTGAACAAATTACCATTTCAAATAATCCTAGGCTAGGTATGTCAGTACAGTCAACGCCACATCAGACTACCTAAACGGTAATATAATATATATTACTGTGCTACCTATACATGTTTATTTGCACCACCAGTGACACTCCGTATACGTGAGAGCTCGAGCGCTGGTGACCTTGAGCAGAACGTATAAACACTAGCGTTTAATACCGAAATGGAATTTAGACTTGTGCCAAAGAAGACGTATGTGTAATTATGTTACGTAGTATGTTATGAAACGTAAAGTAGTATTAGCAGTTACTCCATTAAGTAAGTAACTACTACGGCTTGCAGTCCTGGTACTGTGGAGAAAGCAGGATTCCCGGTACTGCGCTTACTATGGTACCGGGAAAACCGGAAATTTCCGGTACTTTTTGGTACTGAATTTTTAACCCAGATGTAACTAACGTTTGATTAATGGATCAATGAGCAAATCAAAATATTACACAAATTTTTTATAATAAAAAAATTGTTTTGCTAATTGCTATACTAGCTGTGGCATCACTTTATCGAATGGAATTGGTTAGAGGTCATTCGAGTTGAATGTTTTAAATTTAAAAGAGTCTATATACAATGGATTTTTATCATGAGTGTTTTAAGGTGAGTAAAAAATATAAATTCGTCCAAACCAACGGTCTCGCCGTTCAAACGGCGACAGACCCTTCTCCAACGGATGCCCTCGGCCGAGATTGTGGTATTGGGAGACTGCAATGTCCACTACGTCGAATGGCTTGGTTCACTCAAAACTGACCGCGCGGGTAGAGTCGTTCATGACTTCGCTTTGGCCTACAGTCTGTCCCAATTGGTAACAGAGCCTACGTGGATTCCAGATGTGGAGGGCCATTCACCTTTCTTATTGGACCTTCTGCTGACCTCTCACCCAGACGGCTATCAAGTTTCTATTGATGCACCACTAGGCTCATCAGACCACTGTCTAATTCGTAGCACTGTGCCTTTCACCTAAATTTCAAAAACGTCGAGTCTGGCATTATAGGTCAGCGGACTGGGATGCGATGGGAGTTTCTTTGCGTCCTACTACGAGTTTGCTTCTCACTGGATGATCTTGATGTCGCCGCCGACTTTATCGTTGATGTGATACTGCAGGGAATGAAACTTTTCAATCCAAACTCTGTAGTTCCCATTGGCGGCAGGTCTCAACCATGGTTTGGTCGTTGCTGCAAAATGGTGTCTCGCCAAAAGTGACAACATTACATGGCCTGGGCTAATGCGGTGTCATCAAAGGATCCAAACACCAGTGCGCTCAGGAAGATGTACAACTTTGCCGCCAGGTCCTTTAAGAAGGACATTCCCAAGGCGAAGTCATCATTCATAAGTGGAATTGGCGAGAGGCTAGTGCGTCTTCCTTCGGGTACGCGTGCGTTCCGGTCTCTCGCCAAAGCTATCTTAGGGAATTTTTGTCAGCCGTCCCTACCACCATTGCACAAGACCGATGACTGCCTGACCCAAATTGCAAAGGAGAAAGCCGATCTCTTGGGCACTCTTTTTGCATCAAACTCGCCTTGGACGATGGGAAAAACTCTCCACCAACCATACCGCATTGCGCTTGTTCAATGCCAAACGTCCGGTTCCTACAAAGGTCAGTTCGTAAGGCTCTTTTTTCCCTTGATATCCATAAGTCGAGTGGGCCTGGTGCAGTTCCTTCCATGAGTTGGCGCTGGTTCTAACGCGCGTTTTCCGGCTCTCTTACACTACTGCCGTTGTCCCGAGCTCTTGAAAGACAGCCCTTGACACCCGATTCTCGAAAAAAATCGATCGCTCAGATCCGTCCAACTACAGGCCAATAGCCATCACCTCTTTGCTCTCCAAAGTAATCCCAACAAGTCCCACAGGGGTGTGTGTTAGCCCATTCTCTGTTTCTTCTGCATATCAATGACATGTTGCATAACAACAGCATTCATTGCTACGCGATTGTCAGTAAGGGAGTAACGCTCTACACTGGACGAGCTAATATTTCTCGGGAAAACGTCATCGAGAGCCGGAATAAACTTGTGACTGACACCAAGAACATGTTAAGTCATGTCTTGAATTGGGGCCGACATAACTTAGTCCACTGTAACCCCTCCAAAACACAAGTTTGCGCATTTACCGCGAAAAAACATCCCTTCCTCGTACCTCTGAACTTTTGAGGGAGCTCTCCCTTGATACCAATCCGACTATTGGAATCCTTGTCGTCGATGTTTGGAGTGACGTTCAGTTTCGAGGTCATTTGGAAGGTAAAGCTAAATTAGCAAACAAAAAAGAAATTATTTAAATGGAATTATCAAATCATTGGAGTGCGATGACGATGAAACCGTACGGTGTAGGGTACGGGTACATTAGTTACAATTTTTTCTCCAGAAAAAGTACCGGTGAAGTTACGGTTGAGAACTGTGGAGACAAAAATTTGGTAACGCTACGAAATTTGTATGGTTTGCAACTAAGAGCATTAGCCGAGGTTACCGGTAACGACTACCGCAAACGCGGAGCCTAATATTGGCGTAATTTGAAGTTACAACAAAAGTACCAAAAGTACCGAATTTCCCGGGAAACAAATTCTCAGTACCGGTACTGCGTAAAAAGTCAATTTCCCGGGAAATACCAGGAATTTCTGGGAGCAAGCCCTAGTAACTACCAACCTAGTTAGGTACTTGTAAATTGTAATAATATCGGTAGGTACTTAATAATTGCAGGTGACTAGTTGAATTGATATTATAATACTTAATTAAGTAAATAGGTACCTACGTACTTATGTAGACATACAGACGCAGGGGGACTGTGTTTTATAATTAGTAGGTACCTAGGTAGTGATGAATGATTTAGTGATAATAAGAGTACCTACTTACCATACTATAATTTAGGAAATACTTTTGCATACTTACCTGAAGCTCTTAATTGATTATTTGTCAAAAAAATACGTAAGGGTTGTGGAAAAAACTTTAATCGTATGATGTGGCCCTAGCTAGATACGCAATTCTATAGCCTATTGTAATCATGCATCTTAAAAATTACTTTCCTATTATTGTGATTTGTGAACATGACAGGATGATAGATTGATTAACCAAAATGAAAAATAAACAGATAAGTACTTAATCATTTGCAGTTTTTATTTTTAATTAAGAATATGTTACATACTCATCCGTTTACGTTACGTACGTTTTCATCCCATTCATCCAATTCGGATAATTGTAGAATAATCTTATCTGTAAGAAGAATTGCGCGATCTGTACTTAACTACCTACTCAAAACTTGTAATTTAATAATGTTTTGTTGTCAGCTAAGATGTAAAGTAAGTAACTTAGTTTACTTTCCTGCATTACGTCTTCTTGTATTATGTTCGCCATGTATCCACTATTCAACTCGTCTGACGTGACGAGTGGATTATCATTATCAGTCATATAGAGTGTAGGTAGGTATGCCCCCACCCCCGCGCCTGCCCGCCGCCACCGCAGCGCCGCGCCCGCAGCCGCCCGCGTCCGCATAAAGAAACGTACGTTAGCGAAATATTTTATTCGTGATTTAAACAAAATGCACTGTATGTATGTTTCTAATTTTTTGTGTGGTATAAAATAGTATTACAAAGGACATGTATGAGCGATTCTGTCAATTTTAATTTATTATTGCGTGTGTTACGAAAGAAAAATGAAATGATCAAAGAAGCACACCACTTAACTTTCTAAACTTTTTTCAACATGTATACCACTAACCACTGAAAGTCTTAAATATTATTTCATAAATTTTAAAATTTTATTTAACGACAAAAAGAGTGATTTTGTGATTTTCATAGTTCCACATATATTATGTTTCTAAACTTTTTACAACACAAAGATAAGATAGTTCTTATTATAAAACACTCAACATTTCAAACTTTAATATTATATACATTACGTTACACGAAATATTATAAAATACCTAAACCATACCTAAAGCACAGTCATAAAAGTTCTAACTTTTTAAAAGTAGCTCACAATCCACATACTCTATCCACTCAGCAAAAACGAAAAGTTTTAGAATTATCAAAACTTCTTTATGGAATTTAATGTCCCACGACCGGACTATTGTGGCTGTGGTAGATTTAGTCTGTTTTCTCTCAAACGAATTCCGAATATACTATCAGCAAAAATACCACCATCGCTGAACCTTCCCATTGAACCTATATCTACCATAATTATTCTTCGGGTAGCGTCGGCTACGCACATCATTACAGTTGAAAACCTGTGTTTATAACAGTAATATGAGGACCCAGATTTTGGGGGTGCAAACATGTACACATGCTTGCCATCAATGGCCCCGACGCAGTTTTTGAATTGCCAGATTTCTTCAAATTGCTTTGAAATTTTTTTCCAATCATTTTCATTAAGTTCTGGCATAACCAAAGGTTGTAATACTGTCCACAAGGCATCGCAGACATCTTCTATAATTCTTGGAACAGTCGATTTTCCAATCCTAAAATTTTCAGCTATTTGTGAAAATTTTGAACCAGTCGCCAAATACCTGTAATAATTATAATATAGATTTATATTTATGTGTCGTGGTTTCAGTTAGAATAGAAGGGTCATTTCAAAATAATATCTTAATCAGTGTCGTGTTGTTTCCGGAACTATAAAAGATTAGGCATTACTGAAATTATGTATTTACAGAATTTTCACTCGTTCAAAAGTTATAGCCATTTTTAAATAATAGAAAAGAAACAATTAAAAGTCTAAGATTCACACGAGCACAACACATTGAAATCAAACAAATAAAATGGATTTATCACTCGTTATTTATTAACATTTCAAATTTCGACGCCGCCGTCTGCCGCGACCACGTACGAGAGATACAATCCGTTTTGTTTGTTTGATTTCAGATATTTTTTTTTTATAAATTGGTTTCCCTTGAAACTCTGGTATTTTTTAAATATTTATAATGGTTATAAATTCTGCATGAGTGATAATGCGGTAAGTATATTTTGACTATGGCAATGTCAACATTTAATATTTATAATGATTTCAATTATTTTTATTTCAGTAAAAACGGCTAAATCTAAGTGGAAAAAGTTGAGAGACAGCCACCGGGACGCATTAAAAAGGAAGAATGCCACTAGAAGTGGACAGAGTGGTAAACAAATTCGTGAATGGAAATATGAGAAGGTAATGGAATTTTTGATACCATATATGACGAATAGAAACAGGACTACAAATTATACCTCACAAACAAATATAAATGAACAGGAAACAAATTCATTGGAAAATAATGTAACCGATGAGTTTTTTGAAACATCAAGCAATCATACAAGAAGCACTCCAGAAGATCGTCCATCTGTACAACATTCGCCGTCACCGACATCAAGCGTCTCAGCCTCGACATGCAGAAATGCAACAAGAAAATCGGATGAAATAAGTAATTTACTTATACAGCACCATGCAAACCGTGAAAGAATACGCCAAGAAAAACTAGAAATACAATCATTGATAGAGAAAAATAATACCCTTGACGAAATGGACACTTTTTTTCTGTCGATATCAAAAAGTGTAAAAAAACTTTCTCAATATATGCAGCTTCAGGCTAAACGTAAAATTTTCAATGTTCTTTTAGAATTGGAAGAACTTGAGCTACAAAACACATGGTATAACACAAATGAAAATAATTGGTATTCCCCCGGTTACACTTCAACACCGGGTCCAAGTTCGACACCGGGTCCTAGCTCAACACAGGCACCGGTTCTTACATCAACACAGGCCGGTGGTCCTAACTCAACACAGGCACCGGTTCCTAGCTCAACACAAACACCGGGTCCAAGTTCGACACAGGCACCTGTTCCAAGCTTGGAAGATACGCACATGACCGATGAACAGATAGAAGAAGCATTCAGAAACGAAGAAGACACATATGATAATTTGTAACTATATGGAAAAGAAAGCAATATGTCTCATGTGATTTACTGTTATAATTTTTTTGTACGTTATGTTTCTAATATAACCTTACGTTTTTTTTGCTACTCCCAGAACGGCAGTTGATTTTTTTGTTTTCTTTATGATTAAATAAGATAATATAAAAATATATTTGGTTTTTACATAATATGCATCACTCCAGTCTCCCGGAGGGGTAGAAAGAGACAACGGATCTCGATTTCTCGTAATCCTTACATACCTCAGTTTACATAATATTTTTCATGTATTCTCGTACTTCTTGATTCTCGTTTTGAGTACTTCTCACTTAGCCCTTTTACACAAAAAAAAACAAACACTCAAAAAAGACTGATCACATTCAAACGCAGATAACACACATAAACACAAACACACTTAACAAAAAAATAATTAGGTAGGTACTTACTTCAAACATACTGCTAGCCGCTCTTGGGTACAGATAGATCTCCTGTAGTTAGTATCTTGCTTAAATATATGCGGTTTAATTAAGTTATGTAGTTCGTAGAATATATTCCTCGGTAGTCTGTAGGACTTGGTAAAACTTTCATCATCTAACTCATTAAACAGAGTAAAAAATTCTCCATGACTGGTATGGTAATACAAGTGACTTCTTTTCCAAAACCGATGTTTTCTTTTGTTTAGGTAGTATAAAGCTATCAATTCTGCTTCTTCAGACTGTAGTTCTTCTTTAAGTAAAAGAAGATACTTTTTTTGTAATAATAGCGACATCGTCTACCTTTCGTGTCAGAATGCGTACTGAGCACTCAACGCCCCGCACCCGAGCTGAAAAACATCTCTTCTCGCACAGCACACAGCACACCGCACACATCTCCGCTTTGGTGGAGTCCCGCGAGCTGAAAAACATCTCTTCTCGCACAGCACACAGCACACCGCACACATCTCTGCTTTGGTGGAGTCCCGGCCTAAGCATTAAGGTCTAAAATAGCGGGTAAGTAGGTATATCGACTTGCTAACTTTCGACATTACGCTCGTTCCGAAAAGTATTGTGAGTAGACTAAAAACGATATATTGATAAGGATTTAAGATCTAAAATAGCGTATCAGCAGGTCCGTGTCACTACGTAATTCGGTCGATTTATATACCTACACGCTCGGTCCGCGCGCGGAGACAATTTAGTAGAGTGTCACGCACGCAGTACGCAGAAAGCGACCGACGCGGCAGTTTGTTTCACGTTAACTTTATTTTCGCAAGTGGATAGTTCACAGGATGGTGAAACAAAAGCGTTACTGTTCTTTCGGATGCACTAACACGAAATTTAAAGATAAGGATTTAACCTTTCACAAAATCTGTTGCCGTCTGCACTTACTTAATATAAACAAAACACATAGTAAGGTGTACCTACGCCTGGCGTACTCACCATGGAATTCTGTTATTTCAAGAATGCCAAAAAACTGTGCCCAAATAGTACCAAAAAGTGCCCAAAGGAAATAAATAGTACCCTTATGGTTCAAAAGTTATAGACATAGTTTGGTGAGTACGCTAGGCGTAGGTTACGCCTAGCGTACTCACCTCAGTTTGGGAAATCTGTGTAAGCTACAACTTTAATTAGTATGTCAAAAAACTGTACCCAAATAGTACCAAATAGTGCCCAAAGGAAATAAATAGTACCTTTATAGTTTAAAAGTTATAGACACAGTTTGGTGAGTACGCTAGGCGTAGGTTCTACGCCTAGCGTACTCACCTCGTTTCGCGAAAACAGAACCAGCAATGGCTCTCATTTCTATCTCAATAAATAGTACCGGAAATAGTACCCTCTAAGAGTGTAATTGTTATTTGACTTTTACACTAGAAAGTCATTAAATTTGATAGCAAACTTCTACATACAAAAATTACGTGTGGTACAGTCGAGCACAGTGAATGGTAAAATATTATTTTTATTACCAAAGGAATTTAGATTGGAATAACTATGGAGTTCATTAATAGACGACGACGTAAAATAAAATAGGTACATTTTTAATAAAATTAAATATGTACCTATTTTAAATCGGGTAGCACTTCTGACCCCTCTAACTTTAGACCTATTTCTGTGCTACCCACATTTAGTAAAATTTTTGAAAAGTTAATACTAGATCAAATGCAAATTCATTTTTATAAAAATAAACTTTTACATTGTAAACAATATGGTTTTACTAGGGGTCGCTCTACAACTGACGCCGGTGTTGAGCTTTTAATCCAAATATTTGATACCTGGGAGGAATCACAGGATGCCCTAGGGGTATTTTGTGATTTATCCAAGGCTTTTGATTGTGTTTTACATGAAACTTTGGTCAGGAAGCTTAACCACTATGGAATTAGGGATGCTTCTTTGAGCCTTCTAATCTCATACTTGAGTAACAGGATTCAAAAGGTCGACATTAACGGTAAAAGATCTCCGGGATCAGTGGTTAAAATGGGAGTTCCGCAGGGTTCAATACTTGGTCCATTCTTGTTTTTGGTTTATATTAATGACTTACCTTATTTTGTAAAAGACAGTCATGAGATAGTATTGTTTGCTGATGATACTTCACTTTTATTCAAAGTGAAACGACGACACCCAAATTATGACGATGTGAATAATGCGGTCTCAAAGATTGTTCACTGGTTTAGTGTTAATAACTTGCTATTAAACGAGGGAAAAACCAAATGTGTAAGATTTGTATTGCCTAATGTTAAGCAGGTAATAACTAGTGTACAAATTAAAGATAAGAATGTGAATCCTGTGGACACCACTGTGTTTCTAGGCATCACGTTGGATGCCAAGCTTCAGTGGGGCCCACATATAGCTAAATTGTCGAATAGACTTAGCTCTGCGGCTTATGCAGTAATGAAGATCCGTCAGTTAACTGACGTTGATACAGCGAGATTAGTTTATTTCAGTTACTTTCATAGTGTAATGTCGTACGCCATTTTACTGTGGGGAAATGCTGCCGACATTCAAACTATCTTTGTGCTGCAGAAGAGGGCTATTCGAGCAATATATAACCTACAGGCTGGTGACTCTCTCAGAGAGAGATTTAAGGATATAAGTATAATGACAGTTGCATCACAATATATTTATGAAAATCTTGTGTATTACATTACAGATGAAATATACATAGGTACTTACTCATTTAAAGATCACTCACATCACAATGAAACAAAATTCACAAGTTTTTTCATTAATTTTTCACAAATTAACTAAGTATTCGCAAACCTTTGCGGTTGCGGTGGCAAGGCAAAGTAAACGACTAAAAAAATCGGTTGCCGAAAACTATGCGTTCCCACCGCGGCGTCAAGCAAATTGTTGTGAATTGCAATATTGATCTTTAGCACTTTCATAATACAGTTCAGTTTGTAAGTAATTAAAGTAAGAAGTGTGATAAGCGCCATCTATTGTAACTTGTTCATACTATGATGCATCGCTGTCGCGCGTCGATAAGTTGCACTATGATCAACAAAAGTAACAGATTGTTCTCGTACAATATTGAGCTTTCAATTTCAGACATAAGGCAAAAAGTTCCTTATATAGAAGGTGCTTTTACTTTATGAAATCCGGCAAAAATACGATAGTCAATATTTTGGAAAACATGGATCTTATTTATAAGAAAAATAATTATAAGTAATCAATTATATAACTGATATTAAACTTCCTCGTTACGTATATACACCTATTAATTTCAACAAAACTAAAAGTAATATGTAGTAGGTTCATAATACGAAATTTAATAATATTAAAATTATTATGAGTTCGCCTGTACCTCATGTCAATGTATGTAGAAGTTTGCTATCAAATTTAATGACTTTCTAGTGTAAAAGTCAAATAACAATTACACTCTTAGAGGGTACTATTTCCGGTACTATTTATTGAGATAAAAATGAGAGCCATTGCTGGTTCTGTTTTCGCGCAACGAGGTGAGTCACCAAACTATGTCTATAACTTTTTAACTATAAAGGTACTATTTATTTCCTTTGGGCACTATTTGGTACTATTTGGGTACAGTTTTTTGACATACTAATTAAAGTTGTAGCTTGCTCGGATTTCCCAAACTGAGGTGAGTACGCTAGGCGTAGGTTACGCCTAGCGTACTCACCAAACTATGTCTATAACTTTTGAACCATAAGGGTACTATTTATTTCCTTTGGGCACTATTTGGTACTATTTGGGCACAGTTTTTTGGCATTCTTGAAATAACAGAATTCCATGGTGAGTACGCCAGGCGTAGGTACACATAGTAAGACATAGTAACATAAGTAAATACAACAGAGTAATAATACGGATAGTTGGGCGGTGAAAAGGTTAATCAATGTCTTTCTAGGTATCGATTTCGAAATTGATACATTACGTGCGACTCGGGTACATCTCTATGGAAGAGGCATTTTATGATGGCCAGCTGCGCCGTTGTCGTCCAGTCGTGACAATGAATACATCACTACAGAGAATAGTGCTGTGGTTTACTACCATTTTATTTTCAATACTATGCTTTTATTTACGTACTAAGTACATTATACAAAGAGTGGAAGATGGCACAAGAATAATTTAAACATCCCAGATTATAAGTAGTCATTTATTGCATTTAAAAACAACAAAAACAGGTTGCCGTGTGTTACCAATTTATCGACTCTTGGCAGCACTATATTTTTCGTAGGTATTTTTGTCTATTTTATGCTCTGGCGTGCAGGACACAGGAATGCGTTTATGGCGTGGCGCCCAAAAGGTTAAAGAGGGTCTTAGGCTCGTATTCTAAAACCAAACTCACACTCAAATCTCTGCTTGAGTACAGTTAGAAAGGGATGGTGCTATTCATCGCATATATCGCCATCCCTTTCTAACTGTATTCAAGCATGGATTTGATTTTGAGATTGGTTTTAGAATACGAGCCTTAGTCTAAACTTTCAGACTCGAAACAGTTCACCTGGTGGTAAGTGACCATAAGGTCGAAGGTGAAGCGTGCTTCACCAGGAATCCGCAACCACTGAGGAACGGCTACCATATCTCTAAACTGTCGGAACACAACAATGCCATGAACAGTGTTGTCATGGCGCATGGCGCCAGACTGGCGAACTTAAAAAGCTCCACCAACCAAACCAAGTAGAAGATGTACTCCCCGCTGGGAATCGAACCGGGACCTCAGGGTCTAAGACCGGTGTGGCTTAGCGGCTAGACCACAGAGCCGGTTAAAAATTTTCTGTTGACAAACGCTTACGATTGGACTTGGAGGGTTTGCCACGAGGCTGAAGGCTGCTTTTGATCACTAATCTTCGTACATTTGCATATATTTACATTTTAAAACGATTGACATGTTTTTTAAGTCTAAAGGGTTTTATGGTGCTTTCTAATATGTGAGTTAAGGTTGTTCTTGTGTGCAAAATGTATGTTACAATATTTACAATGATATGGTTTCTCGCTCGTGTGAGTCCTTAAATGTCTAGTCAAATGAAAATGTTGAGCAAAATACTTATTACAGACATTACACTGATATGGTTTCTCATCCGTGTGAGTCCTAATATGTACAGTCAAATTACGTTTATGTGAAAAATACTTATTACAAACTTTACACTGATATGGTTTCTCACCCGTGTGAGTCCTTAAATGTCTAGTCAAATGAAAATGTTGAGCAAAATACTTATTACAGACATTACACTGATATGGTTTCTCACCCGTGTGAGTCCTAATATGTACAGTCATATTACGTTTATGTGAAAAATACTTATTACAAACTTTACACTGATATGGTTTCTCGCCCGTGTGAGTCCTAATATGTCCAAGCAAATCAGATTTAGATAAAGAAAACTTATTACAAACATCACACTGATATGGTTTCTCGCCCGTATGAGTCCTTTCATGGGTAATCAAATTATGTTTTTGTGAAAAATACTTATTACAAACATTACACTGATATGGTTTTTCGCCCGTGTGAGTCCTAATATGTGAAATTATAGCACTTCTATCTGAGAATGACTTATTACAAACATTACACTGATATGGCTTCTCGCCCGTGTGAGTCCTAATATGTTTAATCAAAACAGATTTTCTTGAAAAATACTTATTACAAACATTACACTGATATGGTTTCTCGCCCGAGTGAGTCCTTACATGTGTAAGCAAAGCACTTTTAACTGAGAATGACTTATTACAATTATTACACTGATATGGTTTCTCGCCCGAGTGAGTCTTTATATGTTCAGTCAAATGATGTTGTATTCTAAAATACTTATTACAAACATTACACTGATATGGTTTCTCGCCCGTGTGAGTCCTTTTATGTGTACTCAAATGATGTTGTCGAGCAAAATACGTTTTACAAACATTACACTGATATGGTTTCTCGCCCGTGTGAGTCCTTATATGTCTTGTCAAATGAGGTTTTTGTGAAAAATATTCATAACAAACATTACACTGATATGGTTTCTTGCCCGTGTGAGTCCTTTCATGTCTAATCAAATTAGATTGTCGAACAAAATACTTATTACAAACATTACACTGATGTGGTTTCTCGCTCGTATGAGTCCTTTCATGTACAGTCAAATCATTTTTTTGTGAAAAATACTTATTACAAACATTACACTGATATGATTTCTCGCCCGTGTGAGTCCTAATGTGTTCACGCAAATCACTTTTATCTGAGAAAGACTTATTACAAAAATTACACTGATATGGTTTCTTGCCCGTGTGAGTCCTTTCATGTCTAATCAAATTAGATTGTCGAACAAAATACTTATTACAAACATTACACTGATGTGGTTTCTCGCTCGTGTGAGTCCTTTCATGTACAACCAAATTAATTTTTTGTGAAAAATACTTATTACAAACATTACACTGATATGGTTTCTCGCCCGTGTGAGTCCTAATATGTTCACGCAAATCACTTTTATCTGAGAAAGACTTATTACAAAAATTAGACTGATATGGCTTCTCGCCCGTGTGAGTCCTTATATGTCTTGTCAAATGAGGTTTTAGTGAAAAATACTTATTACAAACATTACACTGATATGGTTTCCCGCCCGTATGGGTCCTAATATGTAAAGTCAAGTCACTTTTATGTACAAAAGACTTATTACAAAAATTACATACTTTGCCTTTTAAGATTTGTTGATTGTTTTTAACGATGCCGATGTTTACATCAACTTTTTTATGTTTTATGTCTAACGTATTACGTTTTTGCCTTAATACCGTATAATGTGAATTGATGTGACAATTTAACATATTTTTAGAATTAAAATTTATTTTGCAAACGTCACATGTATAGGTGGATATACGTTTCCGCTTATTTCTAACATTTTTTTTAACAATTAAACAGTTTTCTTGTTTGTTTTGATCGTATTGAATATTATCATTGCTGATAGTACTATCTTCATTACTATTATTAGTTTTGGTAAATACAGTTTTCTTATTAGTGTTTTGTGGTGATGTTTTCTCGATATCTTCATAATTGGTTTTTCCTTCTTCAGATGCGTGAGACGTCTGATTTACTCCATTGCCAATGTCAGTCATCTGTACTGTAGCATCTGTAAAAATATTATATTTTATGTTAATTTATACACCGAAGTAATTAAAACTTGCTGTTTATGGATTCAATTCGAGTAGATTGATTAATTATTAAATTAATTTATTATTATTATTAGTTACACGGGCAGAACCCAGTTACATAACTAACTTACTTACAGCATATAAAATTATTAACAATAAAAAAGCAGATACAATACAAAACAACGCTACAAAGGGCATTCAGTTATCACAATCACAAACACACTTTCACATCAAACTGGCCAGCCGTCTACAAATATGTCACAGTCAGGTTGCTAACACAGGAGCGCATTGAGATTGAGACCAATATGCATCTGAACAAGGGGTGAGTGGTTGCACGAGATAGTGCGACCGGTGGGTGGCGCGAACAGGCGGCGTTGGCGACAAGCACGGCGCCGAATGTAGTTGTCCGGCTCAGACGCGATAGCTGCTCAAGAAGGTCGGGGCACTGGATGCTACCACGCAGCACTTTAATATAACTGCTGAAGGAGCTCGGGGCACTAGATGATACCACGCAGCACTTTAATATAGCTGCTGAAGGAGCTCGGGGCCCTAGATGCTACCACACAGCACTTTAATATAGCTGCTTAAGGAGCTCGGGGCACTGGATGCTACCACGCAGCACTTTGATTGCTGTCAGGATTAAGTCCCTGTGTGTTTAATATTAAATAGATTATTTTGCAAGGGGGTTAACAATGCTCACATCCCCTTGTACCCTTGTAACCCGGCTATCAGCTTGAGGAGCAATTCCTCGCGAAAGCCGGAGTGTGTCTGTACGCGAGGGCTGACATTTGTTGTCGTCGTCTGCACTGTTTGGAAGACCCTCCTTTCCCATCCTTTGGGTGCGCATTGAATTCGGCTCCCGTTGCCGTGTCTTTGTGTGTTTATATCGGTCCCAAACAGTAGATGCTAACACAAGCAGCCTTTTTGACCACCTCGTCCGAGTGACTGATGTCCGGAGGGATTCCCAAACGACGAGGTGGTGGTTTGGGGGGACTTCAACGCCCACCATGAAACATGGTTGGGCTAATCCAAAAATGATCACGCTGGTAGAGTCGCTCATGCCTTCGCTCTGACGCAACTGGTAGACCAGCCCACCAGGATGCCAGATATCGTAGGTCACGCGCCCTCCTTGTTGGACCTATTGTTGACGAGTCGCCCTGCAGGATATAGAGTGTCGGTGCTTGCACCTCTAGGCTCGTCAGACCACTGCTTGGTCATTGCCGCAGCACCGCACAGCGTTGGTCCACCGAAAACGGTGGAGACCAAGCGTCGTCTGTGGCACTACTCGTCGGCGGATTACTTTGCCTGTCTCAAGGGGCCAGAGCCGATTTCTTGGAAAGGACCCATAGGAGTGCGCTTCTGCCATTGCTGGGTATGGAATATTATATTCCTTTCACAAAACTTGCCAGCGTTGGCAGACAACGGCCTTGGTTCAATCGCGAATGCGCCAAAGCTGCTGAATGCAAGCAGGCGGCGTATCGTGCTTGGACGAGGGCTTGCGCACTGAATGACCCTAGTACCAGCTCCTTGAAGGCGGCTTACAGCAAGGCCTCTAAATATAACAAAAGGGCTCTCGCAGGAGCGGATGCACAAAGAGTGGCAAGGGTGGGGCGGGAGTTGATCTCGCACCCTGCGGGTAGCCGTAGCTATTGGCGGCTCGCTAAGGCCGTGCAGGCCAAATTCTGCTCTCCCTCGCTGCCCCCGTTGAAACATCCAGATGGCTCGTTACATTACCAGCCGCTTGAGAGGGCGAATTTGTTTGCTGAACTTTTCGCAGCCAATTCGCGGGTCGACGATTGTAGCGCCGCTCCACCTATTGTAGCATATTGTGAGGCCACTATGCCTGATATTCGTATCAGGCAGTGTGATGTACGTGCCGTGCTGCGGTCGCTCAACGTGCGGAAGGCTAGCGGGCCGGATGGTGTTCCGGCGATTGTGCTGCTCAGGTGCGCGGCTGAGTTGTCTCCTGTATTGACACGATTGTATAGGGAGTCTTACGATACCGGTATTGTGCCGGTGTCTTGGAAGGAGGCGAACATACAACCCATTCCCAAAAAAGGGGATCGCTCGGATCCAGCCAACTATCGACCCATCGCTGTAACTTCTGTGCTGTGCAAGGTGTTTGAGCGGATAATTAATTCACAGCTCATTCACTACCTAGAGGATCACTCGCTGCTCCATGATCGCCAGTATGGGTTCAGGCCAAAGCAATCAACGGGTGATCTTCTAGCATACGTTTCTCACGCGTGGGGTAAAGCGATGGACAAGCATGGCGAATCCCTGGCAGTCAGCCTTGATATCGCCAAAGCTTTCGACAGTGTGGCATCGTTCCCTTCTTTCCAAGTTGCCGGCCTTCGGTGTGCGGCCCCGTTTGTGCGCCTGGGTTGCAGACTTTCTAGAAGAGCGGATGATTCGTGTCCTTTGTGAGGGTAGTTCCTCCGCGTTCTTTAAAGTCAATGCCGGAGTGCCGCAGGGTTCTGTGCTCTCAATTACTCTATTTCTTCTGCATATTAATGACATGTTGTGCTTGGGCAATATTCATTGTTATGCGGATGACAGTACGGTGCATGAGCGGTACATAGGACATCCTGCGGCAAAGCAAGCCGATATCGTGGTGAAAAGGTAAGAACTGGTTGCCAAACTGAACCTGACTCTCGATCGTGTGTCTATAAGTGGGGATCTAAAAACCTGGTCGAGTTTAATGCTAGCAAAACCCAGGTTTGTGCATTCTCGTCCAAGGTAACTCCCTTCCTTACGCCTCCCTCTCTTCGGAACTCTCCGTTACCTATGTCGGTGAACCTCAGCATTCTTGGCATGGACATCGGCCGAGAACTGAATCCAAATTGCTACATCGAGAGTGCTATCTTAACTGCCTCCCGTAAGTTGGGTATTCTCAATAACGTGAGGCGGTTTTTCACGAGCAGCGCTGTTTGCTGTACAAGACTCAGGTGCGATCGAGTATGGAGTATTGTTCCCATCTATGGGACGGCTCCGCTAAATACCTCCTAGATGCACTTGATAGACTGCAAAGGCGAGCGGTACGCATTATTGGAGATGCTGAGGTTACAGCCTCCCTTGAGGACCTCCAGCTGCGTAGAGACATTGCTTTTCTCAGTGTCTTCTACCGAAATTACTACGGAGAGTGTTCTGAAGAACTTTTTGATCTTACCCCGCCCTCTCCTTTCCTCTCCCGGACTACACGTGCTGGTCTTAGGAACCACCATCATACTGTACAGACTATCAGTACTCGTACCAAAAAATTTGGCCAGTCGTTCCTCTGTAACACCATTCGGCTTTGGAATTCTTTGCCGGCGCATGTGTTTCCCAGCTCTTACAGTCCCGGGTCTTTTAAGCGGGGCGTGAAACGGCATTTATGCAGGCCGTCATAAATGGGTGCGCTCGTTACCGTGCTTATTCCACGGTGGGGAGCGCTCTCATTATTTTGAACTGCATCAGCTGCTTACCATCAGGCAGGATGCAGTCACTATGACAAGTCAAAATAAAAAATAAAAAAGGACTTTTTTGCAGTTTTCAAAGATTTATTTATCAAATTCAGATTATTCTGCTTTATTCATATGCTATGCTATGCTTTATTCATTATTATAAAAATTTCATAAAATACATGATTTTAGATGAAGGTTGGTTTTTTATTGCTATTCCACCACAGTGCATATTAGATACAAATTATATTCACAATCCGACTTATTTAGCTAAACTAGAATTAACTGTTTGGCATCGAAGCAGTCACGAATTGGTTTAACAAGCTCGCCACTATTACTCGTTACTCATTTGTGAAAAAGTCGCGCTCCATTGGGAATGTATAAAATCTAGATTGGCGAAACCTTAATTCTGTGGTCTAGTACCTACTCCAGTGGTTAATCTCAGACGCAGAGGTCACAGGTTCGATTACCGATCGGGGTTGTTTCAACTCCGCCTGGCCAGCTAGCACCATGTTATCTAGGTTTGTCACCATGATAAAAGCCAAAACTACAGGAGTATTGCTGTGTTCCGGCAGTAAGAGGTTTGGTCTGTTTTCTGGACGAAAGTTCTGGGAGAACGATTCCGTAATGAAAGAGATAAATGTACGAAAGACGATCAATAATATAAGGCGACTGCTAGAAACCGCAAGAAACTTTAAGGGCTGGTCAGGTCAAGTGTTTTAAACATGACAAAAATGGTGTCATTGCAGACTAACTTTTCTTTTTTTATGTGACACGCCATAGTGACTACACCCTGCCTGATGGTAGGCGTAGGCAACCGATGGGGTCCAAAATAATGAGAGCGCTCCTCACTGTGGAACAAGCACGGTAACAAGCGCACCCATTCATGAAGGCCTGCATAAATGCCGTTTCACGCCCCGTTCATAAGACGTAGGTATTTATCGCGCAGCTGACGCAAGCAGGTCACCAGACGGTCGGCCGGCCGGCCGGTTGCCCGCGGGTTGTAAATAATAGACGCGTTTTACCTGAAATAAAACGCATATTAAATACTTACCTCATTAGAAGCTTATAATATTGAGATAGGCATATCCGTTTCCCGTCGTATTTTCCTTCTCTTTCTTCCGGTATATCGCTGTCTCTCTCGCTCATCCCACTCAGTGGCGTCACCAGGTGGCGCGGTGGGGGAACCAGGAGATTTCACTCCCGTGCCCATTTGTTCATCATTGCGTCGAAATATACATTAAGCACCAGGCGGAAATAAAAACTAAGCTTCTAATGAGGTAAGTATTTAATATGCGTTTTATTTCAGGTAAAACGCGTCTATTAAACACTTGACCGTCATTAGAAGCTTATAATATTGAGACCTGTTTGTTATCGCCTGGTGAAAACGCCAATGTGAGAAATAAATTAAACTATAAGTGCGAGAGAGTTAATCATATGATTATGGTTTAAACAAAAAGTTATAATAAGAGATTTAATTAAGTACTCATTATTTACAATTTAAGTCATGTAAGAAAATAATTGGCCAGTCATTGATGAAAAATCAAATAATTTAGCTTGTAAACAATGTAAACATTATTATTATTAGGAAATAAATATTGTTTACTATTTGATTTCAATAACTTTAGAGGGTAAAAATAAAAAATGAAAAACTTCGTGACGCCTGAATCAATATTTCACGACAATAAACCTTGTGAAAAGTATTAACTAATCTCCAATTAGCAATAGTTAGTATATCCTCAATGGGTAAATCATATCAATCTAGTTAGTAGATGCTACAGCGGAGCAAAATACAACCAGGTGTGGCTGTAATATCCATCTATAGCTACCACAGTGCTTGAAACAGGTGTAGGTGAACCACTCGAAGTTTTAAATAAATTAGTTTAGCCATTTTGTACAATATTTATTGATCCTTTTAACCAATAGCAATTTCCAGCGTGTTTGTCTGTAGTCCCTACAGTAAGTCTTTGACCCAAGCTGTCGCCTTAATATTACTGCATTGTCCTGAACAAAATAATGTTTGGTGTCCACAGCAAGGTAACAAAGGAGCAATGCGACAATAATATTGCAGTGTTACGAACTGTTTGAAATCTAGTTGATCCTAGGTTTGAAATACATTACAAAGGTCTACAGACTAATATTACTAAAACCTGGAAAAAGGAGGTTTTGTTGTTTTTAAATGTTTAATTGAGATTGATTTTAAAACATATTTAACTATTACCTCGTCACTATGATTCCCATACAATTGTGCGCTGCATAAAGTAGACACGACAATTTATGGTAGTGTATAGTATTGTAAGAAAGATTTAAAATATTAAGTGTAAATCTGCCAAAAACTGGACTGACTGGACCCATTTGGTACGCGTTCCGCGTGTGGATGGCGCCGCTGCTGCTGCTTACGCCCTTCCTGTACTACTGGACCAAGCACAAGTGCTCATATGTTTTTATAATAACCGTACGCTTAAGCAGGGAAATTGGCTTGTGGTTCCATAACGATATATCATTTAAGCACACCAAATTTCAACGTCATGTCTTGAACCTTGGGGGTTGGCAGGCCTGTGGTTATGTCTACCAGGCGTCTACGTTTCGAATTCCATACTGTGCATGAGGAAGCAAGGGGTACCACAATCAAATAAATTGCTGTTGAGGTGTGCTAGCACCCGGGGGATGAGGGAAGGTGGTGCGAATTTCCAAGCCAGAGGGAAGCGTTCTACTTCAGGCTGAAAGCACTGTGAAACATCGCTTCGTAATCATTGAGATAAATCTGCATAGTTTACCCACTACTCAAGCGTTCTTGGATACAAACAGGTCAATTACTGGCCAGGCCCACTTCGCGAATATCGTTTGTGTGAATTCTGGCAGTAGATGCCACTCTAGAGCTTGGCTATGTCGAGACAGTTGATCTGCATGGCTGTTTAATTTCCCTGGAATGTAATGAATTTTGACCACAATTTGGTTGGTGGTCATTTGTTGGTTGGCAATTTGGAGGATTAAAATAAAATTGTCGCAGGCTTCGTGTTCGATGCTTGTAATTCTAAGACTTAGAACAGCCCGCTTTTCTTTTTGATTGCAGTGCAGCTTTGTTGGGATGCACTCCACCTTCCCGATAGGGCAGAATTGTTGAGTTGTGACCCCCCAATCCTGAAGCAACGGTTGTCAAAAAGAATGTTGGTGGAGGTATATGTATTGGTGTTTCTGATTATTTTTAGCTACCAATATATTTAACTACATCGTAAGGTAGAGTCTATTTTACCGCCTATTTCTTCTCTTAGGTATCGTAAAATGCGACTAACGGACCATAGATTGCACATACATCCAACAGTATAGAGCGGCAATAGGCTCATCACTTGTCACGCACATGTGCAGTTATCATTTGGTGAAACGTAGACAATGGCAGAGGACTGTTTTTGCGGTCCTCATTGCCTGGTCTCTGGCTATCCCTTCGGGGATAACAGTCGTGAGCATATGTAGGTATGTATGGACGCTTGTGATTCCTCCATGTATCCTAGTATGTCCTTGCGGAAGACATTGATTTTGGTAAGCGCCCTGCGAGGGCGGTCAAACAGACCTTTTGAAGTTTATGTAGACACCAAAATAAGTAAGTGTTTCTATTACAATGTTGGCATGTCTGGACAGAACCATCTGGTCTTTATGTCTATAAGATAATAGTCTAGGAAAACATTGCCGTGCTCATCTCAAATGGAAGGCATATAATTCTTAGTAATTCGCCTTTGTAGAACAGACGAAGAAACCATTGTGAGATTTGGCTATAGTCAGATGGTAGTACCTAGGTCTGAGAAAAGTAATTTGTACATCCCGTCTCTTGGCCGTACACAGTCCGGAATTCATATAATAATTTAACGACTTCAGGTTAAAAATTGGACGGAGTGACCTTTCTTGAGTGCTCTTTGGTACTAAGAACTGGGTTAAAACGAAGTTTGGAAAAAAAAACTTACTGTTTCTAGAGAACTGTTCTTTCATCTGTGTCAGCATTGCAGACATTTTGTCCGATACAAGCGTGTAACAACTGTCGATTGTAACGTTTGGAACCTTGAGCGATGGCTTCAGGTAAAACGGTATTCGATACCTTTGTGTTATGATACTTGGAGCACCTATTTAGTCCCAACGGTGTCGATAAAGTGCAAATTGACTGGCTCAAAATTTCGGAGCGTCATTGTCTATGTCTTTTGTTACCTCTGTTAGCAGAGAAGATGGACGTTTTTTGTCCTGATTGAAAGAGCTGCCAAGCCTATGATCCTGGGGATCGAAAGTAAGAAGAGCCTCCGTTGTTTATATTATAGCTACGATTTGGTTCGTGGCTGGCATAAGTATGTCCTTGCGGAGGACATTGTTTTTGTTAAGCGCCCTGCGAGGGCAGATCATAGCCATGATGTGGTTCGTGGCTGGCATAAGCATGTCCTTACGGAGGACATTGATTTTGGTAAGCGCCCTGCGAGGGCGGTTCATAGCCACGATGTGGTTCGTGGCTGGCATAAGCATGTCCTTGCGGAATACATTGTTTTTGGTAAGCGCCCTGCGAGGGCGGTCCATGGCCACAATGTGGTTCGTGGCTGGCATAAGCATGTCCTTACGGAGGACATTGTTTTTGGTAAGCGCCCTGCGAGAGCGGTTCATAGCCACACTGTGGTTCGTGGCTGGCATAAGCCTGTCCTTGCGGAGGACATTTATTCATTTAATTTAATTAAAAACGGTTACATAACCATTTACAACAATTAACCGCATTATTCAAATTCAAATAAAATAAGGGACATTTAGCATTACATTAACATTCTTCTCGCAAAAACCGCAAACACTCAAGTAATATAACCATTGATTTTGGTAAGCGCCCTGCGAGGGCGGTTTATAGCTACGATATGGTTCGTGCTGGCATAAGCATGCCCTTGCGGAGGACATTTATTTATTTAATTTTATTAAAACGGTTAAATACCAATTACAATAATTAAACATATTATTCAAAATCAAATTTAAATTAAATAAGGTACATTTAGCGTTATATTAACATAATTATATGCATCTTCTCGCAAAACCGCGAACACTCATGTAATAACCATTGATTTTGGTAAGCGCCCTGCGAGGGCGGGCAGATTATAGCCACGATATGGTTCGTGGCTGCCATAAGTATGTCCTTGCGGAGGACATTGATTTTGGTAAGCGCCCTGCGAGGGTGGTTCACAGCATGCTGTGCGTGTGTCTGTCCCATGAACCAGAAGAACAACGCGATGGTATACTATAAGAAGTTTGCCCTTGCGACAGGTAACCGTTTGTTGTTAGTACAGGTTTTGCTTGCGAGGCATTCCCAGTACCAGATTTAATAACTGGCCAAAAAGTTTTCTAACAGGACAATTCTTTTTTTTTTTTTAAATGCATCCGTAATCTGTTCAGAATTAAACAAATGTGTGTTTGAAGGTAGAATCTTATTCAAAGTAGCAAGCATTAGAGGGTATTTTACATGTTTATGAGTATTATCCTCTTTTCGTATATTTGTAGTTTCAGTCTACAATCTAATCACCACTGAAAATAAGACCTTTAAGAGAGGCATCAGATGTTTGCGACCAACTAGTAAACTGCGCAGACAATTTTAAAATATCTTTTTAGTTTTAAAATACCAAAAGTTATTGGTGCACAAGATTTATCAGAATATTGGTGCTTAAGGCCTAGCTGGCTCTTTTAGTTTACTTTTAAAATCAAAAATCAAATCTAGATCACTACACGGAATATTTAAATTGTTAACTGTTTTAGTCAGTATTGATAACACCTGCGAGGTGCAACAATCGTTGTAAGATTTCCTCTAACGTCCGATAAAGCAGACACATTGTCGTTATCGTCATGAAAGGCGGGTACGATGACCATGCTTCTTTGAACGATGACGACTAACTCGAACTCAACCTTCGCCGATACGATCGGGATTGTTAGAAGGACCAGCTATAGCCGCTTAGCTACAATTCGTTTTTCTCATTATCTAATGTAAGCACTAATTATCGGTTTCTTATCTAAAATAAAAAGAAAAAGTGCCTGGAGGGTAGATACCACATATTAAACACAAAAAATAGTTTTAAAAAAAAATACTATCTTTAATCGAATGCTTTCTTATCTTAAAAGAAAAGGAGTATCTACATCCCTTGCGAGTAAAATAAAAAGTTTGATATACCAGATAAGTTTAAATTATAAATTCAGCGAACGGTAACACCGTTAATTTAAGAAACTATTCTAAGTACTCACGTGTATTGTAGAAACTCACGAGAACTGTGTTGCAGTTTAAATAAAAATAATTCTATTTCTTTGTCACTTGATCACTATGTAGTGCACAAGTTACGCCGACGGGAAATTTCACGCCAATGATGAACAAATGGGCACGGGAGTGAAATCTCCTGGTTCCCCCACCGCGCCACCTGGTGACGCCACTGAGTGGGATGAGCGAGAGAGACAGCGATATACCGGAAGAAAGAGAAGGAAAATACGACGGGAAACGGATATGCCTATCTCAATATTATAAGCTTCTAATGACGGTCAAGTGTTTAATCGTTATTTTTAATTGTTTTTCATTTTATTTTTCTTATGTTATTGTTTTAAAATAAATTAAAATTCACGAAATAAATTATTTAAGTAATTAAAAATGTAAAAAAACACGAATTCCTTTTTTGTCCTGTTTGAAACATTTGATATAACCAGCCCTTGAAGTTTCTTGCGGTTTTTAGCAGTCACCTTATACATAGGCTAACAATCTAGTAATTTCTATCCACGCAAGAGCACGTTTTATAGATAGATGGATAGACTCTCACCGTCCAACAGACGCGCGTACTCGCCGCCGTTGAACCGTTGCTCCGTGAAACGGTGGATCCTGAATAAAAATATATATTTAGGATTTACACTCAAAGTTTAAACTTAAAAAAATTAATAACCAATTCTGAAACTGCCTTAACCTTATCTTTACCAACTAAATAAGTTTCCTAAGTTTCATTAAAATGGCTTATTATTGTTAATAAATGGAGCTGTGTGGTGGCGGCCCCTTTAGAGAATACTACCGGCCGCCTCTGCCCTTGGGCGCTGGACACACAGAAAGACGTACGACGGGGCGCGGACATATGTCTCTTCCGCGTCTCTTGCATACAAAATGTATTGAAGCGACGCAACGCAAAACGTAATAAGGACAGGGCGTAGACACAACGCTAACTCGTCCGCGCCCTAATGCAGAACATACAGAAAGGAAGCACGGGCGCGAGCGGACGAGGGACAAGCGAAAACAGAGGCACGACCACGACGCGACGGCTCGCAGTGTGACCAGGTTTAGCGGAATCCTGCTATTTTAGCAGGATTTAGCCTCTAATTTAGAGCTTTAAACAGATAGTTTTAAACAGGATTAACAATAAATTTTAGCAATAAAACTCAGCATTTACAATTTTACTTGCTCTGACGCCTGGTGCTGGGGCGCCGCGAGGTTGGATGCGTTCGCGTCTGCTGCGTCCACCACGAGCGACCATTTGTTGTTGCCGTCGTGGACCTAAAATGAATACAGCGAAATAGCCAATCACGCCAAGAAAGTAAAAAAAAAATCGTCGGCTTAATCGATAAAAATTGGTATTTTGCTATTTGGTTGCAGAATAAAGCATGACGTGTTCAGGACTTCAGAAACTGACAATGCATAATTTCAGTGGGCATAATCGTCACTTACCATAACTTCATAACGCATAATATCAATGGCCAAAATTTAACAGGCATAACCATAGAAAGGCATAATTTCGATAAGCCTAAGGAACAAAAGGCATATTTTATTGTTTGCCATAATGTTCAGAAGACATAATATTCAAAAAGCATACATGTACTGGTAAAAATCTAAAGTAATGGTGCACGAACGAATTAAGGGGTTTAGGGGTAAAGGGTAGCTTCGGTGTCATTCCCACTCGCAGGAAGTACATAGTCATGGAGACAGATATATGCATTTGAAATCTCATTAAAAGTAACTTTAAAATCTGTGAAATAGTCTATATAAACCTAAGCCTTACTTTATAACTGGGTAGAGATGCAAGTACGACAAGTAAAAATAATCAAAATTTTAGAGTAATGAAGTAATGTAATGTGTTTGTCCTATTGTTGTTTATTTGGTGTAGAATAAAGAATATTTTATCTTTATCTTAATAAAAAAAACTCCAAAGACGATGTTGCAGGAATTTGGTAATAGAAAAAGCACTTACGTCGGCGGCTATCCTTGAGGGCGAGTCCTGTGCGGGGACGTACAGCTCCGCATCTTCGTCGCCGTCTACCACCTGAAAGATGATAGATATTAAGTTCACACATTTCGGTATCCGATACTAATATAATTCTTATTCGAAATATTGCATAAATAATTTAAACGCAAATTTTGTTGCAAACAAATTAAAAATTGAATAATGTAAAAAAATCCACAAGCTGGATTAGAACCCGCACTCTTCTGGCAATCCGGATAAGGTGCTCTTGCAGTTAAGCTACTGCGGACTTATCTACGGTATACCCGGATTGCATGGTATACAGGGTTCGAATCCAGCTTGTAATTTTTTTTTACTTTTTTTAATTTGTATCTAGCCCAAGTTAAGCTTCTTTTGAAAGGACATAATTTTTTTTGGTATTAAAATAAAAGATAAATTTACTGTAACAATTTATATACTTCCTTGTCCAAGAGACTAAATGTCTTCTGTATATTATAAGATTTTTAATTACCTCCGATGTAGAATAATGTATTTTGATAAGTTTTGCACGTTTCTGATCGAAAGTTCCGGTTTTTATAACGTTAACGAACGCAGGGTTATTAAGTGGGTAAGTCTATGAGGTCTATGGTAATGTAGAAACGATATCGTTAACACAGTTATCTTTTTCGCACATATAGTATTTAGCAAAAGTGTGACGGTGATAGATGTTATGGTTATGTACTTAGTGTTCCTGCCGTGGACAGGTCAGCTGTAATAACAGTGACAGTTTATTTTTACGCTTTTTATACCATCATAATTGAAATTGACACGGCATGGTTTGTTATAATAATTTTTCTAATTTTGTTTCTTGAGTCATAGTATTATTATTTAGTTTCTCGGGTTCAGTATTTTGTGACATGGCCGGTGGCATTATGCATTATACATTGTTAATTATATATTTGTAAGTTATATATTGTTGTTTGTTGAAGGATGCTTTTTTTTATTTTTCTGGGTTAGCGTGTTTAGGATTATATTTCATTTATGCCATTGTTATTAATTATCATTAAATTTAATTAAGGTATGCTTATTATTATTTTATTTATTTTATCGAATATTGTTTAATAATTTAAATCTTATTTATGTAACAACAAAGCCGCCGCACTCTGCGGCACTGCGCATCTGTTTTGTTATGCTTTAAAAAACCAGAGAGCAGCTGCGGTACAGATGCGCGGTGCAGGAAGGGAATCCGCTGAAAATCAGCGTTATGGCCGGCCTGAGTATCAGGTAGGCCATAACATATGCTGAGCGGGCGCCTTTTTAGCACATAACCACTGCATAACCATCGTCTTTTTTTAGTTTTCTCCTTTATTTTAAATTACAGATGTTTTTATTATATGTACTCTTTTTCTTTTTTATAATGTAATTTATTATGTGTCAAATAAATAACTTCTTATTCTTATTCTTAAATTTGTGACGTGAGGAACCGCAAGGAACTCGGCAAGGCTGTATCTTTCTCCGGTTTTGTGTAACTGATTTATTTAGTTTAGGCATATTTACAGTTTAAACAAACACAAAGACACAGACAAATAACTCACTTCTTACATTATACTATAGACATCATATTGCTAACAATAAATTCCACAAAAGAGAATACTTCCAAGATGAATAAAGAAGAAAAAATACAGATAATTTAATAAAATAAATTAAAATAATGACACGATCAGATTCAATCAGACTAGATGTAGCTGTGACTATATATATAGGGATAAAGGGTAGCTAGCTCCGGTGTCATTACCACTCGCAGGAAGTACATAGTCATGGAGACAGATATTTGCATTTGAAATCTTTTTTTTTTTTTTTATACTAAGCCCGGCAAATGGCCCCACTCCACCTGATGTTAAGTGGAAATGAGGTCCAGGCGCGAGGACAACTGGTGCAGCGTAAGAGACGTAGCATCAGTCATCCTCACTCTGCCGGCCCACAAAGTGCTTCTTCACGCCTCGTTTGAAGGACCCTATGTCATAGGTAGGAGGGAATACGTGTGCTGGTAGACTATTCCATCTTTTGGAAGTGCGGCAAAGAAACGAGTCACCAAATTTCTTTGTGCGTGATGGAATGTTAGAGACTGTAAATTGGTGACTCCGCAGAGCAGCACGCGTACTCCTATGGAGGAAGGGAGAAGGAGGGATGAGGTCAAAGAGTTCTTCAGAGCACTCGCCATGGTATAAACGGTAAAAGACGCTGAGTGACGCAATATCTCTACGCAATTGCAAAGGCTCGAGAGTTTTAGTGACCTCTGCATTGCCGATAATGCGCACAGCGCGGCGCTGCAATCTGTCCAAGGCATCGAGAAGGTACTTTGCGGAGCCGTCCCAAAGGTGAGAGCAATACTCCACGCAAGACCGCACCTGTGTCTTGTATAATAGACACAACTGATCAGGCGTGAAGAATCGCCGCACCTTGTTCAGGACACCGAGTTTACGTGAGGCATTTTTAATCACGGTTTCGATGTAGTCCTTTTGGTTCAGATCGCAGCGGATATCCATACCGAGCATGTTAATACTGCTCTGCAGGCCTAGAGATGTACCCTGAAGAGAGGGAAGGGGAAGGAATGGCGACTTTTTCGCTGTGAACGCGCACACCTGTGTTTTCTTGGCATTGAACTCCACCAGATTATCGGAGCTCCATTTAGAAATGAGGTCCAACATCCGATCGAGCTCAATGACAAGATTTGCTCGCTTCATTTCGGTGTCTACCCGCCCAGCCGTTGGGTGCCCGTTATATCCCCCATGCACTGTGCTATCATCTGCATAGCAATGAATGTTTCCAAGAGGAAGCATGTCATTGATATGCAGAAGGAACAGCGTGGGGGATAGAACGGAGCCTTGAGGAACACCAGCGTTCACTGACATGAACCGCGAAGCGCATCCATCCGAAAGGACACGGATTCTACGCTCATGCAGGAAGCTGGCAATCCAGGTACAGAACTGAGCGGGCAAACCGTATGCCGGGAGCTTGGAGAGAAGAGCTTTGTGCCAGACCCGATCAAAAGCCTTGGCTATGTCAAGGCTAACTGCCAGTGACTCGCCACGCTTGTCAATAGCCTCACCCCAGAGATGTGTGACGTACGCTAGAAGATCACCCGTTGACCGTTTTGGCCGAAACCCATATTGACGATCGTGAATTAGGGAGTGATCTTCTAGGTATCGAATAAGCTGTTTGTTCAATATTCGTTCTAGGATCTTACACAACACTGAAGTTACGGCTATAGGGCGGTAATTAGTCGGATCTGACCGATCTCCTTTTTTAGGGATCGGTTGCACATTAGCTTCTCTCCAAGATTCCGACACACAACCCGAAGAGAGCGAGAGACGGTACAGACGCGTTAACACAGGGGACAACTCCGCTGCACACATTTTCAGGACTATTGCTGGGATGCCATCAGGACCGTTAGCTTTCCGGACATCGATTGACTGCATTTCCGCACGGACATCACACTGCCTGATTTTAATATCAGACATTGTGTGGCCACAGTGAGGAATTGAGGGTGGCTGTGCATCACAGACATCGATCCGGGAGTTAGCCGCAAAGAGTTTGGCCAGGAGATCGACCTTTTCCTGCGGCTTGTGAGCTAAAGTTCCGTCAAGACATCTCAGTGGTGGCAGCGAGGGTTGGCAGAAGTTGGATTGCACGGCTTTGGCCAGACGCCAGTAGCTACGGCTGCCCGTAGGATGCGTCAGGAGTTCTTGGCCTACTCGTGCAACGCGCTGGGCATCCGCTCTAATGTAGGCCCTCTTACACGACTTGGTGGCATTATTATAGGCTGCTTTTAGCGAGCGAGTTTCGGGAGCCCCATGAGCTTTACCTCTGATCCAAGCGCGGTATGCCGTCTGTTTGCTCTCAACAGCGCTGGCACACTCGCGATTGAACCAGCGGTTGCGTCTGCCTTTGCTGATGACATAGGAGTGTGGAATATAGTATTCCATTCCTAATACTATCTCATCAGCAACGGCAGTGGCGCTAGCGGTCGGGTCCTTCCCACTAAAGCAGCGCTGCCTCCAAGGGACGGATGCAAAATACTCCCGCATCCCGTCCCAGTCTGCCGACGCGTAGTGCCAAATCTGGCGTTTCGAAACCGCTGTTGGCGGGCGCGATGCCAAGGGCACTGTGCTGGATATCAAGCAGTGATCCGAAGAACCTAAAGGAGCTCGAATCTCCACCCGGTATCCAGCTGGGCGACTCGTCAGCAGAAGGTCGAGTAAGGAGGGTGCATGGCCAACTATGTCTGGGATCCTGGTGGGCTGGTTCACCAGTTGCGTCAGGTCATGCGTGAGAGCGAATGCGTGGGCAGTTCTACCAGCATGGTATGTTTTGGAGGAACCTAACCACAACTCATGGTGGGCGATAAATCTCATTAAAAGTAACTTTAAAATGTGTGATAGTCTATATAAACCTAAGCCTTACTTTATAACTGGGTAGAGATGCAAGTACGACAAGTAAAAATAATCAAAATTTTAGAGTAATGAAGTAATGTAATGTGTTTGTCCTATTGTTGTTTATTTGGTGTAGAATAAAGAATATTTTATCTTTATCTCATCTTAATAAAAAAACTCCCAACACGATGTTGCAGGTATTTGGTAATAGAAAAAGCACCTACGGTGGCTATCCTTGAGGGCGAGTCCTGTGGGGGGACGTACAGCTCCGCATCTTCGTCGCCGTCTACCACCTGAAAGAAGATAGATATTAAGTTCACACATTTCGGTATCCGATACTAATATAATTCTTATTCGAAATATTGCATAAATAATTTTAACGTAAATTTTGTTGTGAACAAATTAAAAATTGAATAATGTAAAAAAATCCACAAGCTGGATTCGACCCCGCACCCTTTCTGGCAATCCGGGTAAGGTGCTCTTGCAGTTAAGCTACTGCGGACTTATCTACGGTATACCCGGATTGCATGGTATACAGGGTTCGAATCCTGCTTGTATTTTTTTTTACTTTTTTTAATTTGTATCTAGCCCAAGTTAAGCTTCTTTTGAAAGGACATAATTTTTTTTTGGTACTAAAATAAGAGAAAAATTAACTGCAACAATTTATATACTTCCTTGTCCAAGAGACTAAATGTCTTCTGTATATTATAAGATTTTTAATTACCTCCGATGTAGAATAATGTATTTTGATAAGTTTTGCACGTTTCTGAACGAAAGTTCCGGTTTTTATAACGTTAACGAACGCAGGGTTATTAAGTGGGTAAGTCTATGAGGTCTATGGTAATGTAGAAACGATATCGATAACACAGTTATCTTTTTCGCACATATAGTATTCAGCAAAAGTGTGACGGTGATAGATGTTATGGTTATGTACTTAGTGTTCCTGCCGTGGACAGGTCAGCTGTAATAACAGTGATAGTTTATTTTTACACTTTTTTATACCATCATTATTGAAATTAACTCGGCATGGTTTGTTATAATCATTTTTCGCTAATTTTGTTTTTTGAGTCATAGTATTATTATTTAGTTTCTCGAGTTCAGTATTTTGTGACATAGCCGGTGGCATTATGCATTATACATTGTTAGTTATATATTTGTACATTATATATTGTTGTTTCTTGAAGGATGCATTTTTTTTAATTTTTCTAGGTTAGCGTGTTTAGGATTATATTAAATTTATGCCAATGTTATTAATTATCATTAAATTTTATTAGGTATGCTTATTATTTGTATAATTTATTTATTTAATCGAATATTATTTAATAATTTAAATCTTATTTATGTAACAACAAAGCCGCCGCACTCTGCGGCACTGCGCATCTGTTTTGTTATGCTTTAAAAAAACCAGAGAGCAGCTGCGGTACAGATGCGCGGTGCAGGAAGGGAATCCGCTGAAAATCAGCGTTATGGCCGGCCTGAGTATCAGGTAGGCCATAACATATGCTGAGCGGGCGCCTTTTTAGCACATAACCACTGCATAACCATCGTCTTTTTTTAGTTTTCTCCTTTATTTTAAATTACAGATGTTTTTATTATATGTACTCTTTTTCTTTTTTATAATGTAATTTATTATGTGTCAAATAAATAACTTCTTATTCTTATTCTTAAATTTGTGACGTGAGGAACCGCAAGGAACTCGGCAAGGCTGTATCTTTCTCCGGTTTTGTGTAACTGATTTATTTAGTTTAGGCATATTTACAGTTTAAACAAACACAAAGACACAGACAAATAACTCACTTCTTACATTATACTATAGACATCATATTGCTAACAATAAATTCCACAAAAGAAAATACTTCCAAGATGAATAAAGAAGAAAAAATACAGATAATTTAATAAAATAAATTAAAATAATGACACGATCAGATTCAATCAGACTAGATGTAGCTGTGACCACGCGTTTATAAACAAGAACTTTCATAATGTAGTTTCTCTTTCTGACTAATCGACACTGCTGTAAGATGATATACTTACTTCTTTAAAAAGGATTTTTAGAAATTCGTTCTGTAGGGGGATAAAAAGGGTTGGGGGGGGAGGGTAAAGGGTAGCTAGCTCCGGTGTCATTACCACTCGCTGGAAGTACATGGTCATGGAGACAGATATCTGCATTTGAAATCTCATTAAAAGTAACTTTAAAATCTGTGAAAAGGTCTATATAAACCTAAGCCTTACTTTATAACTGGGTAGAGATACAAGTACGACAAGTAAAAATAATCAAAATTTTAGAGTAATGAAGTAATGTAATGTGTTTGTCCTATTGTTGTTTATTTGGTGTAGAATAAAGAATATTTTATCTTTATCTTATCTTAATAAAAAAAACTCCAAAGACGATGTTGCAGGTATTTGGTAATAGAAAAAGCACTTACGTCGGCGGCTATCCTTGAGGGCGAGTCCTGTGGGGGGACGTACAGCTCCGCATCTTCGTCGCCGTCTACCACCTGAAAGAAGATAGATATTAAGTTAACACATTTCGGTATCCGATACTAACATAATTCTTATTCGAAATATTGCATAAATAATTTTAACGCAAATTTTGTTGCGAACAAATGAATAATGTAAAAAAATCAACAAGCTGGATTTGAACCCGCACCCTTCTGGCAATCCGGGTAAGGTGCTCTTGCAGTTAAGTTACTACGGACTTATCTACGGTACAGCCGGATTGCATGGTATAGAGGGTTCGAATCCAGCTTGTACTTTTTTTTTACTTTTTTTAATTTGTATCTAGCCCAAGTTAAACTTCTTTTAAAAGGACATAATTTTTTTTGGTACTAAAATAAAAGAAAAATTAACTGCAACAATTTATATACTTCCTTGTCCAAGAGACTAAATGTCTTCTGTATATTATAATATTTTTTAATTACCTCCGATGTAGAATAATGTATTTTGATAATTTTTGCATGTTTCTGAACAAAAGTTCCAGATTTTATAACGTTAACGAACGCAGGGTTATTTAGTGGGTAAGTCTATGAGGTCTATGGTAATATAAAAACGATATCGTTAACACAGTTATCTTTTTCGCACATATAGTATTTAACAAAAGTGTGACAGTGATAGATGTTATGGTTATGTACTTAGTGTTGCTGCCGTTGACAGGTCAGCTGTAATAACAGTGACAGTTTTTGATACACGCTTTTTTATACCATCATAATGGAAATTGACTCGGCATGGTTTGTTATAAGCATTTTTCTAATTTTGTTTTTTGAGTCATAGTATTATTATTTAGTTTCTCGAGTTCAGTATTTTGTGACATAGCCGGTGGCATTATGCATTATACATTGTTAGTTATATATTTGTACATTATATATTGTTGTTTCTTGAAGGATGCATTTTTTTTAATTTTTCTAGGTTAGCGTGTTTAGGATTATATTAAATTTATGCCAATGTTATTAATTATCATTAAATTTTATTAGGTATGCTTATTATTTGTATAATTTATTTATTTAATCGAATATTATTTAATAATTTAAATCTTATTTATGTAACAACAAAGCCGCCGCACTCTGCGGCACTGCGCATCTGTTTTGTTATGCTTTAAAAAAACCAGAGAGCAGCTGCGGTACAGATGCGCGGTGCAGGAAGGGAATCCGCTGAAAATCAGCGTTATGGCCGGCCTGAGTATCAGGTAGGCCATAACATATGCTGAGCGGGCGCCTTTTTAGCACATAACCACTGCATAACCATCGTCTTTTTTTAGTTTTCTCCTTTATTTTAAATTACAGATGTTTTTATTATATGTACTCTTTTTCTTTTTTATAATGTAATTTATTATGTGTCAAATAAATAACTTCTTATTCTTATTCTTAAATTTGTGACGTGAGGAACCGCAAGGAACTCGGCAAGGCTGTATCTTTCTCCGGTTTTGTGTAACTGATTTATTTAGTTTAGGCATATTTACAGTTTAAACAAACACAAAGACACAGACAAATAACTCACTTCTTACATTATACTATAGACATCATATTGCTAACAATAAATTCCACAAAAGAAAATACTTCCAAGATGAATAAAGAAGAAAAAATACAGATAATTTAATAAAATAAATTAAAATAATGACACGATCAGATTCAATCAGACTAGATGTAGCTGTGACCACGCGTTTATAAACAAGAACTTTCATAATGTAGTTTCTCTTTCTGACTAATCGACACTGCTGTAAGATGATATACTTACTTCTTTAAAAAGGATTTTTAGAAATTCGTTCTGTAGGGGGATAAAAAGGGTTGGGGGGGGAGGGTAAAGGGTAGCTAGCTCCGGTGTCATTACCACTCGCTGGAAGTACATGGTCATGGAGACAGATATCTGCATTTGAAATCTCATTAAAAGTAACTTTAAAATCTGTGAAATAGTCTATATAAACCTAAGCCTTACTTTATAACTGGGTAGAGATACAAGTACGACAAGTAAAAATAATCAAAATTTTAGAGTAATGAAGTAATGTAATGTGTTTGTCCTATTGTTGTTTATTTGGTGTAGAATAAAGAATATTTTATCTTTATCTTATCTTAATAAAAAAAACTCCAAAGACGATGTTGCAGGTATTTGGTAATAGAAAAAGCACTTACGTCGGCGGCTATCCTTGAGGGCGAGTCCTGTGGGGGGACGTACAGCTCCGCATCTTCGTCGCCGTCTACCACCTGAAAGAAGATAGATATTAAGTTAACACATTTCGGTATCCGATACTAACATAATTCTTATTCGAAATATTGCATAAATAATTTTAACGCAAATTTTGTTGCGAACAAATGAATAATGTAAAAAAATCAACAAGCTGGATTTGAACCCGCACCCTTCTGGCAATCCGGGTAAGGTGCTCTTGCAGTTAAGTTACTACGGACTTATCTACGGTACAGCCGGATTGCATGGTATAGAGGGTTCGAATCCAGCTTGTACTTTTTTTTTACTTTTTTTAATTTGTATCTAGCCCAAGTTAAACTTCTTTTAAAAGGACATAATTTTTTTTGGTACTAAAATAAAAGAAAAATTAACTGCAACAATTTATATACTTCCTTGTCCAAGAGACTAAATGTCTTCTGTATATTATAATATTTTTTAATTACCTCCGATGTAGAATAATGTATTTTGATAATTTTTGCATGTTTCTGAACAAAAGTTCCAGATTTTATAACGTTAACGAACGCAGGGTTATTTAGTGGGTAAGTCTATGAGGTCTATGGTAATATAAAAACGATATCGTTAACACAGTTATCTTTTTCGCACATATAGTATTTAACAAAAGTGTGACAGTGATAGATGTTATGGTTATGTACTTAGTGTTGCTGCCGTTGACAGGTCAGCTGTAATAACAGTGACAGTTTTTGATACACGCTTTTTTATACCATCATAATGGAAATTGACTCGGCATGGTTTGTTATAAGCATTTTTCTAATTTTGTTTCTTGAGTCATAGTATTATTATTTAGTTTTTCGGGTTCAGTATTTTGTGACATGGCCGGTGGCATTATGCATTATACATTGTTAATTATATATTTGTAAGTTATATATTGTTGTTTGTTGAAGGATGCATTTTTTTTATTTTTCTGGGTTAGCGTGTTTAGGATTATATTTAATTTATGCCATTGTTATTAATTATCATTAAATTTAATTAAGGTATGCTTATTAAACACTTGACCGTCATTAGAAGCTTATAATATTGAGATAGGCATATCCGTTACCCGTCGTAGTTTCCTTCTCTTTCTTCCGGTATATCGCTGTCTCTCTCGCTCATCCCACTCAGTGGCGTCACCAGGTGGCGCGGTGGGGGAACCAGGAGATTTCACACCCGTGCCCATTTGTTCATCATTGGCGTAAAATTTCCCGTCGGCGTAACTTGTGCACTACATAGTGATCAAGTGACAAAGAAATAGAATTATTTTTATTTAAACTGCAACACAGTTCTCGTGAGTTTCTACAATACACGTGAGTACTTAGAATAGTTTCTTAACTTAACGGTGTTACCGTTCGCTGAATTTATAATTTAAACTTATCTGGTATATCAAACTTTTTATTTTACCCGCAAGAGATGTAGATACACCTTTTCTTTTAAGATAAGAAAGCATTCGAGTAAAGATAGTATTATTAAAAGTGTTTTTTTTTGTTTAATACGCGGTATCTACCCTCCAGGCACTTTTTTTTTTTATTTTAGATAAGAAACCGATAATTAGTGCTTACATTAGATAATGAGAATAGCTGGTCCTTCTAACAATCCCGATCGCATCGGCGAAGGTTGAGTTCGAGTTAGTCGTCATCGTTCAAAGAAGCATGGTCATCATACCCGCCTTTCATGACGATAACGACAATGTGTCTGCTTTATCGGACGTTAGAGGAAATCTTACAACGATTGTTCCACCTCGCAGGTGTTACCAATACTGACTAAAACAGTTCACAATTTAAATATTCCGTGTAGTGATCTAGATTTGATTTTTGATTTTAAAAGTAAACTAAAAGAGTCTGATAAATCTTGTGCACCAATAACTTTTGGTATTTTAAAACTAAAAAGATATTTTAAATAATTGTCTGCGCAGTTTACTAGTTAGTCGCAAACATCTGATGCCTCTCTTAAAGGTCTTATTTTCAGTGGTGATTAGGTTGTAGACTGAAACTATAAATATACGAAAAGAGGATAGGTACTCATAAAAATGTAAAAGACCCTCTAATGCTTGCTACTTTGAATAAGATTCTACCTTCAAACACACATTTGTTTAATTCTGAACAGATTACAGTTGCATTAGAAAAAAAAAATTATCGTGTTAGAAAACTTTTTGGCCAGTTATTAAATCTGGTACTGGGAATGCCTCGCAAGCAAAACCTGTACTAACAACAAACGGTTACCTTTCGCAATGGCAAACTTCTTATAGTGTACCATCGCGTTGTTCTTCTGGTTCATGGGACAGACACACGCACAGCATGCTGTGAACCGCCCTCGCAGGGCGCTTACCAAAATCAATGTCCTCCGCAAGGACATACTTATGGCAGCCACGAACCATATCGTGGCTATAATCTGCCCGCCCTCGCAGGGCGCTTACCAAAATCAATGGTTATTACATGAGTGTTCGCGGTTTTGCGAGAAGATGCATATATGTTAATATATTGCTAAATGTACCTTATTTAATTTAATTTGATTTTGAATAATATGTTCAATTATTGTAATTGGTATTTAACCGTTTTAATAAAATTTAATTAATAAATGTCCTCCGCAAGGGCATGCTTATGCCAGCACGAACCATATCGTAGCTATAAACCGCTCTCGCAGGGCGCTTACCAAAATCAATGGTAATATTACTTGAGTGTTTGCGGTTTTTGCGAGAAGATGCATGTATGTTAATGTAATGCTAAATGTCCCTTATTTTATTTGAATTTGAATAATACGTTTAATTGTTGTAAATGGAAATGTAACCGTTTTTAAATAAATTAAATAAATAAATGTCCTCCGCAAGGACAGGCTTATGCCAGCCACGAACCACATTGTGGCTATGAAACGCTCTCGCAGGGCGCTTACCAAAAACAATGTCCTCCGTAAGGACATGCTTATGCCAGCCACGAACCACATTGTGGCTATGGACCGCCCTCGCAGGGCGCTTACCAAAAACAATGTATTCCGCAAGGACATGCTTATGCCAGCCACGAACCACATCGTGGCTATGAACCGCCCTCGCAGGGCGCTTACCAAAATCAATGTCCTCCGTAAGGACATGCTTATGCCAGCCACGAACCACATCATGGCTATGAACCGCCCTCGCAGGGCGCTTAACAAAAACAATGTCCTCCGCAAGGACATACTTATGCCAGCCACGAACCACATCGTAGCCATAATATAAACAACGGAGGCTGTTCTTACTTTCAATCCCCAGGATCATAGGCTTGGCAGCTCTTTCAATCAGGACAAAAACGTCAATTTCTCTGCTAACAGAGGTAACAAAAGACGTAGACAGTGACGCTCCGAAATTTCGAGCCGGTCAATTTGCACCTTTATCGACACCGTTGGGACTAAATAGGTGCTCCAAGTTTTCTATCATAATACAAAGGTATCGAATACCGTTTTATCTGAAGCCATCGCTCAAGGTTCCAAACATTACAATCGACAGTTGTTACACGCTTGTATCGGACAAAATGTCTGCAATGCTGACACAGATGATGGAACAGGTTTCTAGAAACAGTAAGTTTTTTTTTCAAACTTTGTTTTAACCTAGTTCTTAGTACCAAAGAGCACTCGAGAAAGGTCACTCCGTCCAATTTTTAACCTGAAGTCGTTAAATTATTATATGAATTCCGGACTGTGTACGGCCAAGAGACGGGATGTACAAATTACTTTTCTCAGACCTAGGTACTACCATCTGACTATAGCCAAATCCCACTATGGTTTCTTCGTCTGTTCTACAAAGGCGAATTACTAAAAATTATATGCCTTCCATTTGAGATGAGCACGGCAATGTTTTCTTAGACTATTATCTTACAGACATAAAGACCAGATGGTTCTGTCCAGACATGCCAACATTGTAATAGAAACACTTATTTATTTTGGTGTCCACGTAAACTTCAAAAGTCTGTTTGACCGCCCTCGCAGGGCGCTTACCAAAATCAATGTCTTCCGCAAGGACATACTAGGATACATGGGGGAATCACAAGCGTCCATACAAACCTACATATACTCACGACTGTTATCCCCGAAGGGTTAGTCAGAGACCAGGCAATGAGGACCGCAAAAGCAGTCCTATTGCCATAGTCTACGTTTCACCAAATGATAACTGCACATGTACGTGACAAGTGATGAGCCTATCGCCGCTCTATACTGTTGGATGTATGTGCAATCTTTGGTCCGTTAGTCGCCTTTTACGATACCTAAGAGAAGAAATTGGGAGGTAAAATAGACTCTACCTTACGATGTAGTTAAATGTATTGGTAGCTAAAAATTATCAGAAACACCAATACATATACCTCCACCAACATTTTTTTTGACAACCGTTGCTTCAGGATTGGGGGGTCACAACTCAACAATTCTGCCCTATCGGGAAGGTGGAGTGCATCCGAACAAAAGCTGCTTTGCAATCAAAAAGAAAAGCGGGCTGTTCTAAGTCTTAGAATTACAAGCATCAAACACGAAGCCTGCGACAATTTTATTTTAATCCTCCAAATTGCCAACCAACAAATGACCACCAACCAAATTGTGGTCGAAATTCATTACATTCCAGGGAAATTGAACAGCCATGCAGATCAACTGTCTCGACATAGCCAAGCTCTAGAGTGGCATCTACTGCCAGAATTCACACAAACGATATTCGCGAAGTGGGCCTGGCCAGTAATTGACCTGTTTGTATCCAAGAACGCTCGAGTAGTGGGTAAACTATGCAGATTTATCTCAATGATTAGGAAGCGATGTTTCACAATGCTTTCAGCCTGAAGTAGAACGCTTCCCTCTGGCTTGAAAATTCGCACCACCTTCCCTCATCCCCCGGGTGCTAGCACACCTCAACAGGAATTTATCTGATTGTGGTACCCCTTGCTGCCTCATTCACAGTATGGAATTCGAAACGTAGACGCCTGGTAGACATAACCACGGGCGGCCAACCCCCAAGGTTCAAGACATGACGTTCAAATTTGTGTGTGCTTAAATGATATATCGTTATGGAACCACAAGCAAATTTCCCTACTCAAGCGTCCGGTTATTATAAAAACATATGAGCACTTGTGCTTGGTCTACTAGTACAGGAAAGGCGTAAGCAGCAGCAGCGGCGCCATCCACACGCGGAACGCGTACCAAATGGGTCCAGTCAGTCCAGTTTTTGGAAGATTTACACTTAATATTTTAAATCTTCCTTACAATACTATACACTACCATAAATTGTCGTTTCTACTTTATGCAGCGCACAAATGTATGAAAATCTTAGTGACGAGGTAATAGTTAAACATGTTTTAAAATCAATCTCAATTAAACATTTAAAAACAGCAAAACTTCCTTTTTCCAGGTTTTAGTAATATTAGTCTGTAGACCTTTGTAATGTATTTCAAACCTAGGATCAACTAGATTTCAAACAGTTCGTAACACTGCAATATTATTGTCGCATTGCTCCTTTGTTACCTTGCTGTGGACACCAAACATTATTTTGTTCAGGACAATGCAGTAATATTAAGGCGACAGTTTGGGTCAAAAACTGACTGTAGGGACTACAGGCAAACAAGCTGGAAATTACTACTGGTTAATAGGCTCAATAAATATTGTACAAAATGGCTAAACTAATTTATTTAAAACTTCGAGTGGTTCACCTACTCCTGTTTCAAGCACTGTGGTAACTAGATGGATATTACAGCCACACCTGGTTGTGTTTTGCTCCGCTGTAGCATCTACAAACTAGATTGATATGATTTACCCATTGAGGATATACTAACTATTGGTAATTGGAGATTAGTTAATACTTTTCACAAGGTTTATTGTCGTGAAATATTGATTCAGGCGTCACGAAGTTTATCATCTTTTATTTTTACCCTGTAAAGTGATTGAAATCAAATAGTAAACAATATTTATTTCCTAATAATAATGTTCGTTTACATGGTTTACAAGCTAAATTATTTGATTTTTCATCAATGACTGGCCAATTATTTTCTTACAAGACTTAAATTGTAAATAATGAGTACTTAATTAAATCTCTTATTATAACTTTTTGTTTAAACCATAATCATATGATTAACTCTCTCGCACTTATAGTTTAATTTTGATAAAATACTATATGTAGATAGTGAAATTATACAAATGAACTGGAGAATAAATATATTTTTACAAAGAAAATAATCTGATACATTGTGACAACACAAATTATTCTAATAGACAGACGTATTCAAACGCAATACATCAAAGTGAAGAAACATAAAGGAAAATATAAACCAAAGAGTCTTTAAGTTTTCTAACACTGCCCCTTACTCTAGCAATCATAAAGTTATAAGTTATAAACTAAAACCATTATTGCAAGAGTACACCACATGAGTACAACAAAAAAAAATCAATTAAAATAAGAAAACCTACATTAAACCTAGACACAACAAAACAATTGTGTTTTACCTTTGGCAAGGCTTTTGTGAATAGGTCAGCTTCCAATTCAGCAGATGGCTCATAATATATCTTTATCAACTTACGCTCAACACATTCTTGAATAAAATGGTGTTGTATGTCAATGTGTTTGGTTCTGCGGTAACATTGATTTTCAACTATTTTGAGCGTGCTCTTATTGTCATTATAAATAACGATAGGCTCACGCGATAAATTGAAAGGTTTCAATTCATATATAACATTATGTAGGAATTTAGCCTCTTTTACCGCTGTACCAAGAGCGTAATATTCAGCTTCTGTACTAGAACAAGCAACATTGTTTTGCTTGTGGCTATGCCAATTTATTACATTCAGTCCAAATCTACTCACGAAACCCGAATAGGATTTTCGATCGTTTTTATCACCCGCCCAATCTGCGTCGGATGAAATTTCAAATTTGTTACTACCTCGCCTAAAATTGAGTCCGTAATCAGTTGTACCAGATAAATATCGTAGCACGCGCTTAGCTGCAAGCCAATGTGTTTCATTATAACATGTGTTATATTGGCTGAGCTTACTGCACACAAATGCAATGTCAGGACGAGTGCATACAGCAAGATACATTAAACTCCCGATTAATTCCTGATATGGAAACCTCGCATCAATCTTCTCAGCTTTTGGCGGATTAAAGTTCACTTCCATGGGAGTTGCGACTTTGTGACAATCATCCATTCCAAACTTTATCAAAATATTTTTCACATACTCAGTTTCAATGTCCCTTGCTCCCTGTTCCTTTTGACCTTCATACCCAACGCTTGTGTAACAGGTCCAAGCAATTTGACACTAAATTTGGAACTGAGCAATTCATATAGCATTTCCTTTTGATGATCATTGGAGCTAAATATGAAAAAATCATCAACATATAAAGCTATTATTACTTTGTCTTTATAGAACACACATTGTTCACTCTTCAACTGTTTATAACCATTGTTGACCAAAACATTATGAACTTTTTCATTCCAAGCTCTACTGGCTTGTTTGAGCCCATATACTCTTTTTGAGTAAGCACACTTTGTTCTGCCCCTCAATTTGAAAACCGGTAGGTTGCTCCATATAGATCTGCTCATGTAAATCTCCATTGAGAAATGCTGTGTTGACATCAACATGTTCAATGTCCATATCATTTTCAACACCAATCGCAAAGAGTAATCGTAGAGTGCTATGTCTCACAACAGGTGCAAATGTTTCATCATAGTCAACTTTATATTGTTGAGTAAAACCTTTTGCAACTAATCGTGCTTTGAATTTTTCAAATTTTCCACTTGGATCTACTTTTTCTTTGAAAACCCATTTGGATTTTATCACATTACCGTTGTTAGGTCGATCCACAAGTTCCCAGACACCATGCGACATTAGCGAGTTATATTCATCTTGCATTGCTTCTATCCAATCTTTAGCATTCTCACTTTTGATCGCTTCGTTATATGTTTTAGGCTTACAGCGTCCCATCAAAGCTAGATCAGAGAAATAGTTCACTTCATAATCTTTGAACCAAATAGGAGGATGGCGATCACGTTTAGGTCTAGAACTTTCAGCAACTTCCAGGTCTGAAATATTCTGTTCCATTATTTGTGAGTCTGGTTGAATATTATTCAACGAAGTTTCTTCCCGTTCATTAGATGTAAGTACTTCTTCGACATGAGATTCTTCTTCAACAGGATCTAGAACATCAATATCCGTTGACGATATGTCTGGTGTGGCAAACTCATCACTGTGATTCATGGACAAGTCCATGAGAAGTATTTGGTTGATACACCGTAACTTCAACAGTATTTGTCAAATCTTTAGAGCTTTCTAAAGTATTTGATATCTTGTAGGTACCTCGAACAGTTTCAATAAATTCAACAGAACGAGCTTTAATCAACGTCGAACCATCATCTGGATCACCAAGTCTGTAACCTTTGGTATGATCACAATATCCCAACATAATGTAAGGCTTAGGGTTTAAGTTTTCTAACAAATCTATTTCTCACATTGGCGTTTTCACCAGGCGATAACAAACAGGTCTCAATATTATAAGCTTCTAATGACGGTCAAGTGTTTAATAGACGCGTTTTACCTGAAATAAAACGCATATAAAATACTTACCTCATTAGAAGCTTAGTTTTTATTTCCGCCTGGTGCTTAATGTATATTTCGACGCAATGATGAACAAATGGGCACGGGTGTGAAATCTCCTGGTTCCCCCACCGCGCCACCTGGTGACGTCACTGAGTGGGCGCTGAGGCGTGAGGGGGCGCTGCTGTGCCAGGCTAAACATCTGCTCCGTACTAAAAATTTTATTTAAAAAAATCCTATGAGTTATTATCTTTATATATTCCAGTGTTAGAAAGTGTCGTATCTAAATATTTCGCATAAAAGTTATCTCTTAAATATATCAAGTGTGTGTGAAAATAACGCATAACAGAAACTATCAACTGTTGTGAAGATCAGAAACAAGCATATTAATTGTATAACCGATATTTATGGACTATTGCGAGTGAGGAGAATATCAACTGGACTAATAATAGCGCAGTGAGTAAAAAAAACAGCCATAAAACTAAAATTAAGTTAATCATCAGAATTTCCGTTGTACAAAAGTTCAAATACAAACAAACATCAACCGACTTACGTATCGATCAGCTGTAACAACTCCTTCATCACTAGTAACGACATCTTGCGATAATTAAAGGAACAACTGATATCACCGCACACGCTCAGATTGCTACACTACACTACTGTTTTTTCCTGTTTGGTTGGAAATCAACCTATAATTCAAATGGATAATTCACAAGAGAACGTAACACAAAGACGCCGTACACTAAGGTCCAAGTCAATAGACAGATCTAGATTCTACAATTCCAGCTTAGAACGGGACTTCGATGACACTACTATTTTTGACACAACAATGAAAAGTTTGACGAATGATTCTTCCTTAGACGAAAGTATGACAACTGAATTAAAATTAAAACTAGACGAACTAAAAACACAACTATGCTCAGCGAATAGAGAAATAGAAACATTAAAACTAGATAATAACAAACTCAGAGCGGAGTTACAGAAATACGCACAACATCTACCCACGAAATCGACATTACATTGTCAAGATGACCCACAATTAATGACAACGTCAAATGAAATATGTTCAGAGCCACCTATTGATTATACTCGTTGCTGCTCCCGTGAGGACTTAGCCATGACAAACTCAATCGAATCCTCAAAGCATCGTCAAAATACTGACCGTTTCACCGTACTACCACTAGATGGCGCTTTGCAGGATAATTTGACCTTAAGATTAATCAATTACGAAAAATCTACTGAAAAATGTCTGAAAAATAATGTATTAATTTTGGGCGACCAACAAGCCCTTAACCTGTCAGAGTATTTAAACAAAATATATAACAACGATAGTCGCATAATTACCTCATTTATTAAGCCTAACGCCAGCAGTTTTGATGTTCTTAATACTGAATTACATGAGACATTAACTAGTGACGACTTTTTGATTCTATTAATTAGTGCAAATGATAGAATACCCACTAAATTATTTTGCGATTTATCTGTATTTTTGGCTAAATGCAAAAACACACAAATACTATTAATTCAAGCAATAGAAACCAATTATTTAAATACAAACGCACTCAATAATCAACTTAAATTAATAAGCAGAAACTACAATAATTGTAAATTTATATCATTAAACCAAATCAAGCAAAAAGTGTCATTAAAAGATATAAGCTATAAAATAAAATTAGAATTTGATACTATTGATTACTATAAAAAATCTATGAAAAAACTAAAACAATGCATCTCAGAAAAAAATATAAGTAAAATGAATATCGATGTGGTAAAACAAAAAAAAGGAACAATTCCATATTATTTTAAAAGACAAGAAAATAAAATAATGTTACAAATTACCAAGTCCCGTGACGTAAACACACCAGAACCGCGTTCACAAAAGCAAAAAAAGGGAACAATTCCGTACTACTTTAAAAATAATCATCTTCCAACAGTAACCAACAAAAACACTTTTTTTCGTGAAAACCAAAAAACATAATTTCTTTTGCTTTCATCAAAACATTTGCAGTATTCTAAAAAAAAAGGATGAATTAGAAATTGCCCTCAACAATTTTAAAAAAAGCTGCAAATCCATGGACATAATCTGTTTCTCAGAAACTTTTATCAAAAGGGGACATGAAAAAAACTTAATAGTGACTAATTATAAAATGGGATCTTCATGGTCACGCGACTATGAAAAAAGAGGGGGTACTTGTATTTTGGTAGCCAATCATATTAACTGCATAAAGCTACAATTAGCAGATACACTGTCTGAAAAAAACAATTTTGAATGTTGCGGTATAATTATAAAAGGTATAAATTTATTCGTAATTTGTGTATACAGAACCCCATCTTCAAATATATCTGTATTTTTCGATAAATTAGAACAACTTTTAAGCAAAATCAACAAAAAACCAAGAAAAATCATAATCTGTGGGGACTGGAACATTGATATCCTAAAAATAAACAAAAATACTCAAACTTTAATCGGTATCCTCCAGAACTATAATCTAGATATACTAATAAAAACACCAACTAGAAAAAACGCCTGTTTAGACTTGATAGCTACCAATTTAGACGAAGCAAATGGATTTACAAAAGAGTTATCATTATCTGACCATACTAAATGCCAAGTTTTATCTGCCCATATAGAAAACTATAGTAAAAAAATATACTGGTATGAACTACAAAGAGATTACCACGTTGAAAATAAGGCAAAATTTATCGGACATATCAACTCCCTGACATTTAATGAAGTATTAGAACAAACAAACACTGATGAAGTGTTTAACACTTTTCATGACAGTCTTTCCCTTCTTTATAATCTTTGCTTCCCTATTATTAAAGTAAGAAAAGATCATAATTTTAAGAAACTGAAATGGCTTACCAAAGGTCTAAAAAAAAGCTGTGTGAAAAAACGTAAACTATATTATAATTATATACACTCACATAAAATAAAGAAAGATGAAAATAAAAAGAAATATATAAAATACACAAAGTTATTACAGATATGTATAAATGCTGCACAAAAAACCAACAATTCTAAATACATACTTAACGCAAAAAACAAATGTAAGGCGTCCTGGAGAATAATTAATAATAACATTAACGAAAATCCAACATGCAATGAAATTAAATTAATAAGACATAAAAACGACATTATTTATAATAAGAACGACATATCTAAATTATTTAATGACTATTTTATTGAAATAGCCCAGAATACAAGAAATAGATTAGTAAATACAAATAAAAAACAAATAAATAATAGCATATTTTTGTACCCAACAAATAAAAATGAAATACAAAAAATAATTATGAACTTAAAAAACACAATATCAGTAGGTTATGACGAAATTAGTACTGATATTATTAAATTATGTTCTCCAGTGATCAGTATTCCTTTAGCCTACATAATAAACCTTTCTATGGAAAATGGTACTTTTCCAGCAAAATTAAAATTAACTGTAGTTAAACCTTTATTTAAGAAAGGAGATGAAAGCGATATGGGAAATTACAGACCCATCGCATTAATACCAATCATATCAAAGATTTTTAAAAAAGTTATCGCCATACGACTACATGACTTTATTAACAAACACAATATTATAAACAAGTAACAATTCGGTTTTCAGGAGGGTAAATCCACTTCATTAGCATGTTTCTCATTACTCAAAAAAATCACAGAATCAATTAATGATAAAATACCAACTGTAGCACTATTTCTAGATATGTCTAAAGCTTTTGACTGTGTAAGCCATGACGTACTTCTACAGAAGCTCCATGATTACGGTATTAGAGGAATAGCAAATCAATGGTTCGCCAGTTACCTAGCGAATAGACAGCAGTGTGCCGTAATAACGCAAACAGTTAATAAAACCAAAGAATATGTCCGATCTAAATATCGTCAAATAAGCAATGGAGTGCCTCAAGGCAGTATCTTGGGACCACTGCTGTTTCTTTTATATGTTAATGACCTCCCAGATGTGACTAGCAATGATTGCTTCTTATTTGCTGATGACTGTACACTATTGTTTCAAAATAAAAATATTGACATAATTAGAAATGACATTAATAATAGCCTCTCTGATGTAATTGAATGGTTAAATAAAAATAACCTGAAAATTAATATATCTAAGACTAAAGCAATACAATTTCATACATATAAAGCGAAAAAACATAATATTGACATACAATACAATAATAATAAAATTGACATCGTAAATAGCACAGTATTTTTAGGTATAACTTTGGACGAAAATTGCAATTGGAAAGCACACATAGACATCTTGTGCGCAAAAATAAATAGGTTTGTATTTGCACTATATAGAGTCAAAAATATTGCGTCATTTCAAGTAGCCCTTCAAGCGTACCACGGATACGTATCTTCTCTGCTGCGTTACGGTGTGGTAATGTGGGGTAATAGCGTTGACATCGAAAGGGTATTTAGAGCTCAGAAAAAATGCATTCGTGCGATTTGTGGAATCAAACAAACAGATTCATGTAAACTCCTATTTACAAACATAAAATACTCCCTCTACCCTGTATGTACATACTAGAAATGTGTCTATTGGTTAAGAAATACCCAGAATATTTTGTGAAAAATAAAGACATCAAAATAAATTTGCGGGATTCAAGAAAAAATAAATTGGCTATACCTAAATGTAATTTAGCCTTATTCCAGAAAAACGTATTTTACATGGCCATAAAAATATTTAATAAATTACCGTTAGACATGATGAATCTCCCGTTAGAAAGAAATAGATTTAAAAATAGTTTATTACAATGGCTCCTAAAGCACAATTTCTACTCCGTCAAGGAATATTTGGAAATAATGTAACATCTTGCTTTTAATTATCATTGACATTATCATAAATAATATTGATTTATAATAATTGTGACATTTTAATGAATTATAATTTAATTGTATTGTTTGTATAAATTGTACAGACATTTTGACATTATCATTAACTTTTAATTTGCAATAATATTAATCTTTAATAATTATGACATTTAAATATATTGTAATTTGATTGTATTGTTTCTCGTAATTTGCAATAATATTGATTTTTAATAATTATGACATTAGAATGTATTGTAATTTAATTGTATTGTTTCTCGTAATTTGCAATAATATTAATTTTTAATAATTGAGGAGCGTCTGTTCAAAAGGAGATAAATCCACTTTCCATTTTTTTGGTTTTTATTTTGGTATTATTGCTCTCTATGTTCGAATACACAACTTAGTGCTTAAAATTGGCTTCAAAAAGCGTTATTTCCAATAGAAAAACGATGTTCAAACTCACAGTTTCAATCAAAGAGAGACATTTCCAAAGAATATTAACAGAAAAATAACACAATAAATGTTTTGAACAAATGGAGTTATATTTCATACAAAATGACCACCGTGCCAAAATGGTCTGTACAAAAGGAGATATTTTATTTCTGTTTCAATTATTATCTTTTTAATCGATTTGTGATGTCAAACAAGGCATAATATTCTGTGGTAACTCAGTAAATAGTCAATCCACCTTTATAATACCAAAAAATGCCTCAGAACTATGTATAATATTAATAATTGATGACCATTAAGGAATATTTTTAAAGATTTTAAATATCTAACTCTAATGTGTAATTATACACATTTGTGTATTTGTAAGGGAAAATAGAAATCATTTTTGTCCTAAAAATCAATCCAAAAAGAATATACGCTCTCAATATGCTTATGATGTTTGTATCATTGAACATTATGGTAAATATGTATGGCTAAGCAAAAGTACTGTGATTATGGTGATAAATATCTTAAATCATTTACCGAATCATATCAAATCTACTGAAAACCCTTATTTTTAAAGAACCATAAAGAAACGTTGTTTCTTTTTTTCTTTAATTTGCCAAAGATATCAATTTTAAAAGCGGGAAAAAAAATAATTTGGTTCAAAAGGAGATATTTACAAAGCGTCCTGAACAAAAAGAGTTATAATCTAAAATTCTAATCAAAAGGCGATATAATGTAAACTTCAACAATTTTTAAAAAATACCGTAATTAATAAAAAAAAAATTTTTGACTTACTTCTGAACTATGGTGGTAATACCTACTTATCACTTTTAAAAAGAAAAACCTACAAGTTAAACTCAGCATGATATCAGTTTTTTGTGTTTTCTGAAAATTCCTCTAAGGTGGAATTATCTCCTTTTGAACAGACGCTCCTCAATTATGACATTTAAATGAATTGCAATTTAATTGTATTGTTTGTATAAATTGCAAAGATACTAGGTAACATTAATAATTAATTTCAGACAAAAAGTCAATCGATGTAGTTACAATTATGGATATTTGCATGCCTACATACTTATGGCAGAATATTGTTGATACTTTAAATCATTGTCTTACATCTCAATGTTGTGTACATGATATTCGGCAAATAAATGATTTATGATTTATGATTTATGGGATGAGCGAGAGAGACAGCGATATACCGGAAGAAAGAGAAGGAAAATACGACGGGAAACGGATATGCCTATCTCAATATTATAAGCTTCTAATGAGGTAAGTATTTAATATGCGTTTTATTTCAGGTAAAACGCGTCTATTATTTGTATAATTTTATTTATTTAATCGAATATTGTTTCATAATTTAAATCTTATTTATGTAACAACAAAGCAGCCGCGCTCAGCGGCACTGCGCATCTGTTTTGTTATGCTTTAAAAAACCAGAGAGCACCTGCGGTACAGATGCGCGGTGCAGGAAGGGAATCCGCTGAAAATCAGCGTTATGGCCGGCCTGAGTATCAGGTAGGCCATAACATATGCTGAGCGGGCGCCTTATTGGCACATAACCACTGCATAACCAACGTCTTTTTTTTAGTTTTCTCCTTTATTTTAAATTACAGATGTTTAAATTATATGTACTCTTTTTCTTTTTTATAATGTAATTTATTATGTGTCAAATAAATAACTTCTCATTCTTATTCTTAAATTTGTGACGTGAGGAACCGCAAGGAACTCGGCAAGGCTGTATCTTTCTCCGGTTTTGTGTAACTGATTTATTTATTTTAGGCATATTTACAGTTTAAAAAGTATGTAAAATTAATCAAAATTTTAGAGTAATGAAGTAATGTACCTAATGTGTTTGTCCTATTGTTGTTTATTTGGTGTAGAATAAAGAATATTTTTATCTTTATCTCATCTTAATAAAAAAACTCCAAACACGATGTTGCACGTATTTGGTAATAGAAAAAGCACTTACGTCGGCGGCTATCCTTGAGGGCGAGTCCTGTGGGGCGACGTAAAGCTCCGCATCTTCGTCGCCGTCTACCACCTGAAAGAAGATAGATATTAAGTTCACACATTTCGGTATCCGATACTAATATAATTCTTATTCGAAATATTGCATAAATAATTTTAACGTAAATTTTGTTGCGAACAAACTAAAAATTGAATAATGTAAAAAAATCCACAAGCTGGATTCGAACCCGCACCCTTCTGGCAATCCGGGTAAGGTGCTCTTGCAGTTAGGCTACTAACTGCAAGAGCACCTTATCTACGGTATACCCGGTAGTCGGACTTATCTACGGTATACCCGGATTGCATGGTATACAGGGTTCGAATCCTGCTTGTATTTTTTTTTACTTTTTTTTAATTTGTATCTAGCCCAAGTTAAGCTTCTTTTGAAAGGACATAATTTTTTTTGGTACTAAAATAAGAGAAAAATTAATTGCAACAATTTATATACTTCCTTGTCCAAGAGACTAAGGGTGAGATTTATAGAGCGTGCTTACGAGAAACTTTGACTTTACTTATGGCGAACTTGGCTCAGTGCATACTAAGTACGAGCTTTGATTTCGAATTGATAGTCATACAAAAGTTGAGACTAGGCTGAGCTTAGTGTTCCATTTCAAGCATAACTTTCTTAATTGTTCTTTGAACTTAAAAGAAAATAAAATAATTTAAAAAGTACTTTTAACTTGTACTAATTTTAGTCATTAATTTGAATCATTAACAGTTATAAATTACAATATTTTCATAAACTTAATTAAAATAAGTCAAATACTTTTTGTCGGTGTTGGCTAACATATTTTTTGAAACGGAACGCACTGGCCCCTCTGACAGTGAAATGACAACTGCAGTCTGTTAAGTCAAATAAATTGGCTTTTGGGCGTTGTTTTTTACGATGCGTACGATCCATAACGAATGTTTAGTCAATTGTCTCGTATAATTAAATCAATTTGCTATGAAATACAACAACTATCCTTAACTTAAAATCAATTAATTGAAGAGATACTGTTTTGACAGAAAGATATCTTGTTTTGACAGAAAGATAACCCGTAAAATTTAAAAAGGCACGGAAACGCCCTAGAGCTGTTGACGTAGTGTGCTATTATTCACGTTCGGTTAATATCCTGAGTTTTTCGTAAGTCACCGATTTCGGTGACTTAACCTGTGCTAAGCCTGTGCTGAGCCAGCGTCGAAGCGTTGATTATAAATTCCAATTTTGTTTTAGCTCGCTAGATAAGTCTGAGTAAAGTGTAAGTACGATCTATAGATCTCAGCCTAAATGTCTTCTGTATATTATAAGATTTTTAATTACCTCCGATGTAGAATAATGTATTTTGATAAGTTATGCAGGTTTCTGAACGAAAGTTCCAGTTTTTATAACGTTAACGAACGCAGGGTTATTAAGTGGGTAAGTCTATGAGGTCTATGGTAATGTAGAAACGATATCGATAACACAGTTATCTTTTTCGCACATATAGTATTCAGCAAAAGTGTGACGGTGATAGATGTTATGGTTATGTACTTAGTGTTCCTGCCGTGGACAGGTCAGCTGTAATAACAGTGATAGTTTATTTTTACACTTTTTTATACCATCATTATTGAAATTAACTCGGCATGGTTAGTTATAATCATTTTTCTAATTTTGTTTTTTGAGTCATAGTATTATTATTTAGTTTCTCGGGTTCAGTATTTTGTGACATAGCCGGTGGCATTATGCATTATACATTGTTAGTTATATATTTGTACATTATATATTGTTGTTTCTTGAAGGATGCATTTTTTTTATTTTTCTAGGTTAGCGTGTTTAGGATTATATTAAATTTATGCCATTGTTATTAATTATCATTAAATTTTATTAGGTATGCTTATTATTTGTATAATTTTATTTATTTAATCGAATATTGTTTCATAATTTAAATCTTATTTATGTAACAACAAAGCCGCCGCACTCTGCGGCACTGCGCATCTGTTTTGTTATGCTTTAAACAGCCAGAGAGCACCTGCGGTACAGATGCGCGGTGCAGGAATGGAATCCGCTGAAAATCAGCGTTATGGCCGGCCTGAGTATCAGGTAGGCCATAACATATGCTGAGCGGGCGCCTTTTTGGCACATAACCACTGCATAACCATCGGGTTTTTTTTAGTTTTCTCATTTATTTTAAATTACAGATGTTTTAGTTATATGTACTCTTTTTCTTTTTTATAATGTAATTTATTATGTGTTTCTTTTTCTTCTTTATATAAGGTTAAATTTTATCAACTGCAAATCTTTTAAGGATAAATTAAACATCATAAATAAACTATTTTTATGAAAAAACCTTAAATTTTTATACGCTAGTTTTCAAGGAAAACGCCAAAAGACATTTCGATTAAAAAGTAAAATAAAACACCCCTAACGTGCCCTTACGCACGGCACGAGCCGAAACAGAAGATGCCTACACCGCTTACACCTTACACGTGCCGTAGTTTCATTCAAAGGAGCCGACAGAGGCCGACCGCCAATGCCTACACCACCACCGCACCGCTTACTACGTGCGGAGCGAGCGAGAGCGAAAGCCATCCTCCCTTGCCCCCGCCCGCTACGCGCCCCGGCCGTGTCGCCCGCCCGCCGGCGCGTGCGCGTGGCGGGTGGGGCGATCGTCAGTTCGCCAAAAACATACCTATCGCACTAAGCTAATTGCAGTCGCAGGTGTATTCGCGAAAGTTTTTAAAATGCCGTACCGATATTCATCACAGGAGTACATGAATATGGCTATCTGCTACCATGATGCTGGTGAAATTATGTTGCGGGCACAAGTACTGTACGGCGAGAGATACGGACGAATAATTAACATTCGCACCATACTTGGAGCTGTGCAGCGCTTCCGAGAGAGCGGCAGCTTCCAGCCACACCTCGACTCTGGGAGGCCACGATACCCAGTGCGTCTTGAGGAGCACGTGCTGGATTTCTTCCACCGGCACCCAGTGGCGAGCACCGAAGACGCTGCCCGTGTGTTTGGCGTAAGCCAGTAGTACTACGTGTGGCGGCTTCTGCGCAGCGAAGGTTACCATCCCTTCCACTTCACTCGAGTCCAGGAGTTGCTGCCAGAGGACTACGCGCCCAGGGTCGAGTTCTGCCGTTGGTTGCTGCGGAACCCTACCTACAACGTGCTGTGGACGGATGAGTGCACGTTTACTTTTCTTCTTTTAATATGCATAATGCGCATTACTGGTGCGAGAACAATCCGCGAGTGTTTCGGCCGGACCACTTCCAACACCGTTTTAGTGTTAATGTGTGGGCAGGAGTGTTGAACGGCCATTTACTGGGGCCCGTCTTTATAGACCGTCTGAATACGGACACGTATCTGCAGTTACTACAGCGCGACCTACCCGAGCTGCTGTTGGATGTGCCTGTATGGAGCCGCAGGTACCTGTACTACCAGCACGATGGCGCGCCTGCGCACTTCAGTCTGCGGGTACGCGCCTACTTGAATGAGGCGTTCCAAGGGCGTTGGATCGGGCGCGGTAGCGTTATCCGCTGGCCGCCGCGTTCACCTGACCTGACGCCGATGGATTTTCATGTGTGGGGTAGGGCTAAAGACCTAGTGTATGGGAACGACGGCCATACAATTCGTACCGTGGAACAGTTACGTGCGCGAATTGTGAATGCGTTTGACGTGATGTCCAGTGAGAAGCAAGTGCTCACTGCAGTCCGGAGGCTTGTTAATGAGGCCTCGATCGTGCAAGACAGTGTTTGCTCACACAAGGCCGTCATGTCCAACATTTAATGTGATTAGGTTTAATTGTAAATGAGTAAATAAGAACCTGTAATTAATAACTTGTAAATATGTAAATCTGTAAATATCAATTAATTTAGACTTTTAAACACGCCAAGTTAATGTAAATTTTACATAGCTACATTACTTATTTCAATCTTGGTAAAAGATAAAACTAACGAATTGTATTAACTAGTCAGTCCAAAGCCTGAAAAAAGTGTGATGGGAAGTCAATTCGTTGTGAATAGTCAAAGCATTTAAATAAAAACAGACAAATTATCTATGAGTTTCATATATTTACAATACCTATAGGTACCTACCTACTCGCATCACTATCTAGGGTGCATCCCCTGTTTACGTTAATTTTTATTGCGTTCATTACTTTACTCCGATTCTTTGGAAATAAAAAAATAAATAAATAAAAAATAAAATAAATAAATGCCTCCCGCTCGCTATTAAACTAACCGTGACTAGGTAGGTAATTTGTAATTGTGTAACTATAACAAATAATGACGGCCGGGTGAGTCAGCGACCCTGACTGCGAAACCCACGGTTGCAGGTTCGAATCCCGCTAACAACAAATTTGATGAGCACGAGCAATTTGTTACTGAGTCATGGATGTTTATTAGTATTTATGTATGTTTATCCGTTATCAGTCATCATAGCACAGGCTACGCTTAGTTTGGGGCTGAATGATTGGTGTGAAAGTTGTAAAAAAATATTTATAAATTTCAAATACGCTAAATTAGCGCATAGGTGATTTGTTCTCGCAGCGGAGTATTAACATGTGTTACTTAGGTGTGGTGTGATAGTTTTGGGTACCGTTGTTTGTGGTGGAGTCTATCCCGATGTCACAGAATAATGTACCCGATGTACAGCGCTTAGCGGTGCACTGCCGCGGCCACCACATTCAAACTTATGAATCAAATGAGGAAAGAGTGCAGAACGAGTAAAATGAGAGAGAGGGGCGGTTAGAAGCAGCCATGTTTTAAAACTATTTATGAATGAAAATTAAAGTGAGGAAAGAGTGCAGAAAGAGCGAAATGAGAGAGAGGGGCGGTAAGAAGAAGCCATGTTATAAAACTATTTATTAATGAAAATTAAAGTCAAGAGGGTGCTCTAAAAAATATTACAAATGTTGTGTTAGGAAAAGTAAAAATAAAAACTAGCCTGAATTTTTTTTTTTAATGTTAGGGCCTTATTTCTCTGATATAATTAGATGATTTGTCAAAATATTTGCGGTTGATAAAATTTAACCTTATATTGTAATTTATAATATGTCAAATAAATAACTTCTTATTCTTAAATTTGTGACGGGAGGAACCGCAAGGAATTTGGCAATGCTGTATCTTTCTCCGGTTTTGTGTAACTGATTTATTTAGTTTAGGCATATTTACAGTTGAAACAAACACGAAGACAGACAAATAACTCACTTCTTACATTATACTATAGACATCATATTTCTAACAATAAATTCTACAAAAAAGAATACTTCCAAGATGAATAAAGAAGAAAAAATACAGATAATTTAATAAAATAAATTAAAATAATGACACGATCAGATTCAATCAGACTAGATGTAGCTGTGACCACGCGTTTATAAACAAGAACTTTCATAATGTAGTTTCTCTTTCTGACTAATCGACACTGCTGTAAGATGATATACTTACTTCATTAAAAAGGATTTTTAGAAATTCGTTCTGTAGGGGGATAAAAAGGGTTGGGGGGGGGGGGTAAAGGGTAGCTAGCTCCGGTGTCATTACCACTCGCTGGAAGTACATGGTCATGGAGACAGATATCTGCATTTGAAATCTCATTAAAAGTAACATTAAAATGTGTGAAAAGGTCTATATAAACCTAAGCCTTACTTTATAACTGGGTAGAGATGCAAGTACGACAAGTAAAAATAATCAAAATTTTTGAGTAATGAAGTAATGTACCTAATGTGTTTGTCCTATTTGGTGTAGAATAAAGAATATTTTATCTTTATCTCATCTTAATAAAAAAACTCCAAACACGATGTTGCAGGTATTTGGTAATAGAAAAAGCACTTACGTCGGCGGCTATCCTTGAGGGCGAGTCCTGTGGGGCGACGTACAGCTCCGCATCTTCGTCGCCGTCTACCACCTGAAAGAAGATAGATATTAAGTTAACACATTTCGGTATCCGAAACTTACATAATTCTTATTCGAAATATTGCATAAATAATTTTAACGCAAATTTTGTTGCGAACAAATGAAAAATTGAATAATGTAAAAAAATCAACAAGCTGGATTTGAACCCGCACCCTTCTGGCAATCCGGGTAAGGTGCTCTTGCAGTCAAGTTACTGCGGACTTATCTACGGTACACCCGGATTGCATGGTATAGAGGGTTCTAATCCAGCTTGTACTTTTTTTTTACTTTTTTTAATTTGTATCTAGCCCAAGTTAAGCTTCTTTTAAAAGGACATAATTTTTTTTGGTACTAAAATAAAAGAAAAATTAACTGCAACAATTTATATACTTCCTTGTCCAAGAGACTAAATGTCTTCTGTATATTATAATATTTTTTAATTACCTCCGATGTAGAATAATGTATTTTGATAAGTTTTGCATGTTTCTGAACAAAAGTTCCGGTTTTATAACGTTAACGAACGCAGGGTTATTTAGTGGGTAAGTCTATGAGGTCTATGGTAATATAGAAACGATATCGTTAACACAGTTATCTTTTTCGCACATATAGTATTTAACAAAAGTGTGACAGTGATAGATGTTATGGTTATGTACTTAGTGTTCCTGCCGTTGACAGGTCAGCTGTAAAACAGTGACAGTTTTTTTATACACGCTTTTTTATACCATTATAATTGAAATTGACTCGGCATGGTTTGTTATAATCATTTTTCTAATTTTGTTTCTTGAGTCATAGTATTATTATTTAGTTTCTCGGGTTCAGTATTTTGTGACATAGCCGGTGGCATTATGCATTATACATTGTTAGTTATATATTTGTACATTATATATTGTTGTTTCTTGAAGGATGCAATTTTTTATTTTTCTAGGTTAGCGTGTTTAGGATTATATTAAATTTATGCCATTGTTATTAATTATCATTAAATTTTATTAGGTATGCTTATTATTTGTATAATTTTATTTATTTAATCGAATATTGTTTCATAATTTAAATCTTATTTATGTAACAACAAAGCCGCCGCACTCTGCGGCACTGCGCATCTGTTTTGTTATGCTTTAAAAAACCAGAGAGCAGCTGCGGTACAGATGCGCGGTGCAGGAAGGGAATCCGCTGAAAATCAGCGTTATGGCCGGCCTGAGTATCAGGTAGGCCATAACATATGCTGAGCGGGCGCCTTTTTGGCACATAACCACTGCATAACCATCGTCTTTTATTTAGTTTTCTCCTTTATTTTAAATTACAGATGTTTTAATTATATTTTATAATTACTTTTTTTTTTTATAATGTTATTTATTATGTGTCTCTTTTTCTTTTTTATATTGTAATTTATAATATGTCAAATAAATAACTTCTTATTCTTATTCTTAAATTTGTGACGTGAGGAACCGCAAGGAACTCGGCAAGGCTGTATCTTTCTCCGGTTTTGTGTAACTGATTTATTTAGTTTAGGCACATTTACAGTTGAAACAAACACAAAGACACAGACAAATAACTCACTTCTTACATTATACTATAGACATCATATTTCTAACAATAAATTCTACAAAAGAGAATACTTCCAAGATGAATAAAGAAGAAAAAATACAGATAATTTAATAAAATAAATTAAAATAATGCACGATCAGATTCAATCAGACTAGATGTAGCTGTGACCACGCGTTTATAAACAAGAACTTTCATAATGTAGTTTCTCTTTCTGACTAATCGACACTGCTGTAAGATGATATACTTACTTCATTAAAATGGATTTTAAGAAATTCGTTCTGTAGGGGGATAAAAAGGGTGGGGGGGGGGTAAAGGGTAGCTAGCTCCGGTGTCATTACCACTAGCTGGAAGTACATAGTCATGGAGACAGATATCTGCATTTGAAATCTCATTGAAAGTAACTTTAAAATGTGTGAAAAGGTCTACATAAACCTAAGCCTTACTTTATAACTAGGTAGAGATGCAAGTACGACAAGTAAAAATAATCAAAATTTTAGAGTAATGAAGTAATGTAATGTGTTTGTCCTATTGTTGTTTATTTGGTGTAGAATAAAGAATATTTTATCTTTATCTTATCTTAATAAAAAAAACTCCAAAGACGATGTTGCAGGTATTTGGTAATAGAAAAAGCACTTACGTCGGCGGCTATCCTTGAGGGCGAGTCCTGTGGGGGGACGTACAGCTCCGCTTCTTCGTCGCCGTCTACCACCTGAAAGAAGATAGATATTAAGTTCACACATTTCGGTATCCGATACTAACATAATTCTTATTCGAAATATTGCATAAATAATTTTAACGCAAATTTTGTTGCGAACAAATGAAAAATTGAATAATGTAAAAAAATCCACAAGCTGGATTTGAACCCGCACCCTTCTGGCAATCCGGGTAAGATGCTCTTGCAGTTAAGCTACTGCGGATGTAGTGTGTGACTCACCTCACCTCTCGAATACATGTCACACCGGCAATCGATTAGTAATAAATCATACATAAGACGAAACAGTCGTTTCACTCAAAGCTTCTCCCGGTCCCCACATTGCATGGCGACCCTGCCAGTGCTGCCTATTGGCGGCGCTGGGCCAGATGGTTTATTAGAAAAGAAGAGTGTAAAGTGAAAGTGTATAATATAAACAATACATGGTGCAAAAAAAAGTGAAGAAACAATATAAATAAAAATACATAATGTATTAAAAAAAGACAATATAATAATAATAATAACTGTGACTGTTGAATGCTGTGAATGCTGACTAAATAAATAATGTCATCAAAATTTAAACTACGTAAGTGCTTCGGAGAAATCAAGAATTATAATTATTATGAAGATGTAAACAGTAAAAGTTTTTATAGAATACTGAAAATGATTTGGTGCTGCTGTCGAGAGATGACTGCTGAGAGTGGTGGAAGAAATTGCTGGGCGCTGGGTGAAGCAGGAGTCGGATGTGGACCAGCCGCGAGAATCAAGCCAGTTTTTCCAAAAACACAGTAAAAAATTTAATTCCACATTTTATTTATTGCGTAACAGTTTTATAACTTACATTTACTTTTATAAAAGTAACTATTCTCAAACGTAATTAAATTCATTGGTAATATAGTAAGTTTTCAAGTAACATTTTATTTGTAAAAGGTTTAAAAAAAATCAGTATAAATCGAGTAAAAGCACTTATTAATTGGGTTGTAAAAGAATTTATTTCACACGATAATATATGAGTTTTTTTATGATTACTAGATTATTTTTATAATGAATATTAGAGATCTCTAATGCTAAATTCATTAATTTTTTAATTTTAATGTGACTTATTTTTACTACTATAAAGTTTTGCAGACACGTGTCAGTCTGTAGGTGCGTTCATATTTGTTTTGTGAAAGCAATCTGACTTCTGTATGAATTGTATGTTTTTTAGCGAATATTTTGTGTGTTTTGTGCGTTTTTAATATAGCTATAAAATTAAATGTAATCGATAGATTAGATTATATAGAATAATAAGCACTTGATATGTTTAACAGTTGTTGACGATATGACGATAAATTGATATTTTGCGACTTTAAATAATAGTGGCACTATAAGCATATTAACTTAAATTTTAATGTTCTAAATTATTATAAAAGGTTCTTATACATATAAACTAAGTGACCTATGTAGGTAAATTCATTCAGAATGATAAGAAAGGAATATAATCGAAAATAACTTTAATAATAAAAAAGGTCTGAACAAGTAATTTATTGTACTTATCTATAGATTTTATTAGAAGACACATTTTTTTATTGCTTTTTATTTCAATATTACCTAAAGATTATAACTGTTTTCTGTTATTAGTAATACTTTTACTTTGAGAGATTTAAAGATTCATATTTGTCTTAGAAACGGTGTTTTCTTATTGTTGTAACTGTAACCTGTCTTATTTACAGTGTAATTATGTTGCTGGTAATAATCTTTTAGCCACGTCTTCAGAAGTAAGTAAGTACCTATCAATAGAGTGAATTGTACAAGTACCTATAATTTAAAAACGAAAATTACTGTTACTTATAGTTTTTAATTACATAACGTATTTTGTTTTAACCTATTTCTTGTTAATCGAAAATATATTACAGTTATCCAGTTCATCCAGTTATACAGTTTTCTTTTTAATCGAAAGTTGGCAATGGCCGTATCTACTTAGTAATTATAAAAGTTTATTAATTAGCATTTCTCGCTTGATGTCATATTGTAATAAACAGTTTATTCTAAATTATTTAAATCGAAAGTAACGTAAAAATTAAGTGAAGTTAAATTACTGCTTGAAATGAACTTTCGTTATTTATGGCTTAATTTACGTAGTAATTTGTTAAAAGATTAAACATTGATGTTTTGTTATAGTGTTGAATATTGGTGAAAGAAGTTGTTGCAAAAATTGGGAAATTTGTTATAAAGAAGTTTACGAATTTTTTTTGTAATTCCAAATTATTCAAATCATGCACGAGTTCTTATTAATCAGACAAACCACACAATGTTGTAAGTTGGTGTTGTGTTCAGTCAAGTCAGCGCAACGCGCTCGAACTTTACACGTTGCAATGCTGCAGAACGTTACAATAACAATCTTGCTCCAGGTAATCATTAGTCAATATTTCATTTTATTACTTCGGAAGCATAAGCTTAAGCCGAATCACGAGATAGTAATTGAAAAACAAGTTAAATTTAAAATTTTGTATACATAAAGTAAGATTATTGTAGAAGAAAATAAGTAACTATTGGTTCTTATGCTCTAAATAAATATTTTAAAACAACTTTCGACAACTATTTCATACGTATTTTTTAAAAGAAATTTTATATAGATTTGTGTTTTAAATAATAATAATAATAATGTGTGTGTCAACCAGGATGTCGAGATAGTGTTTCTGCCACGCAGGATCTTATAAGGATAGAGCGTGGCATATTCCAGGGCGACAGTCTGAGTCCTTTATGGTTTTGCCTAGCTTTGAATTCTCTCAGTACTTTGTTGAGAAATTCAAAGTTAGGCTGTCAACTGCGGAGAGGGGGTGAAGTTATGTCGCATTTGTTGTACATGGATGACCTCAAATTGTTCGCACCAAACCGCCAAGACTTGGTGAAACTGCTGAAAATTACTGAGACTTTCAGCAGTGCCATCAAGATGGAGTTTGGTGTGGATAAGTGTGCGGTTATGCATGTACAGCGTGGGAGAGTAGTAAATTCAACCAATTTACAACTCTCCGAAACGATAAACCTCAGATCTCTCTCCGAAGTTGAAACATATAAATATCTTGGTATGTCACAGTCTTTGGGTGTTGAGGACAGGGACATAAAACAGTCATTACGGGAGCGATACTTTTGCCGCCTGAGAAAAGTACTTAACAGTCTTTTATCGGGTGGCAATAAGACGCGTGCTTTTAATGGCTGGGTTATGCCTCTCCTCACATACTCCTTTGGCATACTCAGATGGACTCAGACCGAATTGGACGCCTTGGATAGGAAGAGTCCGTCAAATGCTCACGACTTCCAGAATGTTACACCCGCGCTCATCTGTTATGAGGCTGTACATCCCGCGGAGATGTGGGGGTCGCGGCTTTTTAAATGCCAAGGACCTACATAACCGTGAGGTGTGCAGTCTCAGGGATTATTTCCTTAACAGTGAGTGCGGGATGCATTTGGATGTCGTGGCAGTTGATAGACACTTTACGCCGCTCTCCTTGGCAACAGAAAACTGGCGCAAACCAGTGGTGCTAAGCACTCTCGATCGCAAGGACATATGGAAGAGCAAGGTGCTACACGGGCGCTACTATCGGGCTTTAACTGGGCCTTATGTAGATTTGCCTGCCTCGGTGAACTGGCTACGTTTCGGTGACCTCTTTGGGGAAACCGAAGGTTTTGTCTGTGCCATTGAAGATGAAGTTATCAAGACGAATAACTACCGGAAATATATTATGAAGGACGGTACGGTCGACATCTGTCGGGCATGCCGCCGTCCTGGAGAATCACTCCGACATATTATTTCCGGTTGTTCTCATCTTGCTAACGGAGAGTATTTGCACAGACACAACCAAGTAGCCAGAATAATTCTCCAGCAACTTGCTCTTCAATATGGCCTTGTTGAATCAGAGGTGCCGTACTATAAGTACGCACCTGCGCCAGTTCTCGAAAATGGTCATGCAACGCTCTACTGGGATCGCTCTATCATCACGGACAGGACTATTGTCGCCAATAAGCCTGATATCGTGGTGGTCGACCGATCTCAGCGCCGGGCAATATTGGTTGATATCACCGTACCTCATGATGAGAACCTCGTGAAAGCCGAGAAGGACAAGCTCAGTAAGTACCTTGACTTGGCTCACGAGGTTACCGCCATGTGGGATGTGGATTCAACCATTATTGTACCGATAGTCGTTTCGGCAAACGGTCTTTTAGCTAAGAGCCTCGATCAACACCTAGAGAGGCTCTCGCTAAAAGTTTGGGTCAAGGGTCAGATACAGAAGGCAGTACTCCTTGACACGGCACGTATTGTCAGGAGGTTCCTCACTCTGCAGCCCTAACCATCGGTAACTTGGGTCTATCCCCGCTGCTGGTGGCAACCTAGGTTAAGTTTTATAAAATATTTTATATTGTAAATATATTTTTTTATATAAAATATTGTAAAAAAATTTACTTAAGATCATATTTTAAATAAAGAGCATAATAATAATATACTTAAAGTATTTGTACACGTTAATGCAAACACTTACTTATTAGCATTACATTTTCACTAGTAAAAATATCAACGAGATGAATTATTATCCGATAAATTGTTAAATAAATTAAGTAAGTATATTAAAGAAATTAATAAATGAATAATTTTGCTAGCAATTTCTGATGGAATAAGGTAGAGTTTCGTTCACTGCTCTGTATTAAAGAACTTTTAATTATTTGAGATGATCTATACAATTCAATTAGGTTAATTAGGTACAATGCATTGATTAGTTAGCTTGTCTTGTATTTAAATTATATAAATAAAAAGGTTTTTTTAGTATTTATTTATGTAGACTATCGAGAAAGATAATCGTTTTAATTTTTTTGACATTTAAACATAACATGACGTACTTAGGTCAAAATTAGTTTGATTTAAATTATAAATATGAGACATAGAAATTTATAAACATTGATTTGATTAATTCTGGTTTCTGGTCATTAGGTCAAACAGAGTGCTAAATATTTCTCATTAGGATAGCTTATGTTTATGTGCCATCAGTTATTAATTTACACGACTAATAAATAAGGATTGTTATCACATTCCTGTACCAACGCCGGTATGACCGCGCAATACGATAGATAAAGGTATCATCGCTAAATATGGATGTAGCGAGAGAGGTGTCTATACTAACTCGGAGTGATTTCATAAACAATGCCACCCTGGTTGCCCCCGATTGTTATGAGTTTTAATGCAAAGACAAATAAGTTGTATAACTAAAACGGATTATGAGAGAATAAATTATTGGAATATTAGGAGGAAGTAGACCAATTTAGAGTAAAATAAGTATCTAGGCTAGTATTTAGAAGATACAAGGACGAGAAAAATAAGATAAAGATAGGAAGTAGGTGTATTGCCTACACAATCTGTATTAAACATCTTTTTGTAACAATATGTTGACAATTAGGTACAGATAGGACAGTTTTGGAATGTATAAGTAAGGTATGGAATGTTTTAAGGATAAAAGAGTTTGTGATTAATTAGGTTCTTGAGGATGAAATGCGATTGGACTGATCACCCAAAAGCATTGAAAAATCTTATTTACCTAATTTTTCTTATTTTGGATTGTTGTTATGTAAATGGTTATGAAAGATAAAATAACATATAAATAATTGAAAGAGATAGATGAAAGATGATGCGGTACACATTAAAAGGTACTATAGGGATCAGGTCCTTCAGGTTTATCTAGATGTGAACGAGATTCCTCTTTGAAAACTGTTGGAGACCAAAAGATGTTTTAATTTATGACCCAGTCAGATCCTTCCATTCGATCATAGTGTAAACGAGGTTTCTCTGTGAGATAAGTTGGAGTCCAATAGAGGCTTAAACCATGACCTCCAAAATAAATGAGTTGTGCGCACAACCCAAACAGGCACTAAGATGCACTGTTTTAAAATAATAATAAATAATAAAATAAAAGTCGACTTTATGTAAATGTACCAAAAATAAATAAATAAAAGGGACCGGCCGGCCCAATAATGAAAAGTACCTAATAATATTAATATGTTATAATGATGAAAAGGTGTACCGATGAATAATGTGATGACTAGTCTATGAAAGAAATAAAATATAGTACGAGATGAATAAAAGTGTGCACACGATGTAATGTAAAGAGAATAAAATGAGTGGAAAATGTAAGGTACCTTACCAAACTATAGTTAAAATGTCGAAAATAAAAACAACGAGTAAAATGAGAGTTCGCTGAATTATACGAGTACGTCATAATAATAATATGTATGACATTGAAATAAATTATTAAAAAGTATGTAAAGGTTGTGAAACAATAAGTGGGTTTTTTAACACATATAAGAAATGACTAATTAGGTGAAATGCTAAGAGTTATAAAGCTTTGTGTCATTTATATTAGAAGATAATAGAAGTCGGTTAAAAAGGAGTATTTTTTCCTAAAGTGTTTTGAAAATCGTCAACGACTGCGTAAAATAAACAATTATATATATATTTTTTATATTATTATTAAGAGAATTGGTTTATAATATGAGGGAATAATAGGTTGTTAAAATAAAGCATAGTTTAAAATACTTAGTACCTAGCAATGTAAGCAATAGTCATCCGGAAAAATAACAAGATTAACTTCAGTTTTGTTTCATATTTTTAATGATTTTATAAAATGTATGTTAACTAATAATATTTTCAAAATGTATTTAATGATATAAAAAAAAAGTTTAGCAGTTAGTGCATTAAATTCGGTTTTATTAATATGTATGTACATCCGGATATGTATTTGGGTATTATTATAATATGGTAAATCATAACAACTTAAGCTATGCTATAGGTAGATTATATTGTCATTATGTTTTTTTAGTTGTTTATCGTGTTAAATATTATAACATACGTTGTCATATAATAAGCGTATATTTACACGAAAAAATGTTAAGAATAACCACATTTTTTTTCTTTAAATTCATTACATAACTAGGTATTTTATATCCTATTTCAAATGTATTTTTTTTATATTTTAATATTTAGCAATGTGAAAACTGTAACAACTTTGCGTTAGTTTATTTTCTTTATGGTTTTATAAGTAGTTAAATTTTTATTGTTTATCATAATATGTAATCGTGGTGTATAGTAGCATCATAAGTGTATAGCGATTTGATATCATCTTTCTTATTCCTTTTTGTTACAATCTTAAATCTTTTCAACAAAGCATGTATTTCAATAGTACTTATTGTTTTAACTTTTAATAACATGCTCAGAACCATTGTGTATCGGAAAAAAAAACTTATCAAATGTGTAATTTTCAAATTTTTTTTCCAAAAAAGGAGGGAGGTGTAGTGTGTGACTCACCTCACCTCTCGAATACATGTCACACCGGCAATCGATTAGTAATAAATCATACATAAGACAAAACAGTTGTTTCACTCAAAGCTTCTCCCGGTCCCCACATTGCAGCGGACTTATCTACGGTACACCCGGATTGCATGGTATACAGGGTTCGAATCCAGCTTGTACTTTTTTTTAACTTTTTTTCATTTGTATCTAGCCCGAGTTAAGCTTCTTTTGAAAGGACATAATTTTTTTTGGTACTAAAATAAAAGAAAAATTAACTGCAACAATTTATATACTTCCTTGTCCAAGAGACTAAATGTCTTCTGTATATTATAATATTTTTTAATTACCTCCGATGTAGAATAATGTATTTTGATAAGTTTTGCATGTTTCTGAACAAAAGTTCCGGTTTTTATAACGTTAACGAACGCAGGGTTATTTAGTGGGTAAGTCTATGAGGTCTATGGTAATATAGAAACGATATCGTTAACACAGTTATCTTTTTCGCACATATAGTATTTAGCAAAAATGTGACAGTGATAGATGTTATGGTTATGTACTTAGTGTTCCTGCCGTTGACAGGTCAGCTGTAATAACAGTAACAGTTTTTTTATACACGCTTTTTTATACCATCATAATTGAAATTGACTCGGCATGGTTTGTAATAATCATTTTTCTAATTTTGTTTCTTGAGTCATAGTATTATTATTTAGTTTCTCGGGTTCAGTATTTTGTGACATGGCCGGTGGCATTATGCATTATACATTGTTAATTTATAAATTGTTGTTTGTTGAAGGATGATTTTTTTTATTTTTCTAAGTTAGCGTGTTTACGATTATATTTAATTTATGCCATTGTTGTTAATTATCATTAAATTTAATTAGGTATGCTTATTATTTGTATAATTTTATTTATTTCATCGAATATTGTTTCACAATTTAAATCTTATTTATGTAACAACAAAGCCGCCGCACTCTGCGGCACTGCGCATCTCTTTTGTTATGCTTTAAAAAACCAGAGAGCAGCTGCGGTACAGATGCGCGGTGCAGGAAGGGAATCCGCTGAAAATCAGCGTTATGGCCGGCCTGAGTATCAGGTAGGCCATAACATATGCTGAGCGGGCGCCTTTTTAGCACATAACCACTGCATAACCATCGTCTTTTTTTAGTTTTCTCCTTTATTTTAAATTACAGATGTTTTAATTATATGTACTCTTTTTCTTTTTTATAATGTAATTTATTATGTGTCAAATAAATAACTTCTTATTCTTATTCTTAAATTTGTGACATGAGGAACCGCAAGGAACTCGGCAAAGCTGTATGTTTCTCCGGTTTTGTGTAACTGATTTATTTAGTTTAGGCATATTTACAGTTTAAAAAGACACATACAAATAACTGACTTCTTACATTATACTATAGACATCATATTGCTAACAAAAAAATTCCACAAAAGAGAATACGTCCAAGATGAATAAAGAAGAAAAAATACAGATAATTTAATAAAATAAATTAAAATAATGACACGATCAGATTCAATCAGACTAGATGTAGCTGTGACCAAGCGTTTATAAACGAGAACTTTCATAATGTAGTTTCTCTTTCTGACTAATCGACACGGCTGTAAGATGATACACTTACTTCATTAAAAAGGATTTTTAGAAATTCGTTCTGTAGAAGGATAAAAATTGTTGGGGGGGGGGGTGGGGGGGATAAAGGGTAGCTAGCTCCGGCTTCATTACCACTCGCAGGAAGTACATAGTCATGGAGACAGATATCTGCATTTGAAATCTCATTAAAAGTAACTTTAAAATGTGTGAAAAGGTCTATATAAACCTAAGCCTTACTTTATAACTGGGTAGAGATGCAAGTACGACAAGTAAAAATAATCAAAATTTTAGAGTAATGAAGTAATGTAATGTGTTTGTCCTATTGTTGTTTATTTGGTGTAGAATAAAGAATATTTTATCTTTATCTTATCTTAATAAAAAAAACCCCAAAGACGATGTTTCAGGTATTTGGTAATAGAAAAAGCACTTACGTCGGCGGCTATCCTTGAGGGCGAGTCCTGTGGGGGGACGTACAGCTCCGCATCTTCGTCGCCGTCTACCACCTGAAAGAAGATAGATATTAAGTTCACACATTTCGGTATCCGATACTAACATAATTCTTATTCGAAATATTTTAACGCAAATTTTGTTGCGAACAAATGAAAAATTGAATAATGTAAAAAAATCCACAAGCTGGATTTGAACCCGCACCCTTCTGGCAATCCGGGTAAGGTGCTCTTGCAGTTAAGCTACTGCGGACTTATCTACGGTACACCCGGATTGCATGGTATACAGGGTTCGAATCCAGCTTGTACTTTTTTTTTACTTTTTTTAATTTGTATCTAGCGTAAGTTAAGCTTCTTTTGAAAGGACATAATTTTTTTTGGTACTAAAAGAAAAGAAAAAATTAACTGCAACAATTTATATTTGTATTATTTGTATTATATATTGTTTTTATTCCCTTCCCTCCGGACATCTGTGGTGATCAGACGTGTGTTGAAAACATTTTCTTAAAAATAAACCAAATTTCAATTTTCATAATCAGTCGAATAATTAGGAGTACATAAAGTAGCAGCGGCACGTTTGTAAAGTCTACGGTGCGCACACAAAGCAAGACAATAGTGAGTGAGTACTTCACTACTACTTACACCTTATACAACTACACAACAGAAAGTCCCTTGCACGTGTGCGCAGTGTCCAATATTTCCTTATCTAACTGTCCATTGAGATTAATGCTGCAAAAAAAGGACAACACACTGTTTCACTGCTTCTAAGACAACAGGTCTGCTTACATTGGACGGAAACGATATCTGTATGAAAACGTCGCAGCTCACCATTTTATCGAGACCCCTTGCACTCGCGGCCGCAAGCGCACTCCAATACATTGCTGCGATCCTGGTACCTGTTTAGAGAACATGCCGTTAAACCGTTCTCCGCAGCAACTTAAGTCGGCGCCATCGCCACTGCAACATTGCCACTCTGAACCAAATTTGACGGACGAACAATCAAGTGACGCCCCAGATGCTTCGGCACATTTTATTACCCAGCGCGCTAAGAGAAAGTGCTCTGGCGACAGTGAGGACTTGTCAACTTTCATGTCTGATATGAAAGCTATGTTTCAAGCCTTTAAAAGCGAACAGGATACAAAGTTGGAAAAAATATGCTCTGCGATTTCTGACATAGAGCTTCAAAATTCTGAGATTAGATTGTCGATTGACTTTCTTTCTCAAAGTTATGACACACTAAAAGACCAAACTAATAAATTAGAAGTGGTCAACTTAGTGACAAGCATAATTTGGAGTACATTAAGTCCCTTGAGGATAGATTAGAGAGATTTGAGCGTGGTGCACGGTCTACGTGTTTAGAAATACGAAACATCCCGGTTACGAAACCTGAATCAAAGGACACTCTTTTAAAAACCGTCATTAACATTGGAAATTTTTAAAAAACGCCACTACAACAACACGAAGTTAAAGACATTTTCCGTATTAAGACAAAGGATCCAGAGAATAAAACCATTATCGTTGATCTCATTTCTGTCCTCCAGAAAGAAAAAATAGTGCAGTCGTTAAAAAAACATAATAAAGAGAAGGGCAAACTCACAACAGAGCACTTAAAACTAGCCGGCCCGCCAAAACCAGTGTTTATATCAGAGAACTTATCCTCGAATACGAAAAGACTTTTTTTCTTTCGCGAGATTTTGCCAAGGTTCACGACTACAGATACTGCTGGGTAACACGAGGAAAAATTTATCTACGCAAAAATGAGGGTGCACCCCACATCCAAATATCGAGCGAGGCTGAATTAACTAAACTCCAAGCTCAAAAATGACTAGCTATTTATATTAACATTTGAATTTCTTATTTGTTTGGATTTTATAATTTATTTTTTAAAATGTTACTAGAGTTTGTTATAATAAGTCACGGTGAATCTTTTCTTCGAAATTATGTTATTGCTCAAATGTCTACGTACTGGTTACGATGTGTAACAAGTATAATAATATGTCAACAAGTAACAAATTTTCACATATATATGTTCTATTGCACACAAAACATAAATGAAAGGGTCTCTAATTGCCATATTGGGTTAGGTCTTGTATCTCGTATAAGTTACTGTTATAAACTTAGCCACGTAGCTACTTATTACAGATTGATATGTCAGCGCAAAGTTAGTACTGGAAAAAATCGTATTGTAAACCGAACAATTTTAGAGCACACTTTATGGCTCCATACTCGTTTCATTAACATATTTATTAATGAATAATAATTTAAGCATTTTGAATGAAATTGAGCAAATAACCGTATCTAATTCATTAATTTGTTCTCCGGAACACTGTTCTAAAAATTTACATAGTGTCGATCGGTCACTAAACATATTTCAAGTTAATATAAGAAGCATAACCTGTAACTTTGATAATCTACAGCTTTTACTACATAGGGTGGATATAAGACTAGATATAATAATTTTATCCGAGTGTTGGTTGAGTAAGTGCCCCGCTGTCCCTGTTTTATCTGGATATTGTTACTTTCAATCTGATTATGGATCACAGAATGAGGGTATTGTGATTTATATTAGAGATGATCTTTCTTTCTCAATTCTTACACCTCGTATAGCGGACGCAAATAGCCTAATAGTAACGTTTTCGAATACATTTGCTGTGGTAGCAATATATCGCTCTCCCTCAGTTAGGAATTCTGCCAGTTTTATTAAATCTTTAGATGATACTTTAAAATCAATTAGCCATTTCCCAAATATTAGTATAATAGGCGATATTAACATAAATATTGTACCGGAAAACACAGACTCAAATTCCGAATTCTATCTGAACACCATTGCATCACATGCCATGCTACTAGCTCACACTTTACCAACACGTCTAAATAGCTGCCTTGACCATGTCATCTTGACGACAAAAAATCGAGCCACAACTTTAGTTTTGGACTCGTTTATCACCGATCATGCACCTGTTATTCTTGTTGCAGATCTCAAAATCAGTGCAAACACCACAAAACGTACATATACCCGGCTCAATGAATCTGCTTGTATAACCGAGCTGACAGAAACCGATCTGACACCTATTTTTAAATCCACTGATCCGGAACAAGCAGCTACGATACTTGTAAACACTATTCCTATCATTGTATCTAGACATTCATTTTTGGTTAACATTCCAAGCAGAAAAAGAATACTTAAACGCTGGATAACACCTGGAATCCTGCGTTGTATTCGCAATCGTGACAAATTGTATAAAAATACTAAAAAACAACCCAATAATGAATCAACATTAAAAATTTATACGCGATAAAGAAATTTCTGCAACAACATACTCAAAAAATTAAAAAGAGAATACGAACGCAGTGAGTTTGAAAAAGCAAAAAATAATCCCAAAGCTACGTGGGACACAATCAAGAAGGTTTCTAATTTAAACAGGGCGCCATGCTCCGCTAGTGAACTGCTGTCTCCGAATGACCCTGTTTCCTCCTCTATCGACTATGTTAATGATTTCTTTGCCGGTATCGGTAAAGACTTAGCTTCCAAAATTAGTTGTAGTAGAACGTTCTCTCGAAACTTTAATTCTTCTCCGCTACAGTCAGGAACGTCAATGGCCTTAATAGACACAGACAACGAAGAAGTGGAACGTACTATTCTAAGCCTTAAAAACACTTCTGCAGCGGGCTGGGATAACATCCCTACGTCTATTTCAAAGCGTGTAAGAATATTTTTGTCCCTATTCTCATGCATGTTTTTAATATTTGTTTATCTACTGGTATCTTCCCTAAGGTCTTCAAAAAAGCTATTGTTCATCCGATTTATAAATCTGGAGATAAAAGCAATGTGACCAATTACAGACCAATTTCTGTGTTGACCTCAATTTCGAAAGTCTTTGAGAAAATTCTCAATCGTCGTCTTATTAGCTACTTAGATGCTAACCATATTATTAGCGACAATCAATATGGTTTTAGAACCGGAAAGTCGACGGAAGATGCCGTTCTGGAGCTGACTGATGAAGTGGCGAAGTGTTTAAACAGCAAGCTTAAGATTATAGGTATATTCCTAGATCTTACTAAGGCATTCGACACTGTCTCCATACCTATCCTGCTTGAGAAGCTTGAGGCTGTTGGAATTAGGGGTCACGTTCTTAAAATATTTAGAAGTTACCTTAGCGATCGAACTCATAGTGTCAAAATTAACGATTGCATGAGTCAGGACAGATCTATTCATTATGGTGTCCCACAGGGTAGTGTCCTCGGACCTACCCTATTTTTAATCTATATTAACGATCTCTGTAGTTTGTCTCTCACTAATTGTAAAATCATAACCTACGCTGATGATACAGTTTTGCTCCTTCATGGCAAAGATTGGCACAATGTTCGTGATTGTGCGCAAAATGCTTTAAGCAACGTTATGGAATGGCTCTCTAGAAATCTTCTTACATTGAACTTAGATAAAACAAAATATGTAGCTTTCTCACCAAACATGTCGTCACTCCCTCCATCTACGATTACACCCTTTGCTCATAAGTGTCTTCAACATCTTAACTGTGATTGTGTACAAGTTGCACGTACTCATAGCATAAAGTATCTCGGGGTTGTGTTAGATGCAACTTTATCGTGGCACCCACATTTAAACTATTTAATACCACGAGTCAGAAAGCTAATATATATTTTTCGAAAGCTAAGATCATCTGCAGATTTCGCAACCCTAAAGATGGTTTACTATGCACTGGCACAATCCATATTGGTCTATTGTATAGCTGCTTGGGGAGGCACAAATAAAACCTTCGACTAGAAAGAGCTCAACGAGCAGTCCTTAAAGTCATGTCGTTTAAGCCCGTGCGATTTCCTACAAGTGAGCTTTACTCGCTGTGTAATATTCTGACTGTCAGACAGATGTTTTTGTTACAAATTATCTTGCGCAAACATTGCTGTACTCCCTTTGATGGTATGTTATATTGACGAAGCGTAGATCTGATCGAGTCTGCAAAACTGTACCTTGTAGGATTGAACTGGCAAGACGTCACAATTATTTCCTCAGTCCAACACTTTATAACAGAGTAAACAAAGTGCTGAATATATACCCTTTAACTTTGCGAGAATGCAAATCAGCTACTACTAAATGGCTCCAAAGCTTGACCTATTATGAGACTGAAAATCTTGTCAAGAGTTAGTTACGGGCATTTAACAATTAATTCAATGTAAGCCATTTTTATGTTTCGTGTTGTTCTGCCTAATGGTATCATTGAACCGATCCCAAGAATTAAGTCGTAGGGTTAAGCAGACAAACAGACAACTATTGTTTACTCTTAATTACTAAAATTAGTATTAATATTCCAAATTACATAACTTTCTTTTTTATTTAGCCTATTTTTGTTCTACCGCTGAGCAAAGATTAATGTTACTTAATTATTGTTAAGATTTTATTACTAAATTTCTTTATAAGTTGTATTTTTTTCGGAGGTGGGCGCTAGAGTCTGCAACAAAGTTAAACTTATGCAGGCTTTATCGTGCAAACTTTTTTGTATTTGTGTTTTTATTCTAATAAAGAACTTATTATTATTATATACTTCCTTGTCCAAGAGACTAAATGTCTTCTGTATATTATAATATTTTTAATTACCTCCGATGTAGAATAATGTATTTTGATAAGTTTTGCATGTTTCTGAACAAAAGTTCCGGTTTTTATAACGTTAACGAACGCAGGGTTATTTAGTGGGTAAGTCTATGAGGTCTATGGTAATATAGAAACGATATCGTTAACACAGTTATCTTTTTCGCACATATAGTATTTAGCAAAAGTGTGACAGTGATAGATGTTATGGTTATGTAATTAGTGTTCCTGCCGTTGACAGGTCAGCTGTAATAACAGTGACAGTTTTTTTATACACGCTTTTTTATACCATCATAATTGAAATTGACTCGGCATGGTTTGTAATAATCATTTTTCTAATTTTGTTTCTTGAGTCATAGTATTATTATTTAGTTTCTCTGGTTCAGTATTTTGTGACATGGCCGGTGGCATTATGCATTATACATTGTTAATTATATATTTGTACATTATAAATTGTTGTTTGTTGAAGGATGATTTTTTTTATTTTTCTAAGTTAGCGTGTTTACGATTATATTTAATTTATGCCATTGTTGTTAATTATCATTAAATTTAATTAGGTATGCTTATTATTTGTATAATTTTATTTATTTCATCGAATATTGTTTCACAATTTAAATCTTATTTATGTAACAACAAAGCCGCCGCACTCTGCGGCACTGCGCATCTCTTTTGTTATGCTTTAAAAAACCAGAGAGCAGCTGCGGTACAGATGCGCGGTGCAGGAAGGGAATCCGCTGAAAATCAGCGTTATGGCCGGCATGAGTATCAGGTAGGCCATAACATATGCTGAGCGGGCGCCTTTTTAGCACATAACCACTGCATAACCATCGTCTTTTTTTAGTTTTCTACTTTATTTTAAATTACAGATGTTTTAATTATATGTACTCTTTTTCTTTTTTATAATGTAATTTATTATGTGTCAAATAAATAACTTCTTATTCTTATTCTTAAATTTGTGACGGGAGGAACCGCAAGGAACTCGGCAAGGCTGTATGTTTCTCCGGTTTTGTGTAACTGATTTATTTAGTTTAGGCATATTTACAGTTTAAAAAGACATACAAATAACTCACTTCTTACATTATACTATAGACATTATATTGCTAACAATAAATTCCACAAAAGAGAATACGTCCAAGATGAATAAAGAAGAAAAAATACAGATAATTTAATCAAATAAATTAAAATAATGACACGATCAGATTCAATCAGACTAGATGTAGCTGTGACCACGCGTTTATAAACGAGAACTTTCATAATGTAGTTTCTCTTTCTGACTAATCGACACGGCTGTAAGATGATATACTGACTTCATTAAAAAGGATTTGTAGAAATTCGTTCTGTAGAGGGATAAAAAAGGTTGGGGGGGGGGATAAAGGGTAGCTAGCTCCGGTGTCATTACCACTCGCTGGAAGTACATGGTCATGGAGACAGATATCTGCATTTGAAATCTCATTAAAAGTAACTTTAAAATCTGTGAAAAGGTCTATATAAACCTAAGCCTTACTTTATAACTGGGTAGAGATGCAAGTACGACAAGTAAAAATAATCAAAATTTTAGAGTAATGAAGTAATGTAATGTGTTTGTCCTATTGTTGTTTATTTGGTGTAGAATAAAAAATATTTTATCTTTATCTTATCCTAATAAAAAAACTCCAAACACGATGTTGCAGGTATTTGGTAATAGAAAAAGCACTTACGTCGGCGGCTATCCTTAAGGGCGAGTCCTGTGGGGGGACGTACAGCTCCGCATCTTCGTCGCCGTCTACCACCTGAAAGAAGATAGATATTAAGTTCACACATTTCGGTATCCGATACTAATATAATTCTTATTCGAAATATTGCATAAATAATTTTAACGCAAATTTTGTTGCAAACAAATTAAAAATTGAATAATGTAAAAAAATCCACAAGCTGGATTAGAACCCGCACCCTTCTGGCAATCCGGGTAAGGTGCTCTTGCCGTTAAGCTACTGCGGACTTATCTACGGTATACCCGGATTGCATGGTATACAGGGTCCGAATCCAGCTTGTACTTTTTTTTTACTTTTTTTAATTTGTATCTAGCCCAAGTTAAGCTTCTTTTGAAAGGACATAATTTTCTTGGTATTAAAATAAAAGAAAAATTAAATGTAACAATTTATATACTTCCTTGTACAAGAGACTAAATGTCTTCTGTATATTATAATATTTTTAATTACCTCCGATGTAGAATAATGTACTTGGATAAGTTTTGCACGTTTCTGAACGAAAGTTCCGGTTTTTATAACGTTAACGAACGCAGGGTTATTAAGTGGGTAAGTCTATGAGGTCTATGAAATGTAGAAACGATATCGTTAGCACAGTTATCTTTTTCGCACATATAGTATTTAGCAAAAGTGTGACGGTGATAGATGTTATGGTTATGTACTTAGTGTTCCTGCCGTTGACAGGTCAGCTGTAATAACAGTGACAGTTTATTTTTACGCTTTTTTATACCATCATATAATCATTTTTCTAATTTTGTTTCTTGAGTCATAGTATTATTATTTAGTTTCCCGGGTTCAGTATTTTGTGACATGGCCGGTGGCATTATGCATTATACATTGTTAATTATATATTTGTACATTATATATTGTTGTTTGTTGAAGGATGCATTTTTTTTATTTTTCTAGGTTAGCGTGTTTAGGATTATATTTAATTTATGCCATTGTTATTAAATATCATTAAAGGAGATAGGGCAGCTTGTACGGACGTTTGGGCCATTATATTAAATTGTGTTACAGACATAACAATTACTGAATTTTGAAGGGAATGATGTTAGCATTACAGATGTATTATTATTTTGCATGTAAAACTCTGCAGATTAGAGTTATAGAGGATTCACTTGAGTTGCTTGCCTCGATGCCTTGTTCTGCTTTTACACTATATCTTAGTTATTTATGTAGTTACAAGAATTTGAAGCTTATTTTTTATTGATCTAGATTAAATTCTGTATTCAGGGGTATAATTTAACATAAAATGTCGTGAGAAAATAACTACACACATCAAAAGTGTCTAGGGATCAACATATATTTTTACAATAACTTTTCTCCTGATTGATATTAATTAAAATTTTCTTTAAGGATTCATCAAATAAAGTGTTTTCGTTTGTCTACAGTAACGATAAACCAAGTCACCTTTGCATTAATAAAGAAATTTGCCATTTTCCTAATAAAGGGATTTTTGACATTTGAACCACTAACATTAAAGTTCGAAAAAAAGACTGAAATAACAGTTTTCTTTAAAATTTTATTGGGTAACTTAAACAATTAATAATCCGTGTTTCTACCGCGAACACTAACAACACAAGAACATCGGTTTGGCATACTCAAAATGAGTTCATCCAAATCACGCTGTGGAATGGCCGCCCATGTTCGTTGCAACAACAAAAAAAGGTCTTCTTGCGACTGGATACCCTCCATATTCGTCAGAGCTCTTCTCTGTAGCATATCCCATGCATGCTCAATCGGGTTCAAGTCTGGCGACTGAGCAGGCCAGGGCATGACATTGATGTTAGCTGCGGCGAGAGTCTGTCTTACAACTCTTGCGGTGTGCGGTCGTGCATTATCATGCATTAACTGAAATAAGGGACCGATTTGCACTTGTAGAGGAACGATGACGTCTGATACAATCGTCTCAGCATAAATTTGAGCGTTGAGGTTGCCTCTGATCCAAATCAACTCAGTTCTTCCGCCGATCCAAATACCCGCCCATACCATGATGGTTCCACCACTATAAGGATGGACTTCCTGGCAGGATTTTAATCGCTGTTGGCGTCCAGGGGTTCTCCAGTGTCGTATACGTCTTGTATCCGGTCTCATACCAAAACGAGACTCATCAGAATAGCACACGAAACGCCATTGTTCTTCTGCCCAATTTCTGTGTTCAAGAGCCCATTGATATCGAATCCTACGATTGTGCATTGCTATAGGTGGTACCCTTAGCGGTCTTCGGGAATGAAGGTTCACTTCATGCAAGCGGTTTCTGACTGTTTGGTCGCTAATTAAGTTCCCTGAAGAGTGATGAAGCCTCACGGCTAACATCATGGCGGTTATTGTTGGAGCTCTTCGAGTTGTGATTTGAATGTATCGGTCTTGTCTTCGTGTGGTGCAGCGATACCGTCCTCCATGGCGCTCAGCCACGGTACCAGTGCTTCGGTAACGTGTCCAAAGTCGACTGATAACACTCTGACTTGTATTCAGAGCTAAAGCCACAGTACGTTGCCGGGAACCAGCTTCTATCATTCCCACGGCTCTGAGCATTTCTTCCCTGCTTAAATGACGTCGCCGCTCCATAATAACGTTGGTTTTAATCAGTAGTAGGGAAACAGTAGCACTAATAATGTCTTCAATGCGTTGTATGTTTTTATAGGGAAAATATTGACAGCTGATTTTCATCTTTTACTAGAAATTGATTGAAAGTTCCTGTTTCAAATTATGAAATGCACCAAAAAGGATCCATATAAATTTATAAAATCATAAATTTATTACAAAGCCACATCTCAATCTCAAGAAATCCGCATAAAAATGCTTGATCCCTAGACACTTTTGATGTGTGTATTTAGAAAGATAAGCCGGCACAAAATATTCTACAATGCATGGAGGAAAGAGAATGAATGAATGGATGACAATCGTATTGACAAATGACATAATAAAGACCTGACATGACATTTCCATAATCGTTTTTAAAAATCGATTAAAATTAATATTTTACTTTTCTTTTTGTATTTATTCATGATTGTTAATTCAGATAGTCTATAAAATACAAGAACTAACGTATTGGTATATTCATTGTTTTAAATTAAATACTGTTTTAATAAGTGCAAATGCAGTTAGACAAAAGTATATCGAATATGATAAATCAATTTATTACTGACTAGATGTGTGTTTAACAAGTAAGTTTAAGTGTTATTTTCTTAAATCCGTTCTTTTTGTTTATCTTGGTTTTGCGGAGTGTTACAGGTTTAATTTAGAAACCAATAATAATGCAATAAGAAGACCTAATTTTCTATACCATTTTTATTTCTGTAACGAACCATTGTGGCCCAAAATTACCTATCTCCTTTAATTAGGTATGCTTATTATTTGTATAATTTTATTTATTTAATCGAATATTGTTTCATAATTTAAATCTTATTTATGTAACAACAAAGCCGCCGCACTCTGCGGCACTGGCTGCAGCCGCTGCAGCGCTCAAACATTTAAATGTCGTCTAATCAACAGACAGACATCGCAGCGCTGCAGCGCCAGATCGGTCAAAGACAACGTAGTGTGTATCAAGATGGCGTCCCAAATAGATTGTCAATAACAATAATTGAAAAAATATCTTTTCTATACGATATAACTACATAATAATGACTTGAATAAAATTTAATTCAACTAACTTGACAACTGAATTGTAGTAAACGTCTAGGTGTACACTTTGAAAAGGAATAAAAAAATATTTTCGCCGCTCCGCACGCGCGAATGTCAAAGCCACACTAAAGCAAGGTGCCGAGTCGACTCCGCAGATGAGTGGAACATAGTGCGTGTTCGGAAGGGCCTATCTAGTGTAACGTATATATCGCTGCATAACCAACGTCTTTTTTTTGTTTTCTCCTTTATTTTAAATTACAGATGTTTTTATTGTATGTACTCTTTTTCTTTTTTATAATGTAATGTATTATGTGTCAAATAAATAACTTCTTATTCTTATTCTTAAATTAATCGCTCAAACTTACGGCGTCTGTGCCGCCTTTACGTATGGTGTATTGTAGGATGTTAGGAGTAACTGTGCCAGCAAGAACCAGTATCCAGTTTTAGAAATATCAACATATTTTTGTATCATTCCTTATATGGCCAGCACAAACCTATATTATATAGTTTCATGATTGCCAGTTATTGAATTACAGATTAAAAAATTTAAAAAAGTATACAACTTAAGTATAAAACGCCAGGTCTCCTTTACCGATTATGTCTACGGGGTGACAAAACAAGTCCCATGCTGACGATGTTATTTTGTCGACTTGAACTCCGATAAGAAATCGATCAATAAAAGATCTGTGCTCGTCAAAGAGAGTAAAATATACTTTATTGTCTTTGGTGCTCGAAAACATATATGGTAAACATTGATACTTTTTGTTTTTAAATTATTATGAATGTGCGCGCCAGATGCCCAACAAGCATAATCATTAGAAGCTGATAAAAAAACTTCAACAAGGATCAAGGCCGGGAATCGTCTGGCGGCAGACAGTCTGACAATGTCTACGATGCGTATTGACATATAAAATGTCAAACAAGCGTCACTTTTTTATTTTTATTAACATAAAGTGTAACCTAATATAATGTTGCCATTTTCGAGTAGAAATCAATGTTAGTTTTTAATTTTTACAAAAAAAATGGAGGTCTTTAAACTAATTAAAACGGTCATAAATATGTTGGTAATAATATATTCTTCAAGTATTTATACAATGGCGTAAGGTTAAAAGACTTTGGAATTTAGTACCAAATCCCATGGTAAAAAAATTATGTCCTTTGTTTTTATGGGTTAGATAACTGATAAACATACTTATTAGTTATTACACAAAGAAAATACCCCCCCCCCCCCCCCCCCCAAACACGAAAGGATAATGCCCATTTTGGACCTGACCTGATTCTGAAACCATATTGGGTAGCTGCTAAGAGTCTGTTTTTCTCTAAATATTTTACAAGTCTATTATCTTAGATATTGAAGGCAGTATGGCAATGGGACGATAATTATTTATACAATGTATGTCTCCTTTTTTAAGAATATTACGAATAAGTCCTTTAATACATTAGGAAGATTCCTTCCAAAAAGCATTAAGTAAAAAGATGCGTAAGCAGCGGAATAAGTATACTTTTAATTTTTATTAAGAAAGCACAAAGGTATTTATCTATTCCAGTGGCACAGTAATTTCTTAGCCAAAATTATTTGCTCAACTTTGGCTTCGTTAGTGTCAAATAAAGCAAAATAATTTAAAACTGATTGTTTGGGAGGGTGCGGGAAACAGGGAAATGGCAGCATGTTACTTGGCATTCGCCTTTTCAGCAAGGTTACTCCCTATGTTGACAAAGAATTATTTACACAGTTAAGGGAATGTGCAGGCGTAGCGGAATTTGCAATAAGTTGCTGGGCAGCCGGTTTAGTATTAGTAGTATAGACTTGTGCACCTACTGACCTCAACTTTGACCTCAACGCTGGCCTCGAGCAGCCCGTTCTGATTGTGCTTCGCGTTCCGTCCCTGCGACGAGTCGGAGAGGGCTTCCGCGTCGATCTCTTCGGACGAGCTGCCGTCAGGAATCTCGGCCTGAACAAAAAGCAATGAGGTTCAGAATTTATAATTTTTTATAGATTAAGAAATTCACCGTGCCGAGCTGTGTCGCTTAGCGGCTTTATTAAAATAATACTACCACCCTTTCTCTTATTTTGGGTGCCGTAAAAGGCAACTAAAGACTGCACATAAATCCAACAGCATAGTGCGGCGATGGGCTCACCACCTGCCACGCTGAGCACATGTGCAGTCGCTATTTGGTGAAAAGTGGACTATGGTAGAGGAGTAAGAGGACTGCTTTTGCTATCCTCATTGCCTAGTCTTTGATTAACCCTTCGGGGATAATAGTGATTATATATGTGTTTATATAAGTGTCTATATAAGGTGGTATTAAATCAATGGCGTATATTTACAGTACAGGTATTTTACGCAATAATAAAAGTATTTTCCCCAATAAACATTAGTATTTTGTCATAGGTTTAGATTTTAATTTTTCAAACAAATCAATTTATTATTTGATAGGCAAAAACTGCATCATATTATTAGGTGTCTCGATGAAATCACTCACACATGAGACTGCATTGTGGAAGTCGTCGCAGTCGTCAGTGTGAGAACAACGACTTCTACAATGCAGTCGCATGGGTGAGTGAAGGCATATACAGTGAATGCGTTCCCACCGCGGCGTCAAGCAAATTGTTGTGTATTGCAATATCGACCATAAGGATCAATTTCTGTTAAACAACATAGTATCTTAAATTAAAGAAAGACAAAGAAAAATATATGTTTTATTGTAAAGCTTAATTATAACTACTATCTAAAGAAAATAGTTCACTTAACTTAACACCAGACTCTTTAGATAGGGAGTAAGCTATACAATAAAAAAAAATATTTTTCTTGGTCTTTAATTAATTTAAGATACTAGAAGATACTAAGTTGTTTAAAAGAAATTGATCCTTACGAATGACTCTTTTGGGTGGTATCATAAAATACAGGATGTTTATTTCACATTTCACCGGTTCCATTTAAGGCACAAGCAGGTTATTTTTCAAAAATTTTTAAATAAATGCAGTTTCAATAATTTTTGAAAATTAAGGAATGTTTCCGTTCAGCAAAATTTGCCATCATCAATATTAAAGGTACTTTTCCTCCAACCACGGTCTTTTTTTCCAGCCTGTATATCAGTTGGAGAAGGTCTCATTCACCCTCGACTACAAATCTAGTGATAACTTTGTAACAGTTATCATTAGATTAAATCTAGTGATAACTGTTACAATAGTCGAAGTAAGAATCACCGCTAAAAGACCAGCCTTCATATAGAACAATCCGCATCCAAATCGGATCAACTGTATAAGAGCTACGTTGCCAAAGACAGACATACCAACCTCGGGACCCCCCTTTTTTGGCCACCCTTGGTTTACTATTATTAAATATGTATTTTATATTAGGTCGCCGTCGTCCTATAACTCAATTCCATAGTTATTCCAATCTCAATTTCTTTGGTAAAAATATAATATTTTACCATTCACTGTGCTTGACTGTACCACGCGTAATTTTTGTATGTAGAAGTTTGCTATCAAAGTACATATTTTTTTTTATATGGAGCTTGTTAATAAAATCAAAACTCTTTGAACCAAAGAATGTTATGTAAAATTAAGAAGACTAAATTACCTTCATCTCATTTTTGAAAGTAAAATAATTTAAAGTCCCCTTTTTTATTATTTAATAACACAAGTTTATTTTTTTCCTTTAAAATAGCAACAGTCTATTAAATTGGCAACACCTGCGATTCAAATAAACAACGTTTTATTTTTGCTGTAAGAGCTGCGTGAAAGGGACAGCGCTACAAAAATAGTCGGCGTGTTTGTCAACCAAAGTATCAGAATAGCTACTTGTTCCACAATAAAACGCAAATGACGTTTGGTTGACGTTTTGAAAACGTCACCTTTCGTTATTGATATTAATGTCATAATTGTCATTAGACATTAGAAGACGGCCACCACACGTTCTACTTGCTCGTTGAGTTTTGTTGCGTTTACTGTTTTGAGATCTTTTTACGACCTACGCATACTCCCCTGACTTGAACCTTGCCTGACGTTGACTGTGCTGTGCTTCTGGACTCTCGATTTTACCGAACCATTTGAAACCTGCGTTTCTTCCAAGGTCTGTTGCAGTACAGCGCGGTACAGCGCAGGCTTGTGTTCTGCCCTCCCGAAAGGCGACTAAGCGAATCCTCATAAGATGCATATTCATAATGCCCACGATAATGCAAGGATTTCAAAAATTTCTTTTGAATCCCTTCGATCCGGTTGACATGCACGCATAATATGGATTCCACACTATACAGGCAAAGTCCAAAATAGATCGAACGAAACTAAAATATAACAATTTTAAAGTATAAGCTTGTTTAAATGGCTTAGAAATTCTTAAGATGAACCCAAGTTGACGGTAAGCCTTTTTGACTATATGATCAATATGAACATTATATGACAACTTGAAATCCATAATTATACCTAAATCACGCACTGATGTGACCCTACTTAGATTTTCATTATTTATTTGGTAATTAAAGATTATAGGATTTCGATTGCGGGTATATGTTATAACAGAGCATTTGTCAAGATTTAGATATAGTTGATTTGACCAGCAATACCGAGATATTCGCGTGAGGTCCGATTGCAATAATAGACAGTCGTTTATTTCAGCAACAATCCTAAAGATTTTTGCATCATCCGCATAAAAAAGATGATTTGAATTATGTAAAATATTCCCCATGTCATTGACATAGAGAATGAATAGTAACGGGCCTAAATGAGAACCCTGCGGAATCCCTGAGTGATTTTCTAGAAATCTAGAGATATAACACTTTATTGAAACCGCCTGATTACGATTTCTTATATACGAGTCGATCCATCGCAAAAGATCACCATGTATTCCAACTGTCCAAAGCTTTTCTATAAGTAGGTCATGGTTAATTTTATCGAAAGTCTTAGTAAAATCGGAATAGACTACGTCCACCTGCAACCTCTTATCCATGGCATCAACAAGAAAACCAGAGAATGAAAGCATGTTCGTTTCAACAGACCGTCCCATACAAAAACCGTGCTGGTTAGGAGAGATGTGGTTCTGCAGTGCACCCATCAGTTTACGTGTAATAATTTTTTCAAACATTTAACAAACAGATTAGTTTTAGATATTGGTCTGTATTGAGAAACATCATATCTTTTGTCGTTTTTAGGAATAGGTGTTACAATAGCTTGCTTCCACATATTTGGATATTTTCCGTCGTTTAAAGATTTTTGATAAATAATACTGAGAGGTAAAGCTAACTGATTCGCCAAAGTACGAATAAACAGTGGATGAATACTATCATACCCAGCACCCTTGTTTATATCTACGCTTTTAAGTTCAGAATACACTAATTCAGTGGTGATTACTATAGGGCCGATATTAACGGGTGAGTTTGGAGGTGGGCAGTCAGGATCATAAGCAACAGGTCGTGGCGATGTTTTTACGAAGACCGAGTTAAAATAATTATTAAATAAATTGCTGGTATCCTCTCCAGATGTCGAAGTATGTCCATTTAGATTAACTGTTTGAGGTATATGATTAGTAGATAATTTTGAATTAACGAAAGACCAGAAAAACTTAGGACACATTTTAATTTTTTCTTCGGTAAACTTTATAAATTTTTGATAGTCAGTTTTTTGAATTTTAGACTCTCTTTTACGAAGCATTGAAAAAGTTTGATAGTCTTAAGGGATTCACTTAGTATGATATTTTCGTTTTTCTTTAGATATCTTAATCAGTGATAAACCATACCAAGGTGGGAAGCGCGCTTTATTAACTGTTTTACGAGTAGGAACATATTTTCGGATTAAATTATTAATGATATCGTAACAGACATGCACCACAGAATCAACATCAATAAAATCTTGCAATCTAGAATACCAGTCAATAGAAGCAAGCTCAGCTTTGATCGCGCCGTAGTCAGCACGGTAAAAGAGTTTCCTAAAAGTCAGGTTTGGTAGTAATGGTATATGAGTATCAAGAGTTAACTCAACCACCAGCGACTTGTGATGTGCGTCTTCTGCGGTGATAGGGTTAGCACAGGTTGTGACAGAGCAATCTATACTACAAAAGATCAGATCCAGCAATCTATTATTATTATTAAAAGAAGAATTAAATTGCCTTAAGTTAGCAAAACTCATAAAATCTGCTGTAATTTGTACAAAATGATTAGAATTTGGTTGCATTAACATGGACAGCGAATCCGGATCAAAATACCATTCAGCGTGGGTGACATTAAAATCACCAGTTATAAGAAATACGTCATTCGGATACTGTTCAATTAAACTACTCGTGTATTCAAAAGTTGTTATACCACCTTATGCGTCAGTCACCGAGTAAAGTGTATCATTGTTTACTGTTGTAGCAACGATTATAAGTAACACTCTGCTTGATAGCGTTCGTCCACATACACACAAACACAAATAATAACTACATACAATGTAAGTTGAAATAGGTTATTTTAATTAGAGACTGCATGCGGCAAGCGCAAGACAGGATGAAATGGCGCACATTAGGGGAGGCTCATGTCCAGCAGTGGACTAATATTGGCTGATGATGATGGTAATGAAGATTAGGTAAGTACTAGAAAGAAATAAACTCACAACCATCCGTCAGTGTCAGTGTTATGTCAACAAACTGTTAAAATAAAAGCAGACTAAGCAGAAATTACTGTCGGATACATACAATTTACGTTCGGATACACAAAAGTATGAGTTACGTACAATATAAATATATTTTTTAATAAAAAACGGGCTTCTTTTAAAATCTAGAAATTATTAATCATATAACTATTTAGTCTCCTGAATAAGGAGGTGCAGAAATTATATTGGTTCATTTTATTTTTATTTTAGTACTAAAAAAAAACAATGTCCTTTATTACTTTCTAGTGTAAAAGTCAAATAACAATTACACTCTTAGAGGGTAGGTACTCTTTCCGGTACTATTTATTGAGATAGAAATGAGAGCCATTGCTGGTTATGTTTTCGCGCAACGAGGTGAGTACTCCAGCAAACCATGTCTATAACTTATTAACTATAAAGGTACTATTTATTTCTGTTAGTGCCCCTATTTGATACTATTTGGGTAAACAGTTGACATTCTTGAAATAACAGAATTCCATGGTGAGGAAGCCAGGCGTAGGTACACATATTCAATATTCTCCTAAACCGAAAATAAAACAGATGGTCAATATTTTTTTCAATTTAACAACCGCCATAAAGTTAAAGTCAAAGTCAAATTCTTTATTCAATGTAAACCTTTACAGGCACTTATTGACGTCAATACTAATAATAATAAAAAAACAGTTAACTAACTTATTGTTAAGACTTAACAACTAATCTAAAGAGCTATAGTCTGTGCCAGACAAAAGCGCATCGCTACATCAAGTACCACTGCACGCCGAAACAGAATCGCGTCGAACCGAAATATAAGCCGTGGTCATAGAATTGTGTAAACATACGCATCCTGGTACGAGAAAAAATGGCGGGCAAGTGTCTCTCCCCTAGCGACACAAACGGCTAAAATTTATAGGTAATTTATCGTTTTTTTGGGAAGAAAGGTGAAAAATGATAAATCATAATGAATTGTTAACTTAAGTTATGACTTAAATCCTAAAGGACGGCATGGCATTAATACATGCCATACAGTCATACAAATAAATACCATGGAATAAAATTAAATATGACCTCCAATTATCGTATTGATATTGTGCTAAGTAACAGAAATTGGAGAGTTTTTGAAGTAAAATAAAGTAACGGCTGAAATGAGTTTTGGAAAACATTAGTATCTAACTAATAAGGTTGACATTTTTAATCATTTAAACATATTTTTTTATAAAAACTTAAGCATAAAAAAGTCAAAAATTAACAAGCATAAATTTGTGTGTTTTTAAATTGTTTCGTTTTTCGTCTTGGTACAAGCACAGAATAACTAATATTACTACCATTACTACCGTACAGAAGGTTCACCCTCCATCGACCCCCACGCGAAACCGAAACCCATCGCGTGACCCGAGCGTTCATATTCCGATAAGCACAGCCGACCCGATATCGATTTGGCGTCCATCTGGAGCGCAGACGTTAGCGCTTAGAGTTTTTTCAAACCATCTGAGACATCGAAAATAATGGTTTAAATTCTGGAAAAAAAGAAGTATGTCTTAGTTAAGGATCCAATCTATTCAAAGTCTCATTCAGTTACAAGATCCAATGAACTTCACTCGATAGAAAAAAAAACCCAAAGTTACCCCTTTTTGTAATGTTTTTTCAATATTATGACTAAACTACTGATACTTTACATTTAATTTTTGTACTCAACGAAAGACAAATAATTCGCAGATAAATTAGCAGAGAATCCTTTAAAGTCTATACATATAGGCAATAAAACCTATAAAACCTATAAAACGCGCCGCTTCGCTGTTATACCCGTCCCGCACCGTCGCACCATTGAGAGAGCGAGAGAGAAATACCTGGCCTTAAGCGACGACGCGCCACGTGGAGCGTGCAAGCCGAGCGGCAACCTTTACTGTCATACGCCTAGGCGGCCTTCCTGGGAGGCACGCCGGCCGAACGTACCTAAACTGCAGCACCCCACTGGTGCAAGTGGGGTAAATGACCCTTCATGCACATCTAGCTGGCACAGACCATAATCTACTCTACCTACCTAATCTACCTACCTAACCAATCTACCACCAGTTCGGATTTTGGGAGAGCCTTCGACCGAGAAGAGCTGGCAAGAAACTCAGGAGGCCTTACTTTTTTCTCCCTCTAAGTAACAATGTTACTTTACAGTGTCATAGATCTAATTAAGTAGGTACCATTGATTAAACATAATTAAGTACAATTTGTACGCATCAATAAAATTAATAATAACTAAATTAAATAATTTCAACAATTCATAATAATTGAATGAAAGAATAGTTAATAATATACTAAAAATACTAACAATAAACACTAGTACAGAGTAGACTTATTTCCATGCATTTTTGTCTGCAACATAGTCATCGATCTTATAATAAGCTTTCGCAATTAACACACATTTACATAACAAAATATCTTAACATAAAAATACAAAACGCAATATTGCATTCGTTACATACCCAAGAGAATTAATCTTTGTTTACAGGAAAATGGCTACCATTTAAAAATAATATTCATAGGTTTTTAATTTTAAACAAGATTCCATTAAAAAAGTGTTCTTCATGTGACTTGTTATATTATTTATACCATCAACAATAACAACGAATATACTTGCAGAATCTCAAAACATTGTTTACAGAGATATTGACCGGGTCCGATCGAAATTTAAAAGATAAGAACAGATTTCCCTATCTCTTATAGTTTTTGACTTTGACCCATTTAGATTGATCACCTTTTATAAACACACATGTATCTCCATCCTGTGTATAAACCGAAGCCTTACTTTATACTTGGGTGGAGATAAAAGTACGACAGGTAAAAATAATCAAAGTTTTAGAGTAATAAAGAAATAAAATAAAAAACTCCAAAGACGATGTTGCAGGTATTTAGTAATAGAAAAAGCACTTACGTCGGCGGCTATCCTTGAGGGCGAGGCCTGTGGGGGGCCGTACGGCTCCGCATCTTCGTCGCCGTCTACCACCTGAAAGAAATAGTTATATTAAGTTCACACACTTCGGTATCCGATACTAATATACTTAATTCTAATTCTAAATATTGTTTAGAAAACAAGCCGAGTTAACTGATACATAATTTAGTAATTACGAGGGTGACACTGAAAGTGTTTAGAACTGGCCACTTGTAAACAATATAATTAAAAAAAAAGTTTGAATTTTGTAAATGGAACTCTTTGTCAATATTATTCAGTTTAAATTTCATTAGTTTGTCATTTATCTTCGATTTGGCGGGAAATTGAAAAGTGCCTGTGTGACGTTAGCATGAATCTAAGCCGGGAAAATTTACGTGCAATGATTTTCTATGACTTCCGATGTCAATTAAGTCAACAAGAAAGTTACGATAGACTTCGATTGGCCTTTCACGATAAAGCCCCATCTCTTGCCACTGTCTACAACTGGTTCAATGAATTTAAGCGTGGTCGCACTAATCTCACCGATGGTCTGCGTGAGGGACGGCCTTCTACGGCGACGACTGAAGATAACATCAGTGTTGTGCGGCGTATGATAGAGACTGACAAACGAGTGACCTATCAGCAGATTCGAGCAAGCTTAGGCATCGGTATGAGTCAAGTGCGCAAAAACCCCCACGAACATTTAGCTGTCAGGAAGGTTTGCGCCCGGTGGATACCTCACAATTTGACCGAGGCCCAAAAACTCCGTAGAGTTGATTGGTGCCGTGAAATGCTTCAAAGATTTAACGGAGGTGACTCGAATGCTGTGTTCGACATAGTTACGGGTGACGAAAGCTGGATTTACTGTTATGATCCCGAAACCAAAAGACAGTCTGCTCAGTGGGTGTTTCCTTCCGATGAGTTGCCAACTAAAGTGAAGAGAGGTCGAAGCGTGGGAAAAAAGATGGTGGCTTCGTTCTTCGGAAAGACAGGTCATTACGCGACAATTGTTTTAGAAGATCAAAAAATTATAACTGCCAAATGGTACACCAACAATTGTTTGCTACTTGTCTTGGAAAAAGTTCGGGAGAAACGCCCTCGCAGTAGGATCCTCCTTCACCACGACAACGCCTCGTCGCACACCGCCAGGCAAACAATCGGCTATTTGACCTCGTCAGACGTGGAATTACTAGGTCACCCGCCGTATAGCCCTGACCTCGCACCTTGCGATTTTTATTTATTCCTAAAAACAAAAGAGAAACTTCGAGGAAAACGTTTTATGGACGCCGAGGAAGCAGTGGCTGCGTTTCAAAAGGCCGTTGAAGAGACCCCTAAGGAGGAGTGAGCAAATTGCTTTTCTCAGTGGTTCCACCGGATGCAGCGATGTATTGATGTAAACGGACACTATTTTGAAAAGATATAATAAACCTCAAAACTTACTAGTTGGCGCCTACTAGAGATGCGCCGAATGTAGGTTTAACCGAATACGAATGTTCAGCCGAACTCTCTATATTAAAATTTTAGAGTAATGAAGAAATAAAAAAAAATCCAAAGATGATGTTGCAGGTATTTAGTAATAGAAAAAGCACTTACGGCGGCGGCTATCCTTGAGGGAGAGGCCTGTGGGGGGCCGTACAGCTCCGCATCTTCGTCGCCGTCTACCACCTGAAAGAAATAGTTAAATTAAGTTCACACATTAATTCTAATTCTAAATATTGTTTAGAAAACAAGCCGAGTTTACTGATACATAATTTATTAATTAGTAAACTATTTATTTTCTAAGGAAAAATGTAAATCTTAGCAATAAATGCTTCTTATCATTATATTAAATTCTAAAAAAAATCAAATCTAAATCTCTTACTTTGCTCCACTTGCATACAAAATGTATGAGAGAGCCGCGCCGCGCCCCTTCAGTGTGGCTTGCGCTTAACCTAGATTCCCCTACGGGCCTTTTAAACGAAAAAAAAGAAGTTTGTTTCATCATGACACATTTGGCCTATTAATGCATTAATACAGTACCTTTCATACTTTATCTTAGTAGTGAATTCCCCTACAGGGCGTTTAAACACCCATCGCTTTTCCGATTTTCCAGTTGAGCTAGATTTTTTCCAGTATTTTTCCAAGTCAATGGAACCCTAACTACGCACATATTAATTTTTTTTAAACTTTGGAGACCAAAAATAATTTCAGGGTAATCCGGGTTAAGAGTCTGAAAAGAATGACGCATGCCCCCGATTTTGGCTGAGAAACCGCCTTGAGCCGAGCCAACTCGCTGCGCTCGCGCCATCCATGAGTTCGGCGCGGGTAAACTTATACCAGACATTGTCCCAATTTCGGGGTGATAAGGACAAAAATCGACCAAGCAGCCAAGACCTCACCTGTATAGGGCACCTGTAATCCATTATAATTAATTATTCTATCCACCTCACCAGACTCAGCGCCCCATGCATAGAAGCCAAGTAAACCGATAACGCCGTCCTGTACACGACGAATGCCAAGCCCACCGTGCCTTATTTGGCAAGGATGCCTGATGCCACTGCCTATCATTCAGAGCCACATTTAGGATGCTTTCCAGGGCTTCTTTAAGGTTGCAACCGCTCCAAATGACTGCGACTTGACAAAAGCTTCTGATTGTTGGCGAGCAAGACATCAGGTATTGCTTCTGAAAAGACCGGAGCGCTAAAAATTCAAAAACTTGTCTTGTCCAAAAGTTTTATGCCAGGTAGGATATTTTGAATATTGGTCGATGAACTCATTGCAACCAAATTATTCACACTTGCTCCTATTAATTTGAAGACCCACATCTCGAAGCCTGGGAAGGAGAGACTAAATGTCTCTGGCCAAAACATCCGGACTGCCCCATATAGTCCAATCATCCAAGTATATATATGTATGTAAGAGATTTATTATATATATATATAAAATAAATCACTATGTGTACGAGTATAGCCAAGCTAAAAATCAAAGAGCCCAAAGGATCACCTTGCTGTGTTCCCGACTGTGACAGAACAGGAGCATCACCAAAATCAAAGCCAAACCAAATCAAACCAAACCAAAACCAAGACAACCTCATGTGACAACATTTGTCAATATTAAGCTCCATAAAATTTACATTGCACCATTGCTTAACTCTGTATAAGTCCTCTTGAATTTGCCTTACATCTACAAAATGATCCCAATCATTTATAATTATTTTAAGCGACAGCAAATAAGAGGAATTTACAGTTTTGTACTGTGGCGCCTACGTCATCAATAAAGACAGAAAAGGGGATCGGTCCTAGGTGCGACCCCTGAGGAACAACAGACACAGCATAATAGTTTTATGACTCATGGCCACTTACAGAAAAAGTCCTTTTGCAAGAAAATAAAGAAAGAGCATGGATTGAATGGAAGGCTTTTAACCCTATTAGTGATTATGAAGTTTTTTCTAATTATCGTAAGGTATTAAAGACAGAGCGTTGTCTTTGCTACTCTGAGTACATTAAATTAGTTGAGGACAGCATACCTATTAATGTATAATATTTTTGGACATACATCAGTAAACGTAAAAATGTCTCGTAAAAGTATTCCACCAACAATGTATTGTAAAAATACATCGACAAGTTAGTGACCCTACTGAAATGAGTAACTTGTCTTCGTCTTACTTTTATTCGGTATTTGACCCTTCTAACTTAAAACCTTATACATGGCTGCCGAATTTTAATTAAAATTATATTGTAATAGTGTTTTAATGATCCTATTTTGCAATGTCTGTAGTTTTATTAAATTGGTTTTCGCTGCTGATCCCCATACCTCAATCAGATAATTAAAATGAGACTTCACAAGTGAGTAATAAATATTATATCGTACCTGCTTCGGAAGGTTGCGTACTATACCCCGCAATTTATCTCTCAGTGCTGTCAGTTTTGACCGAACTCTTTCGATGTGTGGCTTCCAAGTCAAATAAGTATCAAAAATAAGCCCAAGATATTTCTCCTCCTTTACTTGATTTATGGTTTCGCTATTAATTGTAAGTGGGTTATGTTTGCCAATTTTTTTGCTTTTTGTACAAAATATAATGGAATTTGTTTTATTGACGTTGATTGTTAATAGATTTGACTGAAACCAAAGATGCATTTCCAGGTCCTGCTGTGCTTGATTTATAACTGAATCAATTGAATGACCACAGTAGAATAAAATAGTGTTATCGGAGTAGAGTGTGACGTCCCCCCTAAGACCGAGTTCATGTATATTATTAATATAAATTAGAAATAGTAAAGGTCCAAGAATCGATCCTTGGGGCACGCCGCATGATATTGATTGGGGCTTACTTATTTTGTCCCGTATTTTGACGATCTGACTTCTATTTTTGAGGTATGACCCAAACATTTCATAGGCTTTTTCGACAATACCGATGTTACGCAGTTTCATTAAAAGTAGTTTATGGCTAACCGTATCAAAGGCCTTTTTAGGTCTATAAAGACCCCTAGAGATAGTTGCTGAGAGTGTATTTGACTTAGCTCGGAAGCCGTATTGCTTTTTGAAAAGGAAATCAGTAGTAGAAAGATAATGTTCTAATCGGTTATGTAGTACTTTTTCAAACACCTTCGACAGAATGGGCAATACAGATATCGGGCGATAATTTCCGGGATCTGTTCTGTCACCTGATTTAAAGATGGGTGTGTGGGCTGTTTGTATATCGCTACAATATCAAGTGAAAAGGCTTCAACATATAAAAAGTGGTTTCCTTCATCATATTGCTCCCTTATAGAATCGTGATTTAGGTTGTGGACGTAAATCGATACACCGCCGCCTCTTGACTTCGGTCTAAAGTTATAATAATGTGTAGTTTGGCAACTTCTGCCTTAGAGCTTTGTTTTCATCTTTTATCCAAGTCTCCGTTAAAATAATAACATGGATTCTCGTATTGAAGGCTTCCATCACGCATCTTAGTTGTAAATCGCATGTAAGCGAGAAATAGCAAGGGTCCTATTATGCTTCCTTGAGGAACACCATATTCAACAGAAAGATAATCTTTGATAAGATTATACGGCACACCTCATTATACCAAGTTGATACAACTTCCCGAAAAGTATGAATACTGAAATTGTGTCAAACGCTTTTGTGAGTCTAATTGCCTCACAATGTAGTCAGTGAGCTGATATACTGCATCGTCAGTTGATTTGTTTGTTCTGGACATATAGGGTAGCTGTTAAGGGTCTGTTTTTCTCTAAATATTTTACAAGTCTTTATCTTAGATATTGATGGCAGTATGGCAATGGGACGATAATTATTTATACAACGTATGTCTCCATTTTTAAGAATAGGAGGAATAAGTCCTTCAATATATTAGGAAGATTCATTTCAAAAGCATTGAGTAAAAATATGCGTAAGCGGCGGAATAAGTATACTTTTAAGAAAGCACAAATTGTATTTATCTATTTCAATGGCACAGTAATTTCTTAGTCATAATTATTTGCTCAACTTCGGCTTCGTCACTGTCAAATAAAGCATTAAAACTGATTGTTTGGGAGGGTGTACGAAACAGGAAAATGGCAGCATGTTACTTGGCATTCGCCTTTTCAGCAAGGTTTCTCCCTATGCTGAAAAGAATTATTTGCACAGTCAATGGAATGTGCAGGCGTAACGGAATTTGCAATAAGTTGCTGGGCAGCCGGTTTAGTATTAGTAGTATAGACTTGTGCACCTACTGACCTCAACTTTGACCTCAACGCTGGCCTCGAGCAGCCCGTTCTGATTGTGCTTCGCGTTCCGTCCCTGCGACGAGTCGGAGAGGGTTTCCGCGTCGATCTCTTCGGACGAGCTGCCGTCAGGAATCTCGGTCTGAACAAAAGCAATGAGGTTCAGATATTTATAATGTTTTATAGATTAAGAAATTCACCGTGCCGAGCTGCGTCGCTTAGCGGCTTTATTAAAAGAATACTACCACCCTTTCTCTTCTTTTGGGTGTCGTAAAAAGCGACTAACGGACTAAAGACTGCACATAAATTCAACAGCATAGAGCGGAGATGGGCTCACTACCTGTCACGCTGAGCACATGTGCAGTCGCTATTTGGTGAAGAGTGGACTATGGCAGAGGACTGCTTTTGCGGTCCTCATTGCCTAGTATCTGACTAACCCTTTGGGTGATTATATAAATTAAAACACAGCATGCATTATACAACAAGTAAACACTGAGCACATGTGCTAGGCAATTACATACATGCATGCGGTTCACGACTATTATCCACGACTAGCCAATGAGGACCGCAGAAGCAGTCCGCTGCCATGGTGGATGTGGGGACACTCGAGGTGTCGTTTTCCCATAGCGTACGAGGGCGGTTTGATAAGTCCATGACTTTGGAAAGAAGAAACACTCTTTTTACATATATTTTATTTTTATTTTTCTACATAATCTCCTTTCAACTCTACGCACTTAGTCCAGCGATGTTCCAACCTCATCAACCCATCAAAATATTTTTTGTCAAACCCTGAAAAATAGGCCTCAGTTTCGGCTACCACCTCTTCGTTTGACGATAATCTTTGCCCGCGAAGCCGTTTCTTCATGTTTGGGAAAAGGAAAAAGTCACAGGGGGCTAAATCTGGCGAATACGGAGGGTGTGGCAATAATTCGTATACTAATTCAACAATTTTTGATGTCCCGATTGCAGACGAGTGGGCCGGTGCATTATCCTGATGAAATAGATTTTTTTCTTTGCTAAATGCGGTCGTTTCTTGATTAACTTTTTATTGAATCTATCTAACAATGCAGCATAGTAAGCTCTGGTTATTGTCTTGCCTTTATAAAAAAAAACGATGTAAATAACCCCTTGGCTCTCCCAAAAGACTGTGGCCATCACTTTACCAGCCGAGCAAACAGTTTTTGTCTTCTTTGGAGCACGTGCCCCGGTAGAAGTCCATTGCTTCGACTGTTGCTTAGTCTCTGGTGTATAATGTTGGACCCACGTTTCGTCAACTGTTATTTACCGACGCATAAACTCACACGGATTGCGATTATACATGGCTAGGCATTCCTCAGAAACTGTTACACGTTTCGTCTCTGGTCGACTGTTAGTAAACGCGGCACCCATCTTGTAGAAAGCTTTTTCATGCCCAGAATATCATGCAAAATATAAAAACTCGTTCAGTCGAGATGTGCACAGCATCACTTATTTCGCGTATCTTCACTCGACGGTCTGCCAAAACAATATCATGTATTTTATTTTTATTAACCATGCCCTCCGTAGTGACATCAATCGGCCTTCCTGGGCGCTCCGCGTCATTAGTGGTAGTACGTCCACAACGAAATTCAGTGAACCACTTATGTACCATCCCATGAGAAGGCGCAGAATCACCATAATACTTTTTCAATTTGTCTTTGGTCTGCTTAATAGTTTTACTACGTAAAACATAGTGTTTAATTAGCACTCTAAACTCGCTTTTCTCCATTTTCAAAGAATACTTAGAAGCCGCCTAACTTTTTGTTTCTAAAAAGCTTGTTTTCGCGCCAAATTTGAAAAAAGAACGGCATGCGCTTCGTAGTGAGTTTCCAAATATGAGAAAAAAAAATATTAAAAAGTTTTTATTCAACCTTAAAGTCAAAACCGGACTTTTAGCGGCAGTCGTCCCGCGCCCCGAATAAAGACAGCACATACCGTAATCCATCTTTGATTTGTCTATCGCGTACTCCCAGGTATACTTACATAGGTACTTACATTACGTTACGAACGTACACACGGCGTCAGATCAACCTACCCTAAACTGTCAAATTTCTCCAATGAATATTGATCCTTATACCCTAATAATAATGTTCAAAGTTGATTGTAGAAATTTGACAGTTTTGGGTAGGTTGATCTGACGCCGGGTGTACTTACATATATCACGACCTTAAAAACAGAATAAAATAAATAATTAATATGCAACTAACGTGATTTTTATTTTTGATTTTTTTATCGATATTAAAAAGGTTATATATTATAATGTAGTGTCTAATGTTGTATAGAAATTAATACGGAACCCTTCATGCGCGAGTCCGACACAAATTACGCGACTGCAAAAGATGTTACACAGGACATATTCAAAGGGGAGATTATCTCTAGAGGAGATCTCTTCCAGCCAACCCTAGCTGTGATGGAAAAAGATATATTCGGCACTAATTGTGCTATACCGAGTGCCGTACTCAGAGACGTCAATTAAGTTTTAATGACTAAATAATTTAAATCATGATTTAAATCAGGTATTTTTTTAATGAAAATCATTGATTTATATCAATTTTAAATGTTATATTATCTAGTATACTTAGTATACTAGATAATATAATATACAATAAACAATAAAATATACAATAAAATACTGTCAAAGAGTTTACATAGAATCAGTAGTCTCAAAAAATAATTTTGTATGTAAGTATTAGGACTAAAAATATTATTTTTCTTAGGTTTTTATTTAGCTTTAGCTATTTTTCAATAAATAAAATTTATCATGAGCTCTAATAAACAGCAACTTTCAGTATGAGATACTGAATCATACATCAAATCAGTCTTAACTTAAAAACTTGCATGCAATTTGTCTTCAACTGTAGCAAATCAATTCAGAAATCAGTTTTTTATTTCTTAAATAATGGCTTCGTGCAAGCAGCACATTAGGCCAGTGTCAAGTTTTTAATAGTAATTATTATTTTCTTTACATTAAGTGGATGATGATATATGCAAAGGAAAAAACAAAATAAAAATTAATGACTAGGCAGATTGGTCTCTGACCTTAGCCTGTTCCTTCCTTCAAGAAACAAATTAAATTGAAAAAAAAATTTTGTCACCCACCGCATCTGTGTGTAACTCATGAACCTATAGGTATTATATTTGGACTATGCACTATGAACGTAACAGCGAGCCGAGTGAGAAGCATAAAAAGTAGTAGTTAGTCTCTTTCAATAAGGTGTCCATGTTTCTTTAATATTTACCGGGACACAACAACTAACAAAACTGTTATTTAATTTTATTTAAAGTAGATTTTTCAATCGTCACATAAATTTCGCTCGCCTGTGGAAAGATAAGCCGCAATGGGGTATTCTCTTTTACATTCCCTTACGCAACAAAAGTGTACACCATTTATTCGATTACATCTATGATTTTCACTAATATTTTCGCAATGCAAGTAATCACAATAACGAACGATTTTAAAACATGACACCAAGAGTTAACACTGTCAAAGTCAATAACAACATATCATTCATAATAATTAAGATTATCGTATATCGTGTTGTAACTTCAAAGCTTGGATCATCTAAACACTAGATACACAATTAACGCTCTCAAAGTGACGCCTCAAACTAATGCTCCAACAAGAGGGACAGCATTGGATTGCTGTCAGTTGTCATTTGACATTGCCGTCCAAATTTAATACCTATTAGGGTGAAGATAAGGCAGAGTTTCAAAATGAGTTGTGAATGTGATTATTCGAAAACAAAATTGTAAGTACCTATATAATAATTGGAACCACTTTTTCGAACGTATTTTTAATGGGATTGTGTATCTAGTGTTTAGATGATCGGAGCTTCAAAGGAGCGGATTTCATCATTGCATATTTATTAATTTAAGTATAAATTAAAAGCCGTGTCGCGTGAAAGAATACAACCACCCCCTTTTTTCCCTTGGGTGTCTAAATTGCGACTAACGAACTAAAGACTGCACATACATCCAACAGCATAGAGCGGCCTTGGGATTGAACTTAACCATAAACTTTAATAATAATCACTATCTCAAAAAAGTTGTTGATTTAAATAAACAGCAATATGTCGAGTCTTTATTCATGATTATTTTACTAAAGACTTGTTTTTGTAGGCTCATTGTTATTTGACAAACAAAAACTATTTCCCCTAGGGCAAGAAAAGCTATTTTTTCCTCGCTCTGGAACGCTACAATGACGGTCTTTTTGAGCTAGAGGGGGAAAAAATAATTAAGAATAAAATCGTGGGGCGCGTGAAATTTCTGTTAAGGCTAGGTGTAAGTGAAAAATTTAAATAACACGTTCTTAGAATGACTTTTTGAAGTAGTAAACAGTAAAATTAAAATCTGCAAATATTATGAAATATTGTTGAGGCTTTATTCTGTAAAATACACCCGATGGAAACACGATTTGATGAAGTTGGCTCGATAGAATAATTTCACAAAGTTACATATTTTTGTGTCATTTTATCTTCTTTTCCAGGTTTTACTCTTAAAATAAGTGATTTGATATTATGATTCATTTACCAAAATAAAATTCATAGATAAATTGAGGAATTATAACCGATCTTCTTTTATTTATTACATCTATCAATTTTTTTAAATATTAAACGTTATTTCTCGCGCCGCTTCGCTGTTATACCCGTCCCTTACCGTCGTACCGTCGAGCGAGAGAGAAGCGCTTGAAATACCTCCCCTTAACAGTAAAAACGTAGCATGATATGCATGGTTGACTAACCATTCATATCATGCTACGCCCCACGATTTTATTTTTAATTAGCTTTTAAATATTTTGTAGCTTTTAGTACATTATCTACATCATTATCTTTCTTTTCAATAAAACAGTTTAACTACAAAAAAAGAACTTTTTTTAAAATTTTTTTTATAATTTTTTGCATTACTACTAGTCAATGAAAGGGTCATTTGATACCAATATTGAGGCGGTTGAACAAAAAAAATGTAATCCACCATTTTGTGGAGAGGCCATTTTGAGTTTACAATGATACTGAACAATTGTATTGTCATCAGAACTAAAGGTGTGTGCCAAATTTCAGATCAATTGGTCAACAGGAAGGGGGGCAACATTTTAAGTAGGTACTTTTGATCCAACATCAACAAAACAACATCAACACCCTGTGTGTTGATGTTGTTTTCAAGCTCAATAAAATCGTTTAATAAAAATTACTATCTTCGCTCACACTAATTATCTAGCCCGACTCCCAAGTTAAGCTTCTTTTAACTGACAGAAACAAACATACATTTACGAAAAAACACCCAGACTCGAAATCAGTTTAGAAGGACCCCTGGGGGGCGATCATACTAAATTATCTCAACCAAATCGCAACTGAGGCGCAGCCGTTCTGCCGACTTCGTATAGCGCTAAGGCGTGTGTCAAACGCGATAGCACTATAAAAGTACGTCTAACGACGGTTCAGTTGTGTTTTAGTTGAGATTATTTAGCGTGATCGCCCCACATAACCGGCGTACTAACCACTCGACCAAGACGAAAAGTCGTCAAAATCGGCATAAATAATGGACACCCTACATTTCTAGGCACTATTTTAGTATTTAAATAACAAGTACAAACAGTGCTGACATATCTTTCATAATAATTTATAATTGCATATCGTTTTGTAACTTCATATGAGCGGATTCCATCATTATAAACCGAGATTTTTCATTGGTTTTGGAGCCGAAACCCTGTATGTTTATCATCAGTAGAAGCTAAATTAGCCCCTCAGGACGACTTTGTCATTTTCTTAAACTTGACACTTTCCTAACTTGTCTCATTTTTAACTCGGCTCTTTCTTGGTTGGTCTCTTTTGCAAAGTTGACACTTTTCCAACTCGTCTCCCCTCCGGACGACTTTGTCATTTTCTTAAACTTGACACTTTCCTAACTGGTCTTATTTTTAACTCGGCTCTTTCTTAGTTGGTCTCTTGTTTAACTTGACACTTTTCTAAATCATATTTTTTTCAAGATTAACTAGACTGGATGCGTACAGCCCAGTTCATAAATATGTGTACACTTTAGTACCTTGTCACTTTAATCGCTTTGACAATTCGTGTATGGCAGTTTAAACAGACATTAAATAGACAAGCCAAGGTACTAAAATGTATACATATTTATGAACTCGACTGTACCTACAATCATAAATGAGTTTACATACATCTTAAAGCGTTCCGACGTAAGGGCCAATGGGTTACCACAGCGTTGTTTCTTATGAAAACTTAAAGCAGCTGTTAATCTAAAATTATTCATTTTTAGGAAAAGTTCTTGGACAAAAGTTATTTAATATCATGTATACTTTACCCTTCTTTCGGCTTAGTACCCCCTTTCCGACTGCCGTTGTGTATAAATTTAGTCACGCACGTCATTAATGAGGGAACACAAAGTGGCAATGCTGCAATGCAAAAAACCTGGCACCTACTGGCTACCCCTCCCCTGTTCCGAAGAATAAACGAAACTTGGGTGCCTTATTATCATACTTGACAAAGAAAAAGAAAAAGCCGTTTTAAAAATAAAACGAGTTATGAAAGTGTCAACTTTGCAAAAGAGACCAACTAAGAAAGAGCCGAGTTAAAAATTAGACGAGTTATGAAAGTGTCAACTTTGCAAAAGAGACCAACTAAGAAAGAGCCGAGTTAAAAATGAGACAAGTTAGGAAAGTGTCAAGTCTAAGAAAATGACGAAGTCGTCCTGAGGGAAATTAGCTTGTAAAACTAAAAATATGAGCATAAAAAAATCATTAAAAAATATCAATAAAAAATTGAAGAACCCTTAGTACGGGACGATCTAATAAAAGTCAACGACCGAGGCGCTTCAAACGCGCCGTCTTACTATGAACTAGAACGTTACTATGTGTTTTCGACAAAAAGTCACTTTTACAACTTTTTTATCTTTGGTCGTAAAGCGATTATTATTTCTTAGATAGGTGCAACACTTTTTTTTTATTGTAACGTTTTCGGCTCCAAAGCCAATGGAAAATCTCAGTGTATATTTATTATTTTAGTATTTATTTGCAAAGTTCAGCTCGAAAAACGTAAAAATACAAATATTTACTAATTTTAAAACATGTACCTCAGGTACGAATTAACTCCCATAGAACATTTTTTATTCACCAGTGGCAACATTAGAAAAAAATATGTTACTACTTTTTAGCTCGGCCGTTCTCGACCGTTTTTCTACTTTCATGTAGAACAGAGAAAAACCTACCTTATTGTAATGTGGTAGGGTCATAGGGTGTAAATTTGTAATAGTAGTAAATTGAAGTGCGCTGTCCAGTTCAACGAGATATAGGTTCATGGTGTAACTAACTTCATAGGCGAGCAAGCCAGCTTTGTGAGTTCCTCAAACAATCTATAAAAACTTACGCAGTATTATGTGTGTAAAGTTAGTAGTAAAGGTAGTTTGTTAATGTTAGTTAGAAGAGAGCGGATTTATAAAGTTCGCGAAGCCCGGTTGCAAGCCAAGTTGCGAGAGAGACGTAAAGATGACGTAAGCTTCCTAAGATTTATTTAAACGCAGTTGAGTAGTTTAACCAGAGGTGGACATTTGGCAGACGTTGTTTTCCATAAGTAATTGCCAAGCCTAAATAAAGTATTTTTGAAAAAATACCTATTTTTTTTCATTTCAATATAAATAAATTTTATAAAACAAGTTGTAGAAAAAGCACTTACGTCGGCGGCTATCCTTGAGGGCGAGTCCTGTGGGGGGACGTACAGCTCCGCATCTTCGTCGCCGTCTACCACCTGAAAGAAGATAGATATTAAGTTCACACATTTCGGTATCCGATACTAATATAGGTACTTAATTCTAATTCTAAATATTGTTTAGAGAACAAGCTGAGGTTTCTGATATATAATTAAAAATGTAAATCTTAGCAATAGAGGCTATCTTTATCTTAAATACTTTTAAAAAATCAAGTCAAAATCTCTTTATTCAATTAATTTAAGAGCGTAAGGCGACCCATACGCTCAGTTAATAGTGTAATCTATCAGTATTTATTTAATTTTGTGATATTTACTGATCGTGTAGTCTAGCTGGTGTATTGACGAATGTCAGTATTTATTTCGGATTTCTAGATTTCACAATTCCATATTGACAGATTGGGATAAATACTGACATCTGTCAATATACTACACCATTAATAAAATACTGTGGTCGGTCAGTACGCATCGATACAGCAATGGAGACGGACACGCTTGAAAACCAAAGCTTGTATGGCTATTGGTTTAAAAAGGCGAATAAAAAGGAAGCAATTGACTAAATATTGGCTAAAATGAAAGAAAAAAAACACACATAATTTATTGTTTTGAAAATCAGCTTTATATATGGTTACACCATTCTTAAAAATGGCATTTTAAAATCATTTTCAAAATCTTCCGTATAACCACGTAGTTTAATTTCAGCCAATAAATTCAAATGTGTGTATTCTTCTCTCTCTTTTTTAGCCAATATTTAGTCCATTGCTTCCTTTTTATTCGCCTTTTTAAACCAATTGCTAAGATAATTTAAAGCCGCACAAAATTTGGTTTTTGACGCATCCATTTCACACGTGTGGGCTTATAGAGATAAAATACTAAATGTGTAGGCTTTCTTGTTCACTCCGATAATGAAATGAAAGGAGACCGGCGAAATTGGGCCTAACTATTACAGGACTTTAACTAAAATTCATTGTGTAATTTTTAATAACTTGTGGCATAAAAAACACCTAATATTTCTATGGGGAACAATTTATTGTAATTACAAAGTATTTCACTACCTGTTTATCAACCAAGGACGCATATCACGTGTAGTCGAAGGATAACGTTGCCAGTAAAAAACTACATGTTGTTTCGACTCACACTGCTAGAATATACTGCCTTAGTATTCTAGAAGTGGTGAGACACCGACCATTGCTTCCGATTGTACTTCTTTTAAAGATAAACTTCATAAACAGTGGCATTCGTTTCACGCGTAACAATGCTTTATAGGTTTACATTTGATCAAGACGAAGCCAAACTGTCAGTTATACTATACAACAGTGAATGCTCTTACGGTTACATACCAAATAAACAATATAAATAGTTAAATAAAAAGTATTAGCTATTTGTTTGATTTACGTAAACTAAGCTCACTTTGAGTTACTTAACTCCCAATTTCTGTGTTATCCCGTAGAACTGATTTATAATTGTCATATTGTGGTAATCCGCTGGTTTTGATCTACAAAGCCGCATATAAATCATCAGTGTAACGGTCAAGGCCCAAGGTCCTAAGGAACTTCGCCAATCTCCTTTATCAGTATTTATCTTATTATTGGATCACAGTATTAACTGAGCGTCTAGAAGTCGCCAACTGTCGTTATACCTGGCAGTCTTCGTGACCGACAAGGGGTTGTAAAATAAGCACTTTACATCGTCCAAAACATCTTTTTTAACCTACCAGGGTTAAAAACCTATAATGGTGGTCCCATTCATTACTCATTTTCAAACTGTGGAAAAGAATGGGTGCAAGAAACTGCACAGAAGTAACGACACTTACAAAAACATATAATTAAGTCGTTATCTAAAGTGGAAGATAATAAGCTGAAGACTATTTATTTATACCTATATAAAAATATTTTAAAATTATTAAAGTCTTTTATTAACATCAACAATAAATTCGTCTTAGTAGCTAACTTCCTCGTATGAACTCAGATTGGAATCACAATAAAAAAAATTATTTAGGTCTTTCAGTAATAATCAGTTGTTTTATTAACTAAAAATGTGCTAAAGACTATTATAAAAATTATTATAACACTAATTTAACATTAACTTAACAATAAATTCGTTTTAGTGGCTTACTTACGCGTAAGAAGGCGTCTTACTTTTCTTTGCAATCACAATCAAATTTTTAATTTAAGTGTTTTAGTTGTAATCAGTTTCTGCTCTTAGTAACTAAAATATGAACCTCAACTAAGAACTAAGACTAGCCTTTTAGGAATTTTACTAAGATGACACACACCATATTAGTAATAAAAAATATACAGATCTGAATTGACTTAACCTATTAGTTTTTTATGCAGTCATGCACCAGAGATAGATAGTGACCTCTTCGGCGCTGACCACGGTCGAGTGTCGGTTTTTTCTCACAAATCAAAGGGAATTTGCCGCAAGCGCTTGCGAAGCGTCCACACGTTTGTGCGCACTCAGTCTCGTTTGTGCACAAAATATGTACCTACCTATTCTAAAATAATTACCGGGTACTGTTTTGATGATTTTTTTATTTCTTCGAGACGAGCGCAACTTATTGCAGACGATAGTGTCTGCAATAAGTTGTGCTCGTCTATAAGTGACAAAATCTGAATGCTCTAATTTTTTTACGTTCACATTATGTAAGTCAACAATTCATTATATTTAGGTAGGAAATTTTATTAATTTTAAATCTTTTTGATATCACTTGAAAGCTAATAATATAACCTTTCGAATGATATACCACAATCAATAATTCATTGCATAAAAATGGTAAAAACTTGTCTTTATCAGTCCGCGATGAAGTGATTCCGGTTTATTGCTCGCCAGTGTAGTTAAAAAACAAAATGCATAACAGCTAATGTCTTATTTTCTCAAACACGTTTTCCCAAACTTTCAAGTCGATCTACTAAAAATGATAGTTTAAACATATCTTATAAACTTTATAAGATACATAACATAGGTGCAATACGGCAGAATGTCGTTATGTAAGCAAAAAATAGCAAGGGTCCTATTATGCTTCCTTGAGGAACACCATTTTAATATATATACATTACATACCATATCAACATTCAGTTTGTCACTTACAGCGTCATCTACCATAATCACATTGCGTCCGATTCAAAAGATAATTTTTGATAAGATTATGCGGCACACCCTATAAACCAAGTTGACTTTCCGAAAGGTATGGGTACTAAAATTGTGTCAAACGCTTATGTAAGTCCAATTGCCTTACAATGTAGTAAGTGATGTATTATTATTAGTATTATGTACTGCATCGTCAGTTGATTTGTTTGTTCTGAAATCATATTGGGTAGCTGCTAAGAGTCGTTTTTCTCTAAATATTTTAAAAGTCTATTTTAAGAAAAGGACAAATAAGTCCTTCAATACATTAGGAAGATTCCTTCTTTCAAAAAGCATTGAGTAAAACGATGCGTAAGCGGCGGAATAAGTATACTTAATTTTTTTTTAAGAAAGCACAAAGGAAAAGAAAGCTCAATCTATTCCAGGGGCACATAATTTCTTAGTACTTAATAATTATTTGCTCAACTTCGGCTTCGTCAGTGTCAAATAAAGCAACCGAGTTTAAAACTGATTGTTTAGGAGGGTGTGAGAAACAGGAAAATGGTTGCAAGTTACTGGCATACGCTTTTTCAGCAAGGTTTCTCCCAATGTTGACAAAAATTATTCGCACAGTTAAGGGAATGTGCAGGCGTAGCGGAATTTGCAATAAGTTGCTGGGCAGCCGGTTTAGTATTAGTAGTATAGACTTGTGCACCTACTGACCTCAACTTTGACCTCAACGCTGGCCTCGAGCAGCCCGTTCTGATTGTGCTTCGCGTTCCGTCCCTGCGACGAGTCGGAGAGGGTTTCCGCGTCGATCTCTTCGGACGAGCTGCCGTCAGGAATCTCGGCCTGAACAAAAGCAATGAGGTACAGAATTTATAATTTTTGATACATTAAGAAATTCACCGTGCCGAGCTGTGTCGCTTAGCGGCTTTATTAAAAGAATACTACCACCCATTCTCTTCCCTTGGGTGTCGTAAAAGGCGACTAACGGACTAAAGTCGCTATTTGGTGCAGAGTGGACTATGGCAGGACTGCTTTTGCGGTCCTTATTGCCTAGTATCTGACTAACCCTTCGGGGATAATAGACGTGATTATAATATATAAGAATGTATGAACTGAATTTATTCTCATAAGAATTTAAATATATTCACATGACTGACAAATACATTAAAACACAGCATGCATTATACAACAAGTAAACACTGAGCACATGTGCTAGGCAATTACATACATGCATGCGGTTCACGACTATTATCCACGACTGGTCAATGAGGACCGCAGGAGCAGTCCGCTGCCATAGTCCATTTGCTGGGCAATTCACATTTCACAATATGGTTCCTTCACTGCACAACGAAAACAAGCAGTGTCAATAGTGTCATGCTTCAATCATATAAACAACTAGCCGCGCGCCGCCGACTTCGTTGGTACCCCAGTGACGCCTACACCGCATATTATGGTGCTGCCTAGCTCTAATACTTACATTTTTAAACTCGTAATATCTTTTGAATGAAATGTCCAAATGGAATAATTTAAAAAGTTATGTAAAGGCATTGAAGCAGTCTTGAGTATGAAGTAATTTATTTTAATAAGGATTAATACCAAGGTACAAATGAAGAGCATTTTCTAGCGGCGGCATTTCAATTGAATTTTTAAAATAAAAGAACACTTATTTTGACGTAACTAAAATAGTTAGACTTATGCTAGTGGGACACTTTTTGTAGATAATGATGTGTTCTGCAAAGTCGTAGTACGTAGTACATTATTTTGTTCTATCATTAATAGTTTTAGTACCGCACGCGATGTAAGGAATTTATTAGAGTTTTAGTAAGTCTATTTACATTACCTGACGGCCTCTCCGAATTGACTCCACTGCTAGAAGTAGACATAACTAGTGAACATGTGGAATCAATTGCGAGGAAATTACATGGCGGTGGAGGCCCAACAGGCACTACATCAGAAAATTGGAAAGATTACTTGTTACGATTTGGTGAAGCAAGCCTGCATTTTAGAACTGCAGTAGCACAATTAACAATGCATTTAAACAACAATTTTGTACCATGGTGCCAAATACAGGCCCTTATGTCAAGTCGACTTATAGCCCTTGACAAATGCCCAGGTGTGAGACCGATTGGCATTGGTGCCTACGTAGGATCCTATCCAAATGCATGATTTTAGTCACCGGTTCTGAGGTCACCGAAGCCTGTGCTCAATCACAACTCTGCAGTGGACTAAGCAGCGGTATTGAAGGTGCTATACATGCAATGAATAACCTTTTCCAAAAAGAATGTCAACCAGGCTCTAACTGGGGAATGCTACTCGTCGATGCAAATAATGCTTTCAATTCTATGAATAGACAATTAGCTCTCTCTCAAGCAAGAATATATTGGCCACATTGTGCTCGATTTTTATATAACACATACAATGGTCACGCAGAACTTGTTATACGTGATTCCGAAATGAGATTATATAGCAAAGAAGGAGTAACCCAAGGCGATCCACTTGCCATGCCATTGTATGCTCTTGCAACATTACCGATAATAAACAAACTAAAACCAGAACAAGCAACAACCCAATGCTGGTATGCAGATGACTCTTCCGCCCAAGGCATGTTCAAAAGCTTACGTCAATGGTGGGATAAAATGAGTAAAATAGGCCCAGCCTACGGTTACTTTCCTCAAGACAAAAAATCATACCTAATAATTTCAGAAAACGACAAACAAACAGCCCAACAGATTTTCAAGGGGACTAACATATTCATCATAACTGGATCACGCTTCCTTGGTAGTTACATTGGTGAAGGAAAAGAAAATTTTGTAAATATGAAAATTAAAAACTGGATATCAACAATAGAAAAACTTTCACTTATCTGTAAAGACTCACCCCAAGCTGCCTACACTGCTCTTACTAAAGCAGCTCAATTCCAATGGTCATTCCTATTAAGAGTCTTAGACAATGCAAACCAATTCTTCGAACCACTAACAAACACACTGCGTACAAATTGTTTACCAACTCTACTAGGAGGTGATATCTCACCCTTGGAAGCTGACTTATTCTCTCTACCCGTTCAGAAAAGTGGTCTAGCAATTTCCGCTCTATCAAAAATGACAAATATAAACTATACATATTCAAAAAAAGGTTGTTCAGTCCTCTCAAGTGCTTTGATAGATAATACACATATGGACCTCACTCAACATCATAAATCCCTTAAAGATGCACAGAAAGAAAGCCGCAAAGAGAAAGACACTCTCGATGACGAACTCTTGGATACCATCTTGCTCAAACTCTCCCCAATCAAGAAAAGAGCGATCGAACGATCAATTTCGACAAAAATGAAAACAAAATCCTCCAACTGGCTATCTATCATACCAACTAAGAAAGACCATTTCGATCTATCCCCATCAGAGTTCAGAGACGCACGTGCATTACGTTATCACAGATTACTAGTCTCAATGCCAAAATCATGTGATGGCTGTGGCTGCGATGAATTCAACGTTAATCATGCTCTATGTTGTAAAAAGGGTGGTCTGATAACACGTCGTCATAATGAAATTAGAGATTTATTCTGTGACTTATGTCAACACGCATGGGGAAACGTAGTCAAAGAACCCATCATCTCTGAAGGTGACTGCGGACTACGTGGAGATCTTTCTTGCCGTGGCGTTTGGGATGCTCAGAGGGAGACGTTATTTGATATCCGTGTCGTTGACACTGATGCTCCTTCTTATATTGCACGCCCTGTCGCCTCTGTATTAAAATCTGCCGAAGAAGAAAAAATAAGGAAATATTCAAACGCTTGTAAAATGCGACATTCACCCCCCTTATTACAGTCTGTTGACGGAGTCTTCGCCCCACAAATGTCTTCCTTCGTAAATCATCTTGGAACTGAAATCGCTGACCGCTGGAATAGATCTTTTAGCGTAGTGATGGGTTGGCTAAGATCAAGAATCATCATCTCTATAATACGTGCCACTAGCATGTGCATTCGCGGCACAAGGCATAAATTTAAATCAATAGCCAAGTCATTCGGCTTCGATGATGGAGCAGCCCTACCGAGACAAGACTGATGTGGATGCGGCCAACGAACTGAGAAGATGTCGATTAAAATAAATTCGTTATTTCGGTTATAGCTTTAATAATAAATTATGTAATAACTTTAAAAAGATTAAAATAAATAAATAAATATCATATAATTATTAGTGTTTTAAGCATGACAAAAGTGAAAAATGCGCACATTTCGTAATAGGAAAATAAATGGGGTCTAATTGCAGACTAACCGTAGCGCGTAGGTACTTATCGCCCGGCTGACGCGGGGTCAACAGACGGTTGGGTCAATGACCGGCCGCTGCCCGCGCTTTGTAATAATCGTTATTATATTTTATTTTTTTATAGCAGAAGGAGGCAAACGAGCAAGCGGGTCACCTGATGGAAAGTACACACACAGGTCACCAGAGGAATCGCAGGCGCGTTGCCGGCCTTTAAGGAAGGAATAGGCTCGTTTCTTGAAGATCCCTAAGTCGTAACGGTCCGGAAATACCGCCGCCGAGAGCTGGTTCCACAACACTGTAGTTCGAGGCAAGAAATTTCTTGAAAAACGCACAGTAGTAGACCGCCATCCATCAAGGCGATGTGGATGGAATGACAGTCGATTGCGTGTAGTGCGGTGAAGGAAATTAGCGGCAGGGATCAAGCCGAACAATTCCTCAGAACACTCCCCATGATATATACGGTACAATATACAGAGAGACGCAACGTCTCTCCGAAGAGCCAGTGGATCGAGCCGACCTGAAATAACCACGTCGCCGACAATTCGAGCAGCTCTGCGTTGAATGCGGTCAAATGGAAGGAGTTGGTATTGGGGTGCTCCAGCCCAGAGATGGGAGCAGTATTCCATATGCGGCCTGACCTGTGCTTTATACAGTTGTAAACGGTGGGCCGGCGTGAAATACTGACCCGCTCTATTAAGCACACCCAGCTTTTTCGAAGCTAATTTAGCTTTACCATCCAAATGACCACGAAACTGAACGTCACTCGAAATATCGACGCCAAGGATTCCAATAATCGGATTGGTATCAAGGGGAGCTCCCTCAAAGTTCAGAGGTGCGACGAAGGGATGTTTTTTCGCGGTAAATGCGCAAACTTGTGTTTTAGAGGGGTTAAAGCGGACTAGGTTATGTCGGCCCCAATCCGAGACATGACTTAACATGTTCTCGGTGTCAGTCACAAGTTTATTCCGGCTCTCGATGACGCTTTCCAGAGAAATATTAGCTCGCCCGGTGTAGAGCGTATCCCCAGTACTGTCATCCGCATAGCAATGAATGCTGTTGTTATGCAGCATGTCATTGATATGCAGAAGAAACAAAGTAGGGGACAACACACACCCCTGCGGGACTCCAGCATTCACGGGCTTCATGTCGGAGCACGAACCGTCGACTGCGACTCTGATGCTACGCCCAGTAAGAAAGCTGGCAACCCATGAACACAATTTCTCAGGAAGCCCGTATGACGGAAGTTTACAGAAAAGAGCCCTGTGCCATACCCTGTCAAAAGCTTTCGCTACGTCCAAGCTAACTGCCAGTGCCTCCCCTTTACTCTCGACTGCCTCCGCCCATCGGTGAGTAAGGTACACTAAAAGATCACCAGCCGATTGACCGCGACGAAAACCATACTGGCGATCACTTAGTAGCTGGTTCTCTTCTAGGTACCTTAAGAGCTGGCGGTTTATAATGGACTCCATTACTTTGGAGAGTAAAGAGGTAATAGCTATTGGCCTGTAGTTAGACGGATCTGAGCGATCGCCTTTTTTTGGAATCGGGTGCACAAGGGCTGTCTTCCAAGAGCTCGGGACGACGCCAGTGGTGTAAGAGAGCTGGAAAAGGCGCGTTAGAACTGGTGCCAATTCAGGAGCACACGTCCGAAGCACAATGGGTGGAACTGCATCTGGCCCACTCGCCTTATGGATATCAAGGGAAAAAAGAGCCTTACGAACTGACCTTTGCAGGAACTGAACGTTTGGCATTGTACAAGCGCAATGCGGTATGGTTGGTGGAGAGTTTTCCCCATCGTCCAAGGTCGAGTTTGATGCGAAAAGAGAGCCCAAGAGATCGGCTTTCTCCTTTGCAGTATAGGCCAGGCAGTCATCGGTCTTGTGCAATGGTGGTAGGGACGGCTGACAAAAATTCCCTAAGATAGCTTTGGCGAGAGACCAGAACGCACGCGTCCCCGAAGGAAGACGCACTAGCCTCTCGCCAATTCTACCTATGAATGATGACTTCGCCTTGGCGATGTCCTTCTTAAAGGATCTGGCGGCGAAGTTATACTTCTTTCTGAGCGCACTGGTGTTTGGATCCTTTGATGACACCGCATTAGCCCAGGCTTGGTAATGCTGTCGCTTTTGGCGAGACGCCATTTTGCAGCAACGACCAAACCATGGTTGGGACTTGCCGCCAATGGGAACCACAGAGTTTGGAATGAAAAGTTCCATTCCCTGCAGTATCACATCAACGACAGAGTCAGCGGCGACATCAGGATCATCCAGCGAGAAGCAAACTCGCCACCACGGGTAGGACGCAAAGAAGCTTCGCATCCCATCCCAGTCCGCCGACCTATAATACCAGACTCGACGGCTAGCCGCTGGTTGCGGTTTTGAAGTTTCTGTGAGAGGCACAGTGCTGCGAATCAGACAGTGGTCTGATGAGCCTAGTGGTGCATCAACAGAAACTTGATAGCCGTCGATAGATAGGTGCGAGGTCAGCAGAAGGTCCAATAAAGAAGGTGCATGGCCCTCCACATCTGGAACCCGTGTTGGCTCGGTTACCTATTAGGACAGACTGTAGGCCAAAGCGAAGTCATGAACGGCTCTACCCGCGTGGTCAGTTGTGCGTGAACCAAGCCATTCGACGTGGTGGGCATTGAAGTCTCCTAATACCACAATCTCGGCCGAGGGGATCCGTTGGAGAAGGGAGTCTGTCGCTGTTTGGACGGTCTCGATGAGTTGGTCAGTTCCGATGTTACCGCTGTGGGACCTATACAGGCACGCGTAGACGCGAGGATGACGTCCGCAGTCGACGTGCAGCCATAAGATGGAGAGGTCCCTATCTTCAAGATTGCCAAGGCGACGAACGCACATATCCTCCCTGACATAGGCACAAACACCGGCTCGTGGCACAAATGCATGTTCCAGGTTGTATCCCGGGTAGCGCAAGTACGAGATGTCAGGAGGGGGGGATATCTGCGTCTCGGTGAGGAAGAGCAAGGCCGGTTTCGCCGTCTCGAGGTGGTAATGGACGGCGCTCAAATTAGAGTGGATTCCCCTGATATTGCAGAAGTCCACGCGAAGCGTAGGAGGGGGTGCCAATTGTCCCGCCTTTCTCCTGCCTGCAGCATGCCTTGGCACGGGCGAACTTTTGCCCTCCCCAGAATACGTAGGGCAGCCTGAGCGAGAACGCTCAGGGGGGGATTCTCCGACACTGGATGTGTCGGTACCCCCCTGGGGTAAATCTAGATTACAGTTCGCTGCCATATCAATTGTGAGGGGGGGGGGAGGGGGAGGGGTCTCCGGAACCCTCACTCGCCGGACGAAACACAACAGCACAGAGTGCCATTGTTTCACGCCGAAAATTCGTGAGGGGGTGGTATTACGCCGGGCGAGCCGACCCAATGCGTGCTGCAACGCAGCGTGGCTCTACCACTCAGTTGGTGTCACTCATTTAGCACCACCCAGGGGTCACGTGTAGGGTCTCAAGGGTAAACCTACGGACGCGAGCAACTTAACCCCCATTTTTAATTGTTATTCATTTTATTTTCATATTTATGTTAATTAAAATTTACAAAATGAATTAATTAAAAATGAAAAAAGCACGCATTTCTTTTTGTCATGTTTAAAACACTTCACCTGACCAGCCCGTGAAGTTTCTTGCGGTTTCTAGCAGTCGCCATATATAATAAAGCCTATGACACCCGAAGATAGTGTAGCTTCCCAACGGTGAAAGATTTTTTTAAATCGGTCTATTAGTTTCGGATTCTATTTAATGCAAACAATCAAAAATCAAATCTTTCCTCTAATATTAGTAAAGATAAAGATAGATGCACGGTCTCATACAAAATCAAACTCAAATAATGTCCCGCGTAAATACATACATATCCATATTAACATCAGCAATGAAACGAGATATATAGATAAACATTTATTGTAAAGTAATTAAACATTAGGCACTAAAGTACATATATATAGAACAAATAACTACAGCTAAAACAGAATAAAATAAATAATAAAGCCCTAATTATAGCCCGAAGCACTCAACAAAATACCTAAATAATAATTTGTAGGTCACGCATACGATGTCGAACCGTTGAATATTGCTTAACATCAACCATTTCATCGCGTGTGCACTTATGACGACGCCGCGTCAGAGTGAGCAGATAAAATAAGTTTAAAATCATCAATTTTTATTTTTTTGGAACATTTATTCCTAAGTCATAATTATTCACAACGCAAACGATTTCATTTATAGATTAATTATTTATCATGAGAGCACATAACTTAAGGTAGGTACAAATAAAAAAAACAAGTTAAAGTTGTTTGTAAAGAAACAAAAACATTTATCAACAATTAATTTAAATTGATTTACAGAGCGCCATCTAACGTCATTTTTATTACTGAGTTCGTTTGATGAAGTGACAAATGGCTGCTGCCAGAGGATTACATATTTGGCACAATATTTCAATTTGAAAGTACCAGAGACATCTAGCGTGGTAATTCATAACTATATTAAATGTTACGCTCGTTTGTATGGAGAATGACAGTCCTAATTATAATAATGTCGTCCTTGATGTAATGAACTCAAATAGAATATGACACTCACCTCACAGGCGTATGGATGCTGCTTATCCAAGTCCAAAGATAGCGGCTTCTCGCAAACTTTGCAGCGGAGACCCTGCCAACAATAATCAAATATACAAATCGGAACATGTAGAAAAAAAATCCACAAGCCGGATTCGAACCCGCATCACTTTTCCGACATTTCGGGTCAGGTGCAAAAGGCATCAACGCGTGAATTTGTCTTAATTTATAATTGGATTTTTACACCATTTTAAATTTTTTTTTTTTTTTATATACTAAGCCCGGCAAAGGAGCACTCCACCTGATGTTAAGTGGAAATGAGGTCCAGGCGCGAGGACAACTGGTGCAGCGTAAGAGACGTAGCATCAGTCATCCTCACTCTGCCGGCCCACAAAGTGCTTCTTCACGCCTCGTTTGAAGGACCCTATGTCATAGGTAGGAGGGAATACGTGTGCTGGTAGACTATTCCATCTTTTGGAAGTGCGGCAAAGAAACGAGTCACCAAATTTCTTTGTGCGAGATGGAATGTTAGAATTGTACTAACCATTGAAATCATATTATTATCTTGTAAGCTGGACGTAGCGCTACACTTTCCACACAATTTTTGTGGCGCAATACAGCATATTTATATATTTAGGTTTTATAATTTTTGTGTGCCGCGGCGCTGCCATACAAAACTGACTCCAGGTCTGGGGCGTGTCGCTTGTGATGGATCAAGTCAAACGTTTGGCTAGATATCCAGAGGGCTTTAAGCCAATCCCCATTTGCAGCGATGCCTTGATTGCGAGATGGAGGCCTCTGCCCAGCAGGGGGGCAGCACACAGGCTGTGCTTTACTCTCTACACAATTATAATGAATAGCTCACTTTTCGTCCGCGCGTATGTTCGTCCCGACAGTGAGTTGAGTATTCGCAGCACGAGATGAATATTCTGTGGCACAATCCATTTTGGATGCATTCAAACGGGCCCCTGAAGACAAAATACAGTAAAGCATAATAATGTTACTACAGAATAGAGAATATATAAGATAAGATAATTTATTGACATATAAAAAACTTAGCCTTTAATATACAAATGTCTTATTATGTTAAGTGTTTGGGGTAAGTAAATATAATAATATGAATTACGTAATACCTAAGCTAAGCAAACAATATTGCTAATTATACCTAGTTAATTAATTGAAAATTGATAAATAAAGAATGATGTTACATGAAAAACAAAATTACCAATTTAATGTCTTTTTCCAACAGCTTTGTGTACTTTTGGTTTGGTTGGTGGTCGGCTAGTTAAGTCCGCCAGGCTAACCACCATCTTATCTAAAGTCTGGCGCCATAACAATGTTAATAGCATTGTTGTATGAGACAGTTAAGAGATAAGATAGCCAGTTCCTCAGTAGTTGTCCTTAGAACTTGTCGTCACTTAATTGAAAAAAATAAACTTACGTAATAGGCTGCACTCCTTTCTCTTTCTTGCCAACTTCCTTGATTGGTTTATCAACTTTCACTAGCTCCAATCGCTTCTCCTTAGTAGTTGGTGGTTCACAGTCGTCCTCTGTCTCAATAATTGTGTAATTCACATCTTCCGATGCTAAGAAGGTAAGAGATCCTGGTTTCATTGATGAGAGAACGGCTTTCGTCTCATGCTTTTCTACTTGTTTCTCCAAACCATTGTTTTTCTGTAAAGGACAAAAATTATCATAAATACACTCAAGACTAATTATGCACAACGCATGTTAATTAAGGAAAAGGCAATGAGGACGGCGATAGCAGTGCACTGCCTTAGTGAAAGATGCCAAAGCAAAGCATAGGAGCCCAGCACAAATTAAAGTTCTCAGATGAATAACTGTAAAAATACATTTTTTTCTTTCAAAATAAAATGTCAGACTTGCGGAGCAAAATGTCTGGCTAAATATGAATTGGTGGCCACATTTTCTATTATACTTCACATGCTTCGCTTTCCTTTAAAATACATTTTTTCTTTTTGTCCTGTATAATGTGTCACAATGTTATGTATCTATCTCTTTGTATTGTCATGTATTGTATGAGTGTGTTTGTTAATAAATGTTTGTCATTTTCTATCTTTCTATCTTTGTTCTATTTATGGGCCTGGCAACCCTAATCACAATAAATACTGACGTTTATTATCATAGGTTTTGTCCACGAGGTAGGGTCACCCGTGCTGTAGGCAGCGTAGTGCTCCATCAAGGCATGGTTGCGCAACGCCGGGGGGCTGGCGAAGCTCTTCTCACAGATCTTGCAGCAGACAGTGTCCTCATCATCATTACTGACCATCTCTTGCTGTGGCTGAGAATCAATTTGTTAATTCAATAAAAGAACTTTATTACAGTTTAGTACTTACAGTTAAGCACTTTACAGGTACTAATTAGAAGACAAAAAATATTGTAAACAAACTAATGACATTTCTTTGTGCAAATGTCACTAGGGTTTTTCTCGTTTTTGCCTGCATTTTGCTACATCCACTTATGCTCTTACTCCTAGCGATGTGCTGAGTCGCTATTTTGGTGGATCGAGTCGACTCGAGTCCGTTTATACGGTATTCGAATCATCACTCGATTCCACGTTACGAGCCCAGGACTCGAGTCTGGAAATTCAAGTCCATAACTCGAGTCTAGAAAGTCGAGTCCAGAACTAGACCCTTACCCATTTAAGAATAAAAAGGAAAATTCGAAAAGGAGTAAACTTAAAACGGCAAGTAGGTTAGGTTTTGCATAATGATGCAACGATAATAAATCAATAATTTTCAATATTTTTTTTTAAACATTGCAGAAAAAACATAGGACATGCATACTAGGAGGTATTTAGCTATGAATCTATGAATCCGAAATGAGATCAAGTTTTATTTGTTTTATTACATAACAAAAAGAGATCTTTTTAGAAGCTATTTAAGAACTTCAGATTTGTGCTATGAAATTTTTACAAACTTCTCATTTCACTTTTATCGGTGCCATTTTGTAATACCTATACCTAGTCAATTACAATAAAACCACTTCACTTATACAATTCAATTCACTCACAGTAGGTTACTGACACAAATAAATACATTAAAACAAAAAGTTGCAGGTTCTAACTTGTATTATTAGGCGTCACATTGCTGTAAACAGTAATCGAGTACAAGCGAGTCTAATTTTGTATACTAGATCGAGTCAGTTGAACTCGCATAAAGAATCGAGTCAGCTAGTACAAAACCGATTCTTCCTGACTCAAGTACCCGGAATCGAGTCCGGCGTACACAAATCAAAATAAATTGGTATTAGAGTAGGCGAGTCCAAAGCAGAAATCGAGTCTGACTTGAGTCAAGCCATACTCGGCACATCACTACTTACTCCATCCTACTGGTGCTTTAAACCTTTGAAGGATTTTAAGTGTCTCATGCGGGATAGCTCTTCCAATCAGTTTTATTATTATTATTTCATGGAAACTAACAACTGATTACTTACATTAATTCATAAAAATAGAACTTAATATATTCTTCAAAACAAAAGACTGCAACAAGCAGCAAGAATTCTTTCTTTAATTTGGTGTACTGTGATAACAGGTTCTCCTTGGAAAACTACCTTGGCACCAATTTCTCACAAATAGAGACAAACAAAATTGTAAGTGTAAGCCTCTATTTTAAGTCATGTTTGTAATGAGAAATAAATGATTATAGAACAATAATACCTAATAGTCTTATATTGACAGTAAGAATACATATAGATGGGTAAGAAATAAAAGTTATAGTTGACTGATCTGAGAGTAAACTGTTGCAACAGTTACTTCAACAGTCCCAACCATTGTTTTAGCTGTTGTGATTGATTCATAACATTGTTTACAATTGGAGGTTGGGGAATAATATTAATAGATCCTCAATAGAGATTGATATGGATTTGATATACTTACCTTTAGTGTATGTTTTGGCAGAGGCACAACATTGACAACCCTTAAATATTGGCCAGACACAAACCCAGACATCGTGTAACCTGTGAAACATGGTGAACACACAATCATGGTGTTGTACAATAAAATAGCACTCTACAATACAAAACAAGGTATGAGTTCATAATAATAACATGCCTTCACGTAACTTTGCATGTGTGCAAACTGCAAAGAACTTATAAGAGAGACGAGGCACGCCCTTGATTGCTCATCTAATTTTACTTACTAACTTACTCCCACTCAATAACACAAAATAATTTAAAATTACCATGATTTGATTCACTTCGATCACATAATAAATCTAATTTTATTCTAATTATAAAGCGATGTGTTACCCAGGAGTGCGTTCCGTCGTTCTGGGTGTAGTTGTTTCTGTTTGGTTGGTTATTTAACTCGTTTGAGTTGCAACTTGCAACTGAGCCACGGAACGATCGAGTTGTTTTTTTAACCTCTTCTGAAGTAGTTTCCGATCTATGGCAAAAAAATCAATCTTAAGAATCGATCCGAATCGGAGCCTTCTAAGATCGATTCGGGAAAAAAATCGATGACATAAGATCGTTCTCTCAAATCAAAAATCGATCTCGATCTCGATTCTAGTACTTACATGAATTATTACAATGAGGAAGATAAATAAAAAACGATAATAATCATTAGTTTTTTGCAAGAAAAAAATAGCAATGGCTAAAGGTTTACGTAATTTGTAACTTGTTCATAATATGAATAATATTGTTGTTGTTACAAGGGCTACCACACTGTTGTAAACCGACGTTTACAACAGTGTGGTACCTAGGTTGTTTTCAACGACATTTCGGTCAACCATTCAACGACCTTTGTTTGCGGGCGCGCGTTGAAAACCGCTGTGTTGCCACTGCCATAAACACCATTACTCACAAACCGCTATCTTCAACCTACAACCTACATACAACGTGGTTACTGGAAAAAGCCAAGTTTGTATATATTAATGTACGTACAGCGCGGTATTTTTTACATCTTTAAAAGCTCTTATTAAGCTAATAATTATATAAATTTAATCGCGTATTTCTCCAGTAAATTAATCTTTTTTTTTTAAATTGCCTCACTACTTAGGTATATCAAGGAAGGGATGCCAATAGCGCTATTTAAATTCGCAAATAAAACAAAATATGATAAATATGCAAAATTTTATGATAATGCTTAACATCCTGCTGTAGCCTAAATTTTACTCTTAAAAATACTAATAAAGCAGGATCCTGCTAAAAATGGCAACACTGCGGACTGTGGCAAACCAAGTGGAAGCTCGTCTCTTTGCAATCTACAAAACCTGTGACAAAACCACAGACTAGTTAGATTTTAACGGACAGGCAAAGGAATTAGAGTCCATACAGCCATAATTAAGAAAATAAAACATGAGTCCTTCACTGACGATAACAGAGATCGATTTTCGATCTGTGTGTTTTGCGACGATCTTGAGATCGATCTGGCTGGCAAAAAATCGATCCAAAAAATCGAAGATCGGGATAATAAAGATCGATCTTCGATAAAATCGAATCGAGATCGGAATCCGTATCTGAAGTATTCCTGTCCCAAACGAGAGAAAACTCTTCTTTTGTCTTCATTTTTTCCACTTTTATACATTAATTAAACCTAATTATTAAAAAGTAAAACAATACGAAACAAATAGTAGAGGATCCGAGTATACAACGACCTTCACCGAGCGGTTAATGGATGAAAAGTATTTTATATCAAATTTAATGTGTTAAAAAATATATTGCGAGTGGGTTGGCTGAAAAAAAGCAGTCCAGTATAAGATTGTTTAAATATTTAAAAATATTTTATTTTAAATATTGCACTTGTTTTGATAATAGATAAATTACATAGGTACTAATCGAAAGTATGAAGCCTCTATAATATTATTAGGCAAACGTTAGGTTGACTACTTTTTTCCTGTCATAACATTGGGTAGGCAGGTATAAACAGGCAAGTCATTATTAGTAATTTGCAACCGTCTGGTTAAATAAATAAAATTTATGTGTATATAAAGTTATGCTCATTACAAACACACACACACCAAACCAGAACAGAAGTATTCCTGTCCAAAACGAGAGAAAACTCTTCTTTTGTCTTTATTTTTTCCACTTTTATACAATATTTAAACCTAATTATTAAAAAGTAAAACAATACGAAACAAACAGGCCGAATTTTTCGAGACGTTTTGACATAAATTGCAAAATTTGACACTTTAACAATGATAAAAATCTCAAATAGCTGTCAGAGTGAAAAACAACCATCCGATTTGATGGTTGTTTGGTTGCTGCGCTCTGAGCTACAGAACGGATGAAACTACGCTCTGACAGCCGTCAGAGGTGTCCATGTCTACAGCTTCCTCATTCGATATAGAGAAATTCTAAGCATGCCATATTTTTGTGCATATTATGTGCAATCAAACGTTTCAGTCCTAATTTTTGTGCCACCACAACTTCGTTACTATGAGTTGTTTTATGTGTGTAAGCTGGAGACACGTGTCACCAGCTCGCACACGCCCGTTAAGACAAACCAGTGAGGTTAGGGTTTTGGACTATAGCTAGAAATTTTATGCATAATTTGTGCACTAGGAACAAAAAAAACTAACCATCACACTCAAATACTGTTGAAACTACGATCATAAAACTGTGTGCGAGCTGGAGACACGGGTCTCCAGCTCGCACAGCTGTATCTTCGTAATTGTTCAAGCTACGTTTATGAATTATACCTCAAAATTTTGTGCAGAATTTGTGCATAAGGCACAAAAATTTTCAAAACTTTAACTCAAAAGGTTTTTGAGCTACGAACCGATAAGTATGTGTAAGCTGGTGACACGTAACACGGGCTAACACATGGTGAATTATTGTAACTGTATAAGATAGCGCTTCGTTTTAAAGATCAAATAATACGTTATAATTTGTGCACACACGAGGCAAAATTTCAAATCTCTGGGCCTCTTACTTTATAAATTATAAGCCAAAAACTGTTTTCCCGCCAAAAAATTCAAAATAATGGCTCGGAAGCGGCTAAACGCGCGCCGACCGCGCCGTTGCCGTTCCGTGCGCTACACTATTGCAATCGAGTTTGAACTTGAGAGCTAGCTTAATTTAGTGTCATTTTAATTTGCGCTCTCGATCGTTTCGTTTCTATACCGAGAATTTTAGACTAGGAGACTGCTGATATAGGAAATTGGTTAATTTAAAATAAAAGCAGTCTATTTTATTTATGAATGTTCATAAAATATCGCCATGCTTAGTTTTAAGTATTTACAATAACCTCATTAATATGATAAGTAGTGATAAAATTAGTCTGCCTGTATGTTTTTATTACCACGTTATTATTAGGTAGCTTTCTCGTTTATTTGTTTATTTATTTGTCGACAAATGCAAACGATTTTATACTAGCTTCCCGATGAGCTAGACTTGCAACTTTGAACATAGGTCAGAACAGGATGACAATGCAATATTATGGTGTCATTGAGCTGATCTGATGATTCAGCCGGAAGAAGGCCACAGGATCTCTGTAAGAAAACTATGAAACCCCATTCAGGCTCATTTGATTAGTTTTGATGAGCACTCTGACGGGAGACGACTAGACGAGGTCCATGGTCTGATGATGAACCCGAAGGAAGGCCACAGGAACTCAGTATTGAAACCATGCAACCCCATCAAGTTTGGGCTCGTTTGATTCATCTTGACGAATACTCTGTTAGAAAAAAGGGTCCAGGGTCTGATGATGGAGCCAGAAGAAGGCCACAGGAACTCGGTATTGAAACCATGCAACCCCATCGAGTTTGGGCTCGTTTGAATCGTCTTGACGAGTACTCTGTTGGGAAATAGTGTTTAGGGTTTGACGATGAAGCCGGAAAAAGCCCACAGGAACTCTATAATAAAACCATGCTACCCCAACGAGTTCGGGGTCGTTTGATTCGCCTTGACGAGTACTTTATCAAGAAATAGTGTTCAGGGTCTGATGATGGAGCCGGAAAAAGGACACAGGAACTTTATAATAATACCACACAACCCCATCGAGTTTGCGCTCGTTTGATTCGTCTTGACAACTACTCCCATAGGAGATGAGAAATTTTTAGTTATGGCACGTTAACTAAAAAACAGTTACTACGCTACGATAACTAAACCATCAACCATTCTGACAAGGAGTCGGTCAGCCATCAACACATAGAAGAATTGGTAACTTGCAAACTTTTTAACTTGTAAATAGAAAAAGTAAGAATTACTTACTACTGGTAAAATAAAAATTTGAAATAGCTTTATTAAAAATAATAAAAGTATATTTTTTTTCGTTATCTGTGGATTGGGTTTGAAATAGGTACCTACATATAAAATTTAACATCTACCTACTTACTAGCATTTAAAAATAACTTTAGGTACTTACTCATAAGATAACAAAGGTACGCCTACTATTGAATCTAGGTGATCTACTGCGGATGGACAACATCTACATAAAGAAGCCATAACTGGAGGTTAGTATAGGTAAGCAGCAGAACGATTAGATAGAACACAATTAAATTAATTTTTATTATAGTTCTTTTTCTATAGAATTTACAATAATGACGAAAAAGGCCGGCGCACAGGAAGATGCGCGTAATAAAATTCCCGCTTGCAAAGTGTTAAACTATAGCTACATAAATTTAATATCGGTGATAACAGTATCGACCATATCTACGGACTATTAAAAATTCATGCAATATCGTGTTTTTTTCCACTATATAGTTTCAGAACGCATCGAACGTTTATAATAATTTTATTTTATTAAACTTTTACAAGCACATTTGTTTGTTAAAAACTACAGATTAATGATAACTCAATAAATATCAGGGATACGGTACAATATTCTTGAATTCGATCACGTACAATATAGTGATCTCAACGCACACCGCATTCCTGACGCGATATAGTGTTTTCCAAAATAGGTATAGTTTCAGAACGCATCGATATCGGATTTGACGATATTGATGCAATAAATACGTTTCAGTAACCTTATACGATTTGTATCGCCTACTCCTAATTTTATCGGAAAAAATGGAAGAGGTGATTGCGTTTATTACATGTCGGCAAATAATTACTATTTATTGCATCTTTATTATTTTTATTAATTATTAATTCGTAATATTGTATTACTTTTAATACTTTATCGTTACTCCATCCATAATTATCGAAACAGAATAATATCGATAGTCGTATTTGCAACACGTTCACACCTCTAGTTGTCTAGCAGTCAACTAAAGTGTGCGAAGGAAATGTGGCCGCACGAACATTATCGAACAAAATCCTTGATGTGCGGCAATTTACCAACAGCGCGGCGCGTCAACGCCATGATACAACGCGCTAACGCGAAGTGTTTGGCCAGACGTGTCGCGAAAACGCAAATTTTCGCGCTAGCGCGATAATGTGGCCCTAGCATTACATTGGGATGCCCCAGCAGACTAATCGCAAAGTCATCGATCACCATAGAGTACATTTATTTTTATTTATTTATTTACATTTAACCATGGGAAGTAATACAATCTAATATTAAAATAAATTACTTTCAATGGTTAAAATTTATTCTGTGACGGTCGATAGCGATTAGTTTGCTGGAAAGCATCCGTTCTTTATCGAATTAGGCTCAAGTATTCAACCATTTTGTCGTTCTGCACTCCTCCATAATGTTTATCATTATGCCAAATCTAATTATTTAATTGTCTCAACAACAAAAAATAACTAAGACATTCGTGTGTGAGATATCTAAAATAAAAAGTAGGGTAGGTTATTAGGTACCTGCCTATAGTAAAACTAAATTAATCGCGTCGCGCATCGCTTTAACAGACGGCTCCTAGTCTAAAAGTGGCAATAGTGTAGCGCACGGAACGGCAACGGCGCGCTTAGCCGCTTCCGAGCCATTATTTTGAATTTTTTGGCGGGAAAACAGTTTTTGGCTTATAATTTATAAAGTAAGAGGCCCAGAGATTTGAAATTTTGCCTCGTGTGTGCACAAATTATAACGTATTATTTGATCTTTAAAACGAAGCGCTATCTTATACAGTTACAATAATTCACCATGTGTTAGCCCGTGTTACGTGTCACCAGCTTACACATACTTATCGGTTCGTAGCTCAAAAACCTTTTGAGTTAAAGTTTTGAAAATTTTTGTGCCTTATGCACAAATTCTGCACAAAATTTTGAGGTATAATTCATAAACGTAGCTTGAACAATTACGAAGATACAGCTGTGCGAGCTGGAGACCCGTGTCTCCAGCTCGCACACAGTTTTATGATCGTAGTTTCAACAGTATTTGAGTGTGATCGTTAGTTTTTTTTGTTCCTAGTGCACAAATTATGCACAAAATTTCTAGCTATAGTCCAAAACCCTAACCTCACTGGTTTGTCTTAACGGGCGTGTGCGAGCTGGTGACACGTGTCTCCAGCTTACACACATAAAACAACTCATAGTAACGAAGTTGTGGTGGCACAAAAATTAGGACTGAAACGTTTGATTGCACATAATATGCACAAAAATATGGCATGCTTAGAATTTCTCTATGTCGAATGAGGAAGCTGTAGACATGGACACCCGTCAGAGTAAAATTTCACCAAGCCACGGAACGGGTAGAGCGCGCGCCGGAGTGCGCTCGAGTGCACTCGAGTGAAGCCACGGAACGCAGGAGTGACAAACGCAAAAGATATATTAACCCAGAGCAAGCTAGCAAGGAGTGATTAACTCCGTATATCCCTATATCTCCAATTATATCTTTATATCCATGAAGCTAAGATGTATTTTGGTCAAAACTCATTGCAGAGAATGGAAAGAAACAGAGATGTTTCTAGGTTGTGAGTAAAAAGAGATAGAATATTTCGCCCGCGCATGCGTAGTGCTAGTTATATTATACGGTACCTAATACGGTAATAAATCTTTCACGCAATAAGGCACAATTTCGCTGATAGGGAATTTGTAAATTCGGTTTTTTTAAAATAACAAATACTTTTTACACATACATCAGTTAACACCAATAGTAATAATTAATTGCTTAACAGCTAAATAAATTATCGAACAAAGAGAGTAAGTAAGTACAGATATACAAATAGCATGAAAAAAAAATCCAAACACCTACAAATAAAATTAAAAAACTCACTTGCTTCGGAGGTGTGGAAAATATCTATGGTTGTTCTAATTCTCTTTCTTGTCGTACTGTTACATCCCTATGATGTTAGTATATATGCTTACAGCCCTAACTTACTGCTGCATCAGCATATTGCTATCCAGCCAGACGCGCCGCCGCTTCTCGAGCGCGCCAGTCTTATTCCAACCTCCGCGACGGCTGCCAATTTCATTCAAATCATTTTAATATTAGTTTTATTTCTATTTCCTTTTTTTTAAAATCCTAATCGCGAGACTCGTTCTAACATTTGGTGGCATTGTAAAGGGATCCAAAAAATAGGATCCTCGGTCCGTCTCAGTTCCAAAGTTTCGAAAAACTTTTACAAAAGTGAAATTACTATATCTATATAAACATATATATATATATATATATATATATATATATAACTATATTTAGTGCAATCGTACTTCTACGTCAAGTGGGAACTTACCTCTGTACCCAGTGCTATCGTACTTCTACGTCAAGTGAGAACTTACCTCTGTGTCCAGTGCTAACTTTCTTCTACGTCAAGTGTGAACTTACCTCTGTATCCAGTGCTATCGTACTTCTACGTAAAGTGTGAACTTACCTCTGCATCCAGTGCTAACTTTCTTCTACGTCAAGTGTAAACTTGCCCCTGTATCCAGTACAAACTTACCTCTGCATCCAGTGTAAACATAACTCTATGTCCAGTGCGAGCTTAGCCTCACCTGAAAAAAAGAAGAAGAAGTAAGAGATCGACATCCAAAACCCTCAAGATACTCCGTACCACGTCTACATTTACATCGTCGAAGCCGTCGTTATCCTAAAATTCTGGAAGAAAAGTCTCATCGACATTCGAAATCCACGAAATAATTCATGCGGCTGAACATTGAATCACGAGAATTCACAATCAACACTCTTTACAGTCGTCCGCCGAATTCATCTCCGAGAGCCCGCAACATTGTTGCAGCGTTACTAAGAAATCATTACATCCAACCGTAATGAACCTTATCGCAGCCGTAGCCGCCGTCGTATCCTGCGTACTGTGACTCGTGCTATAAACTATCCTTTGTTATTTCATTGTGATAATACTTTGTCGTTTTATTCCATATCTGCTGTGACTACGAGTGTGAACTAATTGTTGTAATAACTTAATTAAGTTTGTTAATTTTCGTATTGCATGTTGTTTTAGCTTAATTGTTTAAGTTCTAATTTCTAAGTTCTGAGTTCTAAGATGTCTAATCCAAGTTTACAAATACCTTTAAACACTGACTTGCCATTCGATATAGATGAAGAAAGTGCCACGAGCCCTCTTGAAAAACAGTAGGGAAAAGGCAAAAAGACTCCCACTCTTCAATCCACTGATATGCTAGATCTAAACATTCTCTTAAAATTTATTAAGCCCTACGATGGCAGTAGAGAAACACTTAACTCTTTTATTATAAATTGCAATAATGCTTGTGAATTAGCATCTAATCAACAAAAGACTACCCTTTTTAAATACATATTATGCCAATTTCAAGGAAAGGCGGAAGTTACTTGCTCAATTAAACAATTTTCAAACTGGGAACAACTTAAAGAGTTCCTCAAAACTCAATTCAGTGACCGCAAACATTCCTCGCACCTCCTAATGGAGTTACAAGAAAGCAAGCAACTCTCGACTGAAAACGTAAGCCAGTTCGCTCTTAGAATTGAAACATTATTGTCACAACTGCTCACTGAAATCTGACTTAGCAACAGCAAAATAAAAGAATTACCAGGTCGCTGTGCTGCGATGGAAGAATTAGCTTTACATCATTTTCTCATTGGTCTCCATCCACGCGTATCAAACATTATAAGATGTAAAACACCGAAAACTTTAAACGAAGCTATTAGCTTTTCCATTTCAGAGGAAAGAATTCAAAAAACTCTGTACAAAACAAATATTCCTATCGATAATAAATCTTTCAGTAGAAATCAAAGAGCTTCTAATCCTACTACACAAAATCGTAACACGTTTTCGCAAAAGAATAATCCTAACGTTCAAATTCCTGTATCCCGCGGTTATGCCAACTCGCCTATAATCTGCAGATATTGCAAATTCCCAGGGCACAGTATTGAACAGTGCCGTAAGAGAGAATATAACAACCGGTTTAAGACCCAGTTCGGGCCTCAACCGTCAACTTCCAATCCTAGCAGATTGCGGCCAATCACTTATACTCAGGATCAAGAGGAAGGTCTTGACGAAATTGATTATAACGTCGTTAACCCTGACGATAATAATTTAAACTAGAAACCGTCTCGCTTGGGTGTCACGCGAGGCGCCTCCATAACATAGACACCAAATCTATTAAATCCTTTACCAAATCCACTGTATCTAATAAAAAACCTACTAAATCTTTTACAAAATCCGTTGCTAAACCCACTGAATCCAATACCAAATCCGTTGCTAAATCCACTGAATCCAATACCAAATCCGTTGCTAAATCCATTGAATCCAATACCAAACCTACAAACTCGATTACTAAATCCACTGAATTCAATACCAAATCTACAAACTCGATTATTAAATCCACTGAATCCAATACCAAACCTATTTCCAAATCCACTGAATTCAATACCAAATCTTTTGCTAAATCCGCTGAATCCAATACCAAACCTGCCATTTCCTTTGCTAAACCCGCTGAATCCAATACCAAACCTACCATTTCCTTTGCTAAATCCACTGAATCCAATACCAAACCTACAAACCCGATTACTAAACCCACTGAATTTAATACTAAACCTACGAAATTCGTTACCAAACCCACTGAATTTAATACTAAACCTACCAAATTCGTTACCAAACCCACTGAATCCAATACTAAACCTACCAAATCCGTTACTAAACCCACTGAACCTAATACCAAACCTACCAAGTCTATAGTTAAATCCACTAAATCCGATACCAAACCTTTTACAAGATCCTCTGAATTGAATCCAATACTAATCCTATCGAACTCATTGCCGAACCTATTAAACCCAAAGAGGTTCATGAAATCTCCTTCCACCCAGAAAAGTCATTACCGTGCTTATTAGTTAACAGTACAGCGACAGAACTTCCGCTGACACTTCTCATAGACACCGGCTCTTCTATCTTTTCACCTGCCAACTTACCCGCTACCGTAATATTTGGTCCGAGGCTACCGACATAAAAATTGGGTACGAATTGCCACGCGCCCGTAGCGGGCAGAAACGGTAGTGTGTCCTCAGTGTGTCTCTCCCTTGAAACGTACGTTTAAAATTATATCTATCTCTTTCATCTTACTGCTAACGGTTAGAAGATGAAAAAAGACAGCTGATTTCGCCTCGAGCACTTCAATTTGTTCATTCAAAGAGCCTTGTTTGACAACAGCAAAGTCAGTGTTTTTGACTGAGTGTTTGCTTTTCTTGTAAAAAATATCTTTGGGACTACTCTTGAAGAGGTTTGATGACAGAAACTTCATGTTTTATCAATTTATCATGCCAGAAATACAATTTAGTGAACGAATTGATAGTTTTAGAACTGTAAGTATACAATTATTCAAAAGGTGGTGATTCTGAGACTTATGTTCTTGTGGCTTTTAAGATTCTTGTGGCTTTTACGAAATGTATAACATCGGGTAGATTATTTTATAAGTAATACGAAAATATATAGTTTTTACATGATATTGAACAAAAAACGGCTCAATTCATAGTATGCAGCGCCCAGCGCAAAATTTTTTGGCGGCCATTTTGAGCTAGCAGTATCAGTCTATGTCAAAATAGTGTCCACTTCAAAAAGAAATCCTCAATCTAAAAGGTCTCACGTCTACCATATCACAAAGCGACACTATCCCCACTTCAGGGTCCTTCAATTCACAATTATTCCTTAGCGACAAAAATCCCAAATACCACGTTACTCATAAGTTTCACGTGGTAAGCAATTTAGAATTCCCATACGATAGTATCATTGGTAATGACTTCCTCATGGAATCTCAAGGAAATATCGATTTCACATTTAGCATATTAAAACTTAAAAACTGCTACGCTCATTTCTCAGAACCTTATTACGTAATTCCTGCACGCACTGAGAAAGTAATAGAAACCACTGTCTCAAATCCTCAAGTTAAAGAAGGACTTGTTCTCGACCAAATACCACATGAGAACCTTCTTATTGCCAACTGCCTAGTTAAGGTAAAAGAAAATAATAAAATTAATTTAACAGTTGCTAATCTCTCTGAATCTCCAATGATAATCAAAACTAATCTCAACCTAAACTTTCTAAAATGATACCCATCAATCTTAATGAAACAACTTCCGTAAACCACTCCGATCCTTGTCCTGAAAGTAAAAACTCTGCTGAAAGAACCCGTCAAGTCCTAGATCTTCTTCATATAGACCATCTTAACAATGATAAAGCCAGTAGGTTGAAATTGGGGTTTCTGGATCAGAAGAGATCCAGCAACCCCAATTTCACCATTCATTTTCATCTATTCATTCATGTTTTCTGCTTTTCTAGTTTCCATTTATTCATGTTTTCATCTATTCATTCATGTTTTCAGCTTTTCTAGTTTTAATTTATTCATGTTTTCATCTATTCATTCATGTTTTCAACTTTTCTAGTTTTCAACTTTTCGCATAGTTTATTTATAACAAATTAGCCTATCGCTATCGATTCATTTATAAATGTTTTGAATAAGTATTTCTAGTTTTCAAGCATTCACATATTAAGGTACTACTTTTAGTTATACTACTTACGTTACTTGATAATCAGAGCTAATTTGATATCACTTGTTTTTAATTTTGCTGTAAGTAGCAAATTCTTATAAGACAAGCAAGACTCGATTATTTATAATTTTTTTAATCCAACCAAATACAAGATTTTTTTTTCTAATAACTCGGGGCAACAGTTTTAACATTTCATAACGAAATTATTAACCCGTACCCTGTTTTATTCGATGGTATTAATATATCGATGGTATTGCTCGTAATGTGATCATTAGTTGTTACTAAATGAAGGTCGCTCAAACATTGTTCTTTATTATTATCTCCCTCAATATCTTCTAATTGTAAACGAGTTAATTGAATTTTTAAGTTACTAACTAATGGAAAATACCTGATAGACACTAGGAATAAAATAAAACAAAATAATCTTATCATGCTATGTTTATTCATTTATTTTAAAAACATTGCTTTCTGCACACCATTTATTTAAACAAAATACATTTTTTAAAGCACATATCTTATTATGATGCATACAACTTACAATATCAGATGAATTTACATACTTATCATACAATGATACTAAACTAGGGCAATTTCTATCTTCTAAATTATGAATATTATTATTATGTAACATATCTTTTAACCAAATCACTTTTTCACGGCCTTTTGTAAAAATACACTTATTTATTAAAAAACTTTCTATAATCTTCTTGATATTCGTATAAGGCACAAATCCTTGATTCCAATAAATGCCTCTGTTTTTTTCTAACCAAGCTACTTGTATTCTTTCTTTCTTCGTTAAGTTAAAAAATGGGAATGGTGGTTTTAGTAGTATTACAAAGACTTGTCTATTCCACATAACCGCTATTTCCTTAGGAATAAATTCATTTAATTCGCTCTTGAATCCCTGAACATCTACTATAACATTCATGATAGTTTTCTGACAATGTTGCTCAGCGGTTTGTATTCAAAGAGTCGATCGTTTATAATTAGACAGTAAGCAGTTTTCAGGAGGCGGTTTTGATTGACCATGAATGCTTGGTAGTTTTTGGTAATAGTGGATACTCATATAAATCCCAATTTCTAAATGCTAGCTGTACTGGACGGTCTTTTTCCAATTGTTTAAGTAGTGACAATTTAGTGCGATCGGAAACTTTTATATGGGGCATGCGCCACTGCACTTTTTGAATTTCAATTTCTAGATCGTCATTTTTCTCCATAGTTACGCAATTCAAAACAGAACTACTTCTATGTAATATAAGTTCATGTCTACAATTTATAATTATTTTATTATAATCTTCAGCAAATCCTTATAATTTATTCAGTGGGACGATAGCACTAAAATATCCATTTTTTTTTAGTATCGTGCCATTTAAGTTCCACCCCAAACTGGCGCAGCTTTATTTTCACCTTCATTCATGGATATGTATGACTTCATTGTTGTAGTAATTCCAGCATTTTTTATGCGATCTATTTCCACCCCATTTAATTCATATCGTATGTCTTGAAACAAATATGTAATTGAGTTGTTTATAAAATGAACATCCTTTTCCAGTATTTTTCCTGCCGAATCTTTTGTAGTCACTCTAGCATAACCTTCTATGTAAATAGAGCTACTGGACGGCAGCACATATATATCTTGCTGGTGAATAGGTATTCTAACTTCATCGCTATCTTTAAAGCTGTTATTGTATGGATTGTAGCTATGAATCTCATAGCTCTCGATAGAGTTATCGTGATACGGGAGATCGGTAATTTGTAGCATTTTGTAATTTAAATCCAAGATCTTTTAAAAATTTCTTATTTTCCTTAGTAATTATTTTAGTTCTTACAAAACTTACACGTCTATCGTCTTTCGTTATAGGGAGCGAAATATTACGTTTGCTTCTCAGAGGTAGACTTTTATTAAATACAATCATGTTAACTATATCAATCTATAAATAAAGATAATAGATAAATTAATACTGCTTGCTCAATCTAGAAACAGTTAATTGAAACAGTATTCGTGAAGTATTTATTACTAATAACTATGGTAGAATGATTGCAAAATTCTTTTTTCCATGTTTTATATACTATGCGCTTGATCCAACGTGAGCTGCTGTAGCACAGAAATATACTGAACTATCATTTTATTTTTCTTTAATATTGTTCTTCCAAAATGACGTAATAAATTTTAAACATAAATTTTAAATATAATTTAATTTTAAAAATAAGTTCAAGTTCAAGTTCTTTATTGCGTTCATGTTGTACATAAATAGGAGTTAAAAAAATAAAATAAAAGAAACAAACATGACCCTGCAAGGGCACAGCAAGTACATAATGTTAATATATTAAATTACATTATTACTACATTATTATTATTTTATTATCATTATTATAACAAATTCTTAAATCTACATTTAAAAAATATATTTAAATACTAAAAATGTTTAATCCAATTACTGAAATAAAAAATAATTCTATCATTAACAATGTCAAAAATCCATTATTTTATAAGTTATTCATCCAAAAACTCTTGCAGCGAATAAAAACACTTGTTTTTTAGGTATTTTTTTAAAATTACTTTAAATTTAATTGAATCCTTTATGTCTTTGATTTCACACGGTAACTTATTGTAAATTTTCACACACATTGACAAGGGGCCATTTCGAAACATTTTATAATTGCAGCTAGGTTGGGCTAATTTATTTTGTAGTCTCAGATTTTGTGGACGGCTGTGATACGGAAAGAAATCAGGGTGCTTCCTAACAAATTCACAAGTGGCAAAAATGTACAGGGATGGTAATGTTAATACGTCATATAGATGGAAATATGGTTTGCAGCTATCCATAACTGATAAATTTCCCAATACTCTTATGCATCTTTTTTGCAGTCGGAATAGTTTGATTACTTCTGTACTATGTCCCCATAATAATATGCCATAGGTTAGCCATGAATGTGCATAGGCGTAGTAAGCACTTTTTGCTGATTTTAAGTTTGTTAGTTTTTTAAGTTCTTTTAGTGCATAAGAAAATCTAGATAACTTTATTGCAACCTTATTTATATGTTCTTTCCAATTTGTATTATAGTCTATGCTTATTCCTAAAAGGGGGTAATTATCTACTTGTTTTAATTTGGTATTGTTAAATTTAAAATTAATATCTATTGGGTTTCTTTGACGAGGTCTAAATTCCATTAATTTTGTTTTTTTTAAGTTAATTTGTAAGTTATGCTCTGTTAACCAGATATTTACTTTTGACAATGTGTCATGTATTGTATTATTTATATTATTTGTTTGGTTACTTTCAAAAGGAATCACTATAGATATGTCATCCGCAAACAAAGAGCAAGGTACATCAATTTCATTAGGCAGGTCGTTTATATATATTAAAAATAAAACGCATCCAAGCACACTCCCCTGTGGGATTGACATTTCCACTTTCGCTTTTTGAGACCGTATGGTTGTTGTGTAACCTGACTTACTGTCGTGATGTTGTATCTCTACATACTGACATCGGTTGTACAAATGATTTTTTTGTATATTATCATAGTTATAATTAATATTGGCTCCAACGTATTTTATGAATTCTTTTGGTGGTTTTAAATTACCATAACTGTCAAAATATTCGATATAATCATATATTTTTCCATAGGCTACCCAATGTGTTCCTGTGTTTTTCGAAGAGTCGAGATTTATTACTCCACATTCTAATGGCAAAGGTTTGCGAGGTAATTCATCTCTCATGAAAACACCTCTAAAAACGGAATGTTTTTTGAATGCTTTAATATATCGATATTGGTTAAAGCTCTATTAGGTAGCCGGAAATTCAGTTTTTTTGCTTTGTGACATAAATGCCGAGACCGTCTTTGAAGGATTTTAGATGTAATCCTTTACCAATACACACTGCTTCAATTTGCTTATTGTGCCTTTCCAGTTCTATCAGCTGTTTTTTAGCTGCTTTATATTCATTAACTGCCTTTGCGATTCCTGCAGCACCACCAACCAAACTTCCGGCAGCAGACAAACCAGCAAATATCGGTATTAAAGGAAGAAATCCACCAGTTTTAGGTACGGGTATAACTCTTGGTAATTTTATTGGTATGCCTGATGCTAATTCTCGGGCAGTCGCATACGCTAATTCCATTAAACCTTTTTCACATTTAGGCTTCAACTTTTTTATATGTTTTTTAGTGCATGAAACGATGTTTTTAAAAGTTTTTATCACACCCGCTCCTGCAGTGACTTTACGCTTTTTGCGAGAAATATTAGGTCCTATTTCTTTTTTATTTAAATTGTAAACTGTTTTTGTATTTGGTCTTGGCCGCATTTTTTTTGTTTAACTGAATAATATTCCGATAATAATGTTACACAAAAGTGTATATTGTTTCATGGACTGATTACTAATGGATGTACAATAATCAACAAGTTATATTTATAGAAAGTGAACATTATTTGAAATTAGTCTTGCATTCATAAAACATCTGTTTTATTTATCCAACAGTTCTCGCTAATCGGAAGACCAAGCCATTTAACATAGAGACGATCCCCTTTCTTTTTCAAAACTTTTTCAACTAAATATACATTAAAATGCTTAGTTTTCTGAAGTTCTTGAGAATAAAAAGCACCCAGTATTGGACGCCTTTTCGCATCTTCTATTAGATAAGATGGGGGATTAGTATTTTGAACTTTACTGATCTTAAATATTTCTGTCGACCAATTAGGGGTATAACCTTTATCAAAGCAAGCCTTGTATTTACTTATTCTTACATAATCTCCCATATGAAATTTTTTCCCTTTTATTTGATTTTTAGAGCAAATCATTTTTATGTATTTTTGTAGTATATTTGTTTTATTTTTTTCATTTACTGATGCTGGAGTCTGACCGATTGTTCTATGAACGGTATTATTGTATTCGTTTACTTTTTCATTCAGGACTTTATTTTTCCATTTATAACTTCCATTTAAGCTGGATTCTTTATACAACTTATTCTTTAAAGTTCTAATAAATCTTTCTACGATAGAAGCTTTTTTAGTTGAATACGTAGAATAATGGTTTATATTATATTTATCAACGACAGCTTTAAATTTATCATTGTAAAACTCTTTTCCATGGTCAGTCTGCAGATTTTTTGGTACACGACCTTTTTGCAATATAGTTTCAAATGCTTTAGATACATTATCTTTGTTTTTCTGCTGTAATGCAACTGTCCAAGCAAATTTTGAAAAACAATCTATAATTGCAAGTATATATTTAAACCCATAATTTACATGAGACATTAATTGCATATCTATTAAATCTGCTTGCCAAAGATCATCAATATCTTTTAGGATTACATTTCTTCTAAGAAAACTTACTCTAGCGCTCTTATGAAGTTCATTTACTACATCTACTTTGCTCATAATACTTATTCAAGTGTCCTGCTAGTTCTCTTAAATTAGCACTTTGTTCAAGTTTTTTTATTCGTTTGGTTAAAATTAAAACCAATTTGTTAATATTTGATATTTTTTCTAAAATATCAATTCTGATTTTATTGACATAATCATGATTAAGAGTAATGCAAGACCCTGATTCACTTAATGTTGAAATCTCATCGTGTTGCGATAATACACGATAACTTTTTAATATTTTACTTGTAGCAGAGTCACCATCACATTTATCGTCATTCATGTTCAAAGGGCTTCTATAAAATGACTAATTCCTAACATTTTTATTTTTTATAATACCAGCTTCCTTTAACTCTTCAATAATTGATAAAATTTCATTATCATGGTTAGTATTACCAGCGCTTTGTGAAGCAATCAGTAACTTAAGCCTTTCAATCAATTCATTAGGATCATCCCAAAATATGTAATCCGTATTACTTTTATATTTTTTATATTTTAGGATATATCCACCGCTTTTTGATCTTATCAATTGATCTTCAATTTCAGCATCGTGATTATTTTGTTTGAAAAATAGAGGTTTGATAATATGACGATATTTTAAGCTTTTATCACCCCTTATTTGACCAGCTGCTTTAAAATCTCGTTTATGAGCATTTGTGTAATGAAGTATATCTTTATATACAATTTTATCTCGCTCGGTTACTATATCGAGGTCTGGTTTATTACGCATAAGAAGTTCCTTTAAGCCTGGAGTAAAATCATAATGTAAATCATCGATTGTAACTATATAGCTTTTTTCTGAGTTTAATGAATCACTCTTGAGAGAAAAAGATACTTTAGAGTTACCCATCTTCAAGTCTTTGTTTTCACTACGTATTCCAAATGGAACGTTAATATTATTATCATAAATATCGATTACATCCTCTTTTTTTAGCGATGCTAGCGTATTATTACAGCTTTGAGAAGGATTTTTTTCTTCGTCACTATAATCATAATACTCTGAGCCCTCATTTGAATCTACTTCAAATAGTTTTTCGACATTTTGACTATCTTTATCTTCATCATCATTTTTAAGACATATCAATAGAGATGTTTTATGTATGTTTAACATTGTCATCACTTGCTTTGATTAATGTATTTAAGTTGTCTGTAACAGGTTTAAATATCTTTTTAAATTTTAAATTATTAGCATCTTCTTCGTTCTGAATCATTTTTATTTTGTTTTTTATATTGTCCACTGATTTAATTAGTTGTGTTTTTATCTCATAATCCATAATTTCCGCAAATCGACTGGTTTGCACCAATATCTAAATCAAAATGATTTATTTTACTATACACATAATTTATATATTCGTTTATATTTATCTTCATAAAATTGTGTTCTATAAATGTATAAAAGTATCAAAACACTGTCTATATCTTCCTTTATCCAAATCACAATCTTTATTTATTAACAAAAAACTGAATCTATCCCTCCATATTGTAGAGCAAAGCTTTTTGAATTCAAGCCATTCAATGTCCGTACTTACATGCTCATTATAAATATGTCTTAAATTTGTATCATCTTGTTTAAAGATAATCAGGAGATTGACATTGTCACGTATTAATTGTTTAGGTATTTTTGAATAATTTTGTGATAAATAAAAACAATCTATTAGTTTATGTCTTCCCATAGCAAAATAATTACGAATATTAATCTGATTTTCACAGGCTACGTCATCAAAAATCATTATCGAATTTTTCAAGGCATCATTAGGCGGGATCACGTCTTTGTTACGATTGAAAACAAATAATTTTGCTTCAGGAATTTGTTTCATAACTTGTTTTAAAAAACAATACTTTGGTTGAAAAGCTGTTTTAGAATATAGATAGATATTTCTGAATTTAAGACCATTTTCATTTAATAATAAATTGAGCATAACATTAGTTTTCCCGCAGTTCGAAGGGCCACACATAATACATCGAATAGTATCGGGTAAAAGTTTACTATGTTTTACTCTGTATGAATAATTTTCAGTTTTTATATTGTTCACTTCTAAAGTCTCAGGTTGTTTAATGAACTTCATTGCGAATGTGACACAAATGCCACCTTACTCATCCTTTTATACATTGCAGGTATTATCTATAAAATAAAAATTAAAACCATAAACTTAGTGAAAATCGTTTATTTTTCGCATCACATATTTACAAAATATAATATATTAAACATAAACCGTACATTAAATATATATTAATCATATTAATTATATTTACGACTACTAAAACTAGAATTTCGATGTAAACATGAAGGTACTGAATAAACTTTTTTCTATTTGATTAAGCTATTATATACAAGTGAATGATTATAATGAATACAGATATCAAAATATAGTGTCGCAATGACCCCACGGTAGGGTATGAATTTTATCTTTTTGCGTCTGCCTTTTATCGTCATTTCCATCAAGAAGTTTCTTGTTTACCTGCTGTGTATATAACATATGCTTAATAGATGTTATTAATTTCATATTACATCTTGTATCAGTATTATTAAAAAGTGTTTTCTTATACTCACTAAATTTCAAATTATTAGTAACGGCTTTCGTAATACCCTTTGCTTTTATAATATTCGATTTCATGCTATTAATACAATATAATTTGGCTCTGAGACCAACGAATTCGGTAATTATGTTGCCACCCATTTCGTCTTTAAATAGTTCAGGTACTTTCTCATTTGGTTTCGGCATGTTTTACATATTACTTAAAGCAAATTTACTAGTATCGAATCGTGAAATATTACAACGCATGTCCGCATAAAAATCATCAGTGAATATCAAATAAAGTAAACTATCAGTGTCTGTGTAGCAAAGCTGAGCTCGATCTTTATATTTATCTTTGACAAAATCATAATGGAATTGGTACATATGTTGCTTGGCGTACTCTAAAACTGAAAATCCAATGTAGATTGGTCTATCCATTACAATTTTTTCACGATTTAGTTGGATAGCCACAAAGTTTACAGAAAAAATACTTATACTGTTAAGGTTCGGCTTAGCAATCAACTTTTCAGCAGTAAGATGCTTATTTGTTAAATTTTCACTATCTGCCCATCTGGTAACTAATTTGACATCAACTTGTTTTCTTTTGTTTTCTATAGTTTTACCGAAAATTGAATTATTTAGTAATTTAAAAAAATCTTTTTCGAACGTTGTTTTTGATGATTGTCTGAGAGAAGTATTCAGATCGATGTACGGTTTCAAAAAACATTCTTGTCTAAAACTGAGGATACGATGTATTTTTATCAATATTAGCCCATGCTTCAAACATTGTTTCAGATGTACATAATGAATGACGTATTTGAATTTGTCATATAGATTTGCAATTAATTTCTTGCTTTTACCTCCAAGAGGTATCATTTTTTCCATTGCAAAAGGCAGATCTTGGTGGGCCTCATGCAAATGATCCGGATATAATAAGTCAACTTCTAAAATGTACCCATAATCACTGTCATCATAAATATTCATCACATCAAAATTAGCTATTTCTTTTGATGATAAGAATTTAAAGTCTGAGATAGGATATTTTTTTGTCATCGCATAGCCATACAAATTATTGCAATCTAAATACACTAAGTAGGAAGATTGTTTAGATTGATCATAGTTAGGCAAGTATTTATTAGATGCTGTGGCATGTCGTAGAGAACATTGTGCTAGACCTCCACGTATACCCTTTTCCAGCATTTGGTACATTTCAATATCATGAATCAATTCTAATCGAACATTAGTATGAAAAAGCATCGCATCCCAGCTCAAACTCGGTGACGTAATGTAATATGCAGGATCAAGTTTGTAATATAACAGACTGACCTTTCTAAATTTTTCAAATATATCGCACAGTAGTAATACGTCCGATTTGAGGTATAAATCAGTATATTCACCAAGGTTTCTGATGTTAAAGCATTTCCATACCCTATGAGCGTGTCCATAATCAGAGTCAGAGATATGTGTTTCATTCAAAATATTATAAAAACTAAACTTTGAAGGAAGCTGTGTTTCATCATATTTTGACCAACTATCCATATAATCATAAGGATAAATGCCTTTCTTTTGAAGTAGACTGAATTGTTCCTTGTCACTGAACTCGTGTGACAAATGATCAAAGTCACTATCAGATAAACTTTTACTTAATTTATCAAGACTTGAACTTAAAAATTGGTAAGAATCTATAAACTTAATTTCAATAGGGCGCTGACTCTTAACTGTCTCAATAACTTTTGTAATAGAAAGATACTTTTCTTTTGACTTAGGAATTATTCTGACAGAGCCTCTATATTTCACTAACTCTTCAATAAACAAATGTAAGTCGTAACCAGCCAGGTTATGAAACACTACTGGAATGAATGGACACACTCTATGCATCAAATTGCAGTGGGAGTGAGCCGCTCCTCTAAACTCAGAAGTAACATGATCATGATCTCGTACTTTGTCGTCAAATAATACTTCATTACATATATGACACACAGTAGCGTTTTGATAATGACTTTCTTGATCTGGTGTTAAAGGTGACATTTGCTTTTTTTCTAACAGTATCTCATTAATTAATTCAGCATCATTAATTAATAATTTAATGAACACTTGTACACAATCAATACCTCTGTATGCAACATATTTGTTTAAGTGTTGATCGTGCGAGCAACAAATATAGTAGCCGAAACTAGAAGGTTGATGTTTCTTCAAAGTAACGGTGTTTTCAGATTTCTGTTCCTTCAAATTTGTTAACAAGCATTCAAAATCAGCATAAATCACAAAATTAATTTTTTGCTGTCTTTCATAATGCCTGAATTTTAAAATAGTACCCTTTTTAGGCAAAATACTTAAAATTTGGTTACATTCATGTGACCGAAACTTAGATTCACTACTAAAAAACTGTAAACAGGATTCACATATAAATATTCTGCCTTTATGTAGAGTTATTTGACGTTTCACTAATCGAATAAGATCTTTGATCAAACAGTAATGTTCTTTATTATTACGCTCGAAATACAATAGATTAAAATGATCAATTTTTCGGCTTTTTGTCAAATATAGTGGCCCCCTCACACAGCATTTGTTGCTTAGACCATACACATTAATACTTATGTCAGGGTTATTGCTTTCAAATAATCTGATATCTGCAAATGTATGTGGAAAAGACATTCCCTTTACATTTAGAACAGAAGAATAATGCGGATACGAGTTTACTCTGCACACATTATTCTTTGCAGGGAAAAGTCCGGCAACTATACTCCAAAGAAAACAATGATTGTCGGTATTTTGTACATTAATACAACTTTTAGACTTTTTTATAGATTGCGGTAGCTCTATGTATGTACCACCTCTCATAGGACTGTATTTATTTATATTTATTTCCAAATGACTCGTGCTTATAAAAGTCCAGCCAGATTCACAATGTTCGAATTCAGCTAGTTTTGTTTTAAATATTTCTACTAAATTCAAGAACAGTTCATTTAATTCTGTGGACTGATAAACGATCTCATATTTTGTATTAAATGACTTCAGTTGCTGTTCATTTGACTTTGGTAAAGTAAAATAGGCAAATAATTCAAAGTTTACTTTAATACAGCTATGTTTTCTTAACGATATGTTTATTAATTTTATAAGATCATTTAGATTGCCGCTCAGAAACGCCTCTGGTGTGAGGTACTCGACTTTCTGAGACGGGATTAATCGATAAGTAACTAATCGATTTTTAAATGCGGTGGCAATAATATCAATATTATCAAACTCAGTCTTTATCAAACTATTCGATTTATGTAAATTTGTTTTCAAATGATATCTGTATTCATTTCGAGACATTTCTATTCTACATTTTTCACATTCGATTTTTTCATCCCGTTTATCAGCGAATGGTGGAAGCGGTGATGGGCGCAAAAAAACTGGGGGAAAGAAATATAAGAGATGTAATATAGTATAATAGTGATTATATATTAATACTAGAATAATTAATTATAAAAGAGATTAAACATATTTAGATATATTGCAACAATAAAGTTAGCACTTAAGTATTATTCACCGGTCTTACAAAGTTGAATAACTACTTAATATATCAGGTCGACAATTTTTAAATTCTTGTCTTGTTGCTTTTATGAATTGTGTGAGGTGCGTCCATGCCTCTGTATCAGCATTAGTTTGATTTTTTATCGTTATGATGGCATGGCGCCATCTATTCATTGGCTGAACCTTCTTAATTTCATCACATCTATAAACTTTTAATTCGATGTAATGAGAACCGTCCTTTACAGAGTCAGTTTGTCGCGAAATGCCTTGTGGTACTCTTTTCGTCAAGTAGGAGCAAATTTTTGTTAATTTTTTACCCGGTCTTGCTATCTCAAGCTGCTCATCATCGCTGTCGCTGCCAAAGACGTCTCTTGAAGAAGCCTTGGTGCAGGGCTCATGTGCGGCGTTGATAACAGTGTTGATGGTAGCAGCAGTAGCATGGCGAGAGCTGCTGCTCTTGCCATCGCTCTTTAATTTAATTGCATCAGGCTCGTCGACACTGCGGAGAGATGGACGCGACTTCTTCAATACTGGTGCCGGATCTTAAAAAAGAAATAAACTATATCAGCAGATTGTTTTCTTCGCTTTTTATAAACATTACACATTGTTTAATATGTCGGTGTGATGCTCTTATAAATTTTATGAGGTGCATCCATGCTTCTGTATCGCAATTAGTCTTATTTTTTATTACTAGATCTGCTAATCGCCTTTTCCCCAATTCATTATTTATTTCTTTTGTATTTTTGGTGTATATCTGAAAGTCGATGTAATATTTTCCAACTTTAGTTTTATGTATCTGTCGAGTATACGCTTTAGGATATTTTTTTGTAAAGTACGAATACATATTACTATTATATTCTGAGCTATTATTACCTTCTTGACTGTATTTATGGTCATCGCTGTCATCTTCGCTATCAGTTCCAAAAAGTTCGTAGCTCGAATATTTGCTAGTGTGTGCTGGTGTGATAGTCGGAGTTTTGCGCTTTTTCGACACTTTAGAGCCTGCAACGGGTGGTGAGCACGATTTCTTGGAGGTCTTGCCGCTGCTAGCATGATGTGAAGTTGAAGGCTGGACAACGTCGTCTTCAGAAAATTCTGAGGTGTGGCGGGTTGCAGACCTGAAATATTTAATGTTCATATTAATAAACATTAGAGATGAGCTGATTACTCGGTTACTACTGGGTACTCGGCATATTTGATGTTTTTTTTTATTCTCGTGCTCGACCGAATAACTCGGTTCAAGTGATGAGTACTCGGTGTAAGAAAAGTAGTAAAAACAAACTTGTTAATTAGGCAAGTAAAAAGTATTTATTAATTTAAAATTCAGTTAAGTATTAAATAAAGATATAATTACATGTAACAAACAAATTACGATACACATGTAATGTAAATAATATTACGCATAATTACTCGTCGGTGTCACAGAATAACTAATAGTACTACCGGTGTCGCACCGTGAACCTGTATAAACTAGTTTTCGCACCTCAAAGCGATTGTATAGAACCGAGTAACTCAGCTGAGTAGGTACTCGATTCGGCAACCAATAAAACGAGTAATACTCGATACTCAGTTACTCGGTAAAATCAGTACCTACTCAGAGAATCTCTAATACACAGGAATATATATTTTTTTATAAATAATGAATCAATTGAATTATCGTAATATTCGAATTAATCAAATAGACGTTAATTGAATTAACAGAATAGATGAATTATGAGAATAGATGAATTATTTGATAGATGTAATTAATGAATATCGAATCACTTACATTTTATATTACTCGATGCACTTATAGTTTTTCTGAAGATTTGTTATTGCGCTTCGCACTTTCTTGAACTGGACTGTGACATCTCCAGCCTCATCCCGGCTTAAATATACTCATTGTCACGTGGACTATTTTCCATATTTGTAAAAGTTTGGTGTAGCTAAAACACATAGTAAGCATCGCATGCGAAAATGCAACGTCGACGATAATCCCCTCACCGTCTCCTAAATACAAAGTTATATCTTTCAGTTTCGCTTCGAAGCGTAATTTCTTATCATCCTTAAAGTAACGTAAATAGGGCTGTCAATAAACGACGCATCAAAATCAAGCTGTCCTAAGAGATGGTGCCTTAACATAGTGTAGCAAGGCCTAAGTAATCTGTCTCATAATACAAAGTTATTTCTTTCAGTTTTGCTATGAAGTGAAATTTATTAGCGATCTTATATCAAAGCCTATAAGGCTAGCAATAAATGTCCCATCGAAACCAAACAGTAATAACACTATTTGCTAAGACATAGTGTACTACGAAATACGTAGCATATGTTTTATTACCGTAGATTCAAAATATATTGTAAAAGTGTTATGCTTTTTTTGTTGTCGGTTTTGTAAACTATAAACATACATAATGTAGCAGGTAAAGTATAAAAACATGACAGGAACAAAATAAATCACAATTTAAAAGCGGTCTTCTGATTGTGCACAACAAATCAACTTCGTAATATGGCAGTAAGTACCTACTTATCTATTTTTTCGTAAACACATTTTACAACAGCTACCTATGGATTCGTTATATTCATCTTAAATTCTGCAGTATTTAATAAAAGCATAGTTACTCATTTAGTTTTCTAAAGATTTTTGTAGAGTTATTTCATATCATGTTTTATATAAGTTTAACAATATGCTGTGTTCTTGTTGCAGACATCATCTGACTTCAATGTCTATTCACCAATTCCAGCAGACCAATTGCTTCGACAGAATGTGATGAATTACATTGAACATGAACAACCGCTTGTAATTGACGAACAATCAAATAGCACCGCTCAAAATAACGATAACACACTTAGAAAAAGACAAGCAGGTGATGTTTTATATTCATACATTAAAAAGCCCCGCAAGGGCGCACAATCCAAATTAATAAGACTTCCAATATTTGACGCTGACGAATTGAAGAATGCTGAAAATATCGAGTGTAATTGTGAAGCTGGTGTTTGTGCGCAGTACGTAGTTGACTACACATTTTCTGATGAAGTGTATAAGTGTGCTAGAGATCTACTTCTTAAAATGCATAGGAAACTTTTATAATATTCTTGACTGTGCTTTTTACTGAATTAAAATACGTATTTGTAATACCAAGTTTTTTTATTTATTATTTTATTGTTTTCTCATTAGCTTTAATTACCCTTAATCAGCGTTAGCAATTTAGATAAATAACGGGCAACCTTAAAAAACATGTAAGTAGGTACCTATCTAGTATTTAATTCTGTATTCGATTTCAATAGTTTCGTGGTTTAAACATGTTTTGTACAATAGTAGGCTAGTAGCAGAGGCTCGGGCTGGGTTGTTATAATACAATAAGTTTCCTTTTAAGGGATTCGGTACGTAAACATCAAACACGCGCCCGTTCATAACTAGAACGCTTTAATTGAATTCGATATAAAACATTTATAAATGAATCGATAGCGATAGGCTAATTTGTTATAAATAAAATATGCGAAAAGTTGAAAACTAGAAAAGCTGAAAACATGAATTAATAGATGAAAACATGAATAAATGAAAACTAGAAAAGCTGAAAACATTAATGAATAGATGAAAACATGAATAAATGAATGGTAAAATTGGGGTAGCTGGATCTCACCCCAATTTCAACCTACTAAAGCCGATGCTCTCCTTCAACTCTGCGCCGATTACTCCGACATCTTCCATCTTCCTGATGAAAAGCTGACTCACACTAATGCCATTAAACATGACATTAAGACAACCACAGAACAACCTATTAATACTAAATCCTACCGATTTCCCGAAGTTCATAAAAAGGAAGTCGATAAACAAATAAAGAAGATGCTTGAGCAAGAAATAATAGAACCATCCATATCTCCCTGGTCTTCCCATATATGGATTGTACCTAAAAAACTGGACGCCTCAAATGAACAAAAATGGCGTGTAGTTATCGACTACCGAAAAGTAAATGATGTCACAATTGGTGATACTTATCCTATTCCACAGATTACCGAAATTCTAGATCAACTAGGCAACAGTAAATACTTCTCTACGCTTGACCTAGCTTCCGGCTTTCATCAAATTCCTGTCAATAATGCCGAAAAAACTGCCTTTAGTGTACCTCAAGGGCATTTCCAGTTCAAGCGTATGCCATTCGGCTTAAAGAACGCGTCTTCTACATTTCAACGGTTAATGAATGGCCCTATCTGGCATACAAGGCATTCGCTGCTTCGTGTATCTAGATGATATCGTTTCCTATTCATGTGATCTAAAAACTATGATCCTAAATCTAACTTCTATATTCCAGAGACTTCGTCAATTCAACCTCAAACTGCAACCTGACAAATGCGAATTCCTTAGGCGTGAGGTCGCTTATCTCGGTCACACCATATCTTCTGACGGAGTCAAACCTAATCCCGACAAGATTAAAGGTGTTCAAAGCTTCCCGACTCCTAAGTCAGCAAAGGATATAAAATCCTTCCTTGGCCTTGTCTCATACTATCGCCGATTCATTCCTGATTTCTCTAAAGTCGCCAAACCTCTAACCTTACTTCTGAAAAAGGACACTAATTTTAACTGGGAAAACCAACAACAGGTTGCCTTCGATATTCTAAAACAAAAATTAACTACTGCTCCTGTTCTTTGCTATCCCGACTTCACTAAACCATTCATCCTCACGTGTGATGCCTCTAATTACGCCGTTGGCGCTGTCCTATCCCAGGGTCCTGTCGGCAAAGATCGTCCTATCGCATACGCATCTCGTACTCTAAACAAAAGCGAAATGAACTACAGCACTACAGAAAAAGAACTTCTTGCAATCATATTCGGTTGCAAAACATTTCGACCATACCTGTATGGTCTAATAACAATGGTAGACCCCGTCCATTTAGTCCTATGACACTTGATGATTTTGGTGTCACTATTCCTACAACACCTGACTATGACAGCAGTAGCCTGCCTTGCATAGATCTGTTAGATGATACCGATGAATTCCCATTCAACTATAGCGCCACTGATCCTACTAGAGTCGATAAAATAAAATCTCCTAAGTCTAATGAGCCTTTAGCATCTACAAGTCCGGAAAACTCACCTGAGCCAACTCCTTCAACTTCAACCAGAAACCCTGCTATACCTACTACTCCAAACTCTGAAACCCAAGACCACTTATCTGAACAACCTTCACTGCATCACGAAAATTTGCAAGCTCCACTGAGTCCTGAAAACTTACCTTTACAAAATCCAACTCAAGATCCTAACTCACCAATGCAAGCACGCGACTCTCTTCCAGCCCCTGATGATACTTACACCAATGACGAATACTCTAAAATCCTAAAAGAAATCAATGACAAAAAGAACCAATTTAATACTACCATTATCGAACATAACCAATCCCTAACTAAAACTCAATGTAAAATATTAACATTCCCATTTCTTTAGATCTAGATGAATCAAATCCGTTCTTGCCAGGATTTCTAGAAAAAATAACAGATGAACTTCGTTACAAAGATAAACAATTGTATTCCTTCGAAAAAGCACAAACAGCTGCTAACAAAAATATCTATCTTATATTTACAAAGGTGCATTATTTTGATGAATGCACTTATCCAGAAATCTATCAAACCCTTAAAAACATTAAAACGCATCCGATAACAACTGGAGAAAATATCTCAGAAATTGCCATTTCAGATTTTAGAAATCCATTCGAAAAGCTATCGTTTGCCAAATTATATAACATACTAGTATACGTCTTTCACAACACAAATATACAAGTAAATATATATCATGATAATATCACATTTCCAATTCTTAGTGAAATAAAGAAAATCCTAAAAGATAATCAGTTGTAACAGAATGCTTAACCGTATCAAAGAAAAATTCTACTGGAAGGGCATGAAAGGTGACGTAGAAAATTACATTAAAGCATGTCCTTCATGCCAAGAGAACAAAGCCCTCAGACGACTCAATCGCGCACCAATGCAAATAACTACTACCTCTACCAGTCCTTTTCAAAGAGTAGCATTAGATATTAATGGACCTTTACCTGAATCCGGCCCTGCCAAATTAAAATATATCATGACCCTTCAGGACGACCTTACAAAGTTCTCTGCAGCCTATCCTCTACGCAGTGTCTCGTCAGAAGAGACCACAGATTGCCTCGTGCACTTTATTTCCCTGTTCGGTATCCCTCAGACTATTCTCACCGACCAAGGTACCAACTTCACAGCTGATCTATTTAAAAAAACCTGCAGCTTCCTGAAAATCAAACAGCTGTGGTCCACTCCTTATCATCCGCAAACCCAAAGAGCCCTCGAAAGGAGCCACTCCACTCTCAAGGAATATCTTAAGTCCTACGTGAATGAGAATCAAGACGACTGGCCCCGATATGTATACACTGCGATCCTAGCCTATAACACAGCTATACATAGCACTACAAACTTTTCACCATACGAACTATTGTTCGGACACAAATCTTTTATTCCCGATTCCTTATACAGCCAAGACCTTACCACATATCCTGACTACGTCAGAATGCTCCAACATCGCCTTAAACTATCCTGGGAAAAAGCATTCCAAAATATACAACATTCAAAACAAAGGTCAAAAACCTATAACGATACAAGAACTCAACCCATTCGATACAAAGTCGGTGATTACGTTTACTTGAAAAATCACCTAAGGCTCCGGAAAGCGCTTTCCCCTATTTGGAAAGATCCCTACAAAATCCTCTCTGTTCACGGTAACAATACCGTAACATTATTAATAAATAGACGCCACGTAAGACACCACTTTGATGAAATCAAGTTAGTGGGCGTCTTCCCTAGTAGTCCATAAAATATTATAGTCTAATATATATAACATAAGAAAACTTTTAGAGGATATCTAAAAACTCATTTGTAAATAAATCAACAACAATAGTAGTTTAGAAATTATTTAGGGATATAGATATAGACATATATATGATCACATCATATTCATTTATTAAGATAAAATATATAGGTATATAATATAACTGTAATTGTTAAGCGTTAGTAATATAGAAAATAGCATGTAGATAAGCAAGTATCATAAAGCAAAGTAGATATTATAAATGAACTTACCTTAATTACTTTCAGCATCTTACCCGGGATCCACAGGAATACGTGAAACAGATCAAATCAAGCCCTGGATTATACTTTGATTATCGTGGAAAACATAAAATCTGCCTTAAGCAATACCGTAAAATTGTGTTTACAAACCCAAACAGTTGAATCCTCGGAATGTCATAACGTACTGGAACCTCTGATAATAATGTTTAATAGTACTATTCAAAAATACACCTCCATCTCGCACCTGCTTGATGATAGAAACAGACGTAATGCAATAATAGGAGGAATTGACTCCGCGTTTAAATATATATTTGGTACATTAGATGAAGCAGATGGCATTAGATATAATGAAGCTATAGAAGCTGTAGAAAACGATCAGGAAAAATTAGCTACTTTATTGAAACAAAATATTCTAGTAAATACTTCCGTAATATCAGCATTTAATAATACCTTAACCAAAATAAAAAGTAATGAAGCTAAATTGAATGTTGCTATCGACAGACTCTCAATTGGTTTGAAGAATGCGTCGATACAAACTAATGAGCTATTGATACAATCATATCAAAATCAGATTTTAAATAGTCTAGAAACTGCAATATTAGCAGTATCTCTACAAGTGGAAGATATAGTAGATGCCATACTGTTTTGTAACCAAAATGTATTACATCCATTTATATTAAGCCCGCAACGACTTTACCTTGAACTTACCAATAGTTATAGACACTAATTACCTGATAATTCGAAATTACCAGTAATATTAGATTTTAGTACTATTCTTTTTGTTTTAAATATATCTAAGCTAATTTGTTATTATTATTTTTTTATTTAAAACACTTTATGCACTTAACGTACAGAGGCGGACTTAATGCCTTAGGCATTCTCTTCCAGTCAACCATAGGGGTGGTGCAGAGACAAAAAATGGTAGGGTGCACTAATTAAATGAAAATACGAGTATATTCACATACATACATATACGCTATACATAGTAACATATACATACTATTACATATATAATAAATAAATATATCAATATCACATAATTATTAGACGATTGCTAATGTGGAGCATTATCTTGTTTTGTAAGAAAGCTGCGCAACTTCGTTTTAAACGCATACCGACTGGTGGACATTCTGATATTCAGAGGGAGAGAATTCCAGAGAAGGATTGGTTTAATAAAGAAGGAAGAGTGAATTATGTCAGAGTGGTGAGAGGGACAGATGAGCAAGCGATTAAAAGAAGAACGGAGATTTTTGTCGTGACTTGAACATAAATATTGAAAGTGCGAAGAAAGATAAGAAGGAGAATTAGGAGAGCATAATACAGAGAAAAGAGTGGTCAAGGCCCGCATACTTCTACGCAGCCGAATGGGCAACCATTTAAGCTGTGATCGGCATGCGGACCATACTTGATGGATGATCATACTTCCGAAGGTTAAAGACGAATCGAATGCAGTTATTCAAGAGACGGTCGAGCTTGTTGAGTAGATCTGCATTCAGGTCGAGGCAGCACACATCACCATAGTCGATAATAGGAAAAATTAAGGTCTGTACAAGCATTGCCTTAACGTTGACAGGCAAAAAGTTTTTAAGGCGGTAAAGGTAACGAAGCACTCCAGTTACTTTCCTACAAACATTAGTTACCTGAGCCTGCCAATTCAACCTGGAGTCGATACACAAACCTAGATCTTTTACATTTTCAGAAACAGGTATTGGAGTGCCGTCAAAGAGTATTGAATGGAGATTGTTGAAATTTACTCTGGACATCATACGGGGACTACCTACTAGTACAGCCTGGCATTTAGCGGGGTTGACAACAACACCAAAATTGTCAGACCACGTTTTAATGTAGCTAAGGTCTTTGTTTAGTGCATCAATGGCATCATTCAACCGATCCACACTTGCCTGGGCATATAATTGCAGATCGTCAGCATAAAGATGATACGAACACTGAAGTTTGTGAGTAATAAAATTTATAAAAATTGAGAAAAGAAGAGGAGAAAGAATGCCGCCTTGAGGAACGCCAGTTTTTAGATTACACCAGTTCGAGGATGATTCCCCTGATTAGACCGACTGCTGGCGTTCCCGAAGATAGGATGAAAACCATTCCACCACTTCGCCAGAGACCATAAGATGGGACAGTATAGAAAGAAGGATGTCGTGACTGACGGTATTAAAAGCATTGGAGAAGTCAATAAGAACCAAACTGGTTACTTTTCCGTCCTCCATTCCTGCCCTAATATCGCCAGTCACTTTAAGGAGGGCAGTAACAGTGCTGTGTCCTGGCCTGAAACCAGATTGCAAAGGGTCTAGGAGAAAATTGTGATAGACAAACTGGGAGAATTGCTTATGGACACAGGCTTCGAGCACCTTGGACATAAAGGGAAGGATGGAAATCGGTCGGAAATGATTAAGGAGCGTTGGATTAGAAACCTTGGGAAGAGGACGGACATAAGCTTTGTAGGAAAAACTGCGGAATTGAAGGAGGAAGTAATGATGTGGGTGATAGCAGGGAGAAGATGATCCAATATAGTGACTATCATACGGCGACTGATATTATCACATCCCACAGCATTGGATTTAATGGATAGGATAATCTTTTTGATCTCTGTCTCACTGGTTGGAGAAAAATGAAACGGGACTATGTTGGGACGCGTTAGACCAGCTATAGAAGCAACGGTGCGTGTAATAGACCTCGGATCTAATTTTGATGAAGCAGTAAAATGGAGATTTAGATCGTTTAGTCCTATTGTGTTAGGCAGGTCTAAATGTCGCGGTTTGCCGATACCTAGAGTTCCAAGAAACTTCCAAATGTCGGCAGAAGAAGAAGACGAGATGTTATCGAGAATATGGCGACGTTTTGCGTTACGTATCATCTGGTTACACCGATTTCTGGCAGTCTTAAAAAAAATCCAATTTTCTTGCAGCCGATCCTTTTTAAACTTACGGAAGGCCCGGTCCCTACGCCTCATCGCCATTTGAATACCCCTTGACATCCAAGGCGCCGGTGGCCGTTTCACCTTGATCCTCCTAACAGGCGCATGACGATCATAGAGGGCAATCACCGTGTCGTTAAATATATCAACCTTTTCGTCAACAGAGGATGCTTGAACCAAGGCATCCCAGCTGATCTCAGATGCTTCGCTCTGTAACTTGTCAACATCAATATGAGCAAAGCAGCGCTTGTACAGTACCTTAAGGATGGGTTTTGGGGGCTTGAGCGTATAGGAAAGGAAAATAAGGTCGTGATGGGAAAAACCAGGAGCGATATGTTGACCATGAGACGGGACAAGGGAAGGATTTGAGGTGAGGATTAAGTCGAGCCAAGTGTCATCACCATCAATGTTAAGGTGAGTTGGTTGTAACGGTAAAACATGAAGGCTGGCTGACTCAATGATGTGACGGAGCTTACAGGACCGAGGGGAGTTGGGTACTAGGAGATTTGTATTAAAATCACCCATGATGATGTGATGCGCATACTCAGAACCCAAAGATTCTAAAACCGATTCCAAATCAGTGAAATAGTCAACAGAGGGGGGACAGTATACAACACCAAGGATTGCTTTAGCACAACCTGAAACAACCTCCAGAAAGAGATACTCAGCAGAAGAGTCAGGGCTGGAGGTAGCTACTACTTTGTAAGTTATAGCGTTGCGAAGATAAATAGCTACGCCACCCCCGCCCCTAGCAACGCGATCGTTCCGGATAAGAGTATAGTCAGGAAGGGAGAAGGCAGAAGAGAGAAGGTGTGGTTTTAACCAGGTTTCTGATATTAGAACAGCATGTACATTACGCCCAGAGAATACATTATGCAATTCGTTGTAGTGACTTGGAACACTTTGTGCGTTAATGTGACACAAGTTCAGGGAATTAGAGGGTTGGCCAAAAGTCTGACTTAGAAAGTCACCAAGGGTGTCGGTAGCGGAACAAAAACTTTCGTCACTAGAAGCAGATACAGATTCATTAGCAGAATAATAATCGTCTAATACCGTATTTTTTACCGTGAAGGGATCTATATATATATATATATATATAGATCCCTTCACGGTAAATGTTGATCAGACGCGACTTCACGCGAGCACTTTGTTGATCCAAAAATGTATGTTGATCCGCCGCCTTTTCTTGATCCAATATGCATCTCTGGTAACTAATGTGGCACCGACCGGATCAACGTCTACACTCACGATACTGTTTACTAGCGTTCGCCGAAGTTGATCCAATATACAAATCCACCTTGCGATAGTTACGGAAAATTTAGATCCGATTTAAATGAGCCAATCAGAGCACAGCAAACGATCGGATTGGCTAAAAAGAGCCGCGACGTTGCCGTTTCGTATCTTTGGCCGTGCAAGGTACAGATTAAATGGATAACTCAACAACTCGACAACGCCACGACTTATTTATGAAGGGAATCTTGCAAGTAAAATTTGATCCACTTCCCGGTTACCGATATCGAGTTTGGACTCGTTTGATCCGTCTTGACGAGTACTTAAGTGCTATATGGTAACCAGGTTCTGATGATGGAACTGGAAGATGGCCATAGGACCTCGGTAATTAAACGACACAACCCCATCGAGTTTGGGCTCGTATGATTCGCCTTGATGATTACTTTGGTGCTAGATGGTAACCAGGGTCTGATGATGGAACTGGAAGATGGCCATAGGAACTCAGTAATTAAACGACATAACCCCATCGAGTTTGGACTCGTTTGATTCGTTTCGACGAGTACTTTGGTTCTAGATGGTAACCAGGTTCTGATGATGGAGCTGGAAATTGGGTACAGGACCTCGGTAATTGAACGACACAACCCCATCGAGTTTGAGCTCGTATGATTCGTCTTGACGAGTACTTTGGTGCTAGATGGTAACCAGGGTCTGATAATAGAGCTGGAAGATGGCCATTGGAACTCAGTAATTAAACGACATAACCCCATCGAGTTTGTGCTCGTTTGATTCGTCTTGACGGGTACTTTAATTTATGTTTTATATATTTTAGCGCTTTATTAACGCCTTAATATACTCAAGTAAAATTTTTAAACACTGAAAAAAGACGACAACCTCAGGCGGGAATCGAACCACGCACCTTCCGCATTCCGGGCGGCTGCCTCAACCACTTTGCTTCCGAGGTCTGGTTTGCACTCATCGAAAGTTAGTGCTTGATGCTTATGTTTTTAGTTAACATTGCTATATCAAATCTTAGAAATATTTTTAAAATTATTAAACAATCGGTTAAGATGAAGCTGCGTTATAAATTAGTGTTTTATGTATTTTAGCGTTTTATTAAAGCTTAAATATACTTTTAAAAAATTTTTGCTGGTTTAGATTTTTGTCTTTTTTCAGACTTTTTTTAAACTTATTATATTTTTTCATTATTTTAAATAGGTAAGTAGAGAGATCGTGTAGGTATGTTTCAGTTGAAAAAAGATAAAGTGTAGAAAAATTTCCACGAGCGGGATTCGGACCCGCTCCGATAGATAGTTAGTGATGGATGCACCTGATCCCGTAGGTCATGGGGTTCAGCTTCGAATCCCGCTCGTGGGAACTTTTTCAACACTTTGTCTTTTAGGTTAATTTTAAACACTTAACACGGAAGGTGCTGGGTTCAAATCCCGCCTGAGGTGACGTCTTTTTTCAGTGTTTAAAATTAACCAAAGTATATTTCAGCGTTATAAAATGCTAAATATCAACTTTGTCTTTTTTCAAATTGAAAAAAATAATAAATGTATTCAAAAAGTATAGATTTAATATTTATATAAACACCTACATGTGTATTCATGTTTAAACATTTTATAATTAGTTAGCTTGTATTACCTAATATTGAAATGTCCTTGCAGGGCCCATTTGTGGACGTAGGTACCTACCTAGCTTTAAGATCGTGTAAAACCAAATGAATCAATAAAGATTTATGATTATGATTAATTGATTAATTGTAATTTGTTCGCAACAAAATTTGCGTACCATAATTGCGCAAAATTTACGTAACTATCATTATGAATTTCTACTTTATTGCGTAGTTATAAGAGCGTTGACACCCTTACATCTATACCTATAAGTACCTACAAATAAATAGTTGGCCTTTTATTTTACAACTCATATTACAGTTAGCTTCGATTAATTGTAAAGTGTAGGAAAATGTATTTTATTTAACATTTCCTTAAAATACGTATTTAATAAGTAATTATTATCCAATAGGTTATTATAATGAATACAATAATATCGTAATAAACATTGGTAGGTACTCGTAAGCTAAGAGTACTAAAATCAACCTTACTAGGTACGTGAGTACCTAGGTACTGATCCGTAACCTACCTATCTACGCAGGCGGATGCGGATGCGGAGCGCGGGCTCTCGCTCTCGCCAAGCAGTCTGTTAAGGATGACGCACGCGCACAAACTAATTAATTTGTAGATAGGTTCTAATAAGCGAACCCGAGCTACTACCAATAGTATTGTGACGTCACAATACTATTGGTAGTAGCTCGGGTGCGAGTTTTATTTGCCATTCGATCGCGTTAACGAAAACGAGTTTACATTGTAGGTAGGTATAGTAAAATTTTATCACGCCTTCTTTTGTCATCGGCAGGAGGCGCGCTGCTTTAATGTCATACAAATTATCGTTTTCCTAGACGTGATTGAATGGCAAATAAAACACGCAAAAACGAAATAATTGTTAAGTTCTCTAACTTTTACAGTATACCTACATCTGCGCTATACCTCTACCTACACCTTGACTGATAAATCTAATACTTACTTCTGAATTAGTACATATTATGTGCATTATACAATAACAATAAAGTATTTCGACATTTTTATTTAGCGTAACGCAACTGCCTGCCGCCGTGCACTCAAGTAGACAAGCGGCACCCCTCTGATAAGTACCTACATGCACGTTTGAACGTGCGCTAGCCGGGCGGGCGGCGGCAGATAAAACGCGCGGCTCGAGTGAGTGACGGAGGCCTGACAATAGGACGGTCAGAGACGCCATCATGATGCGACGTCACTAAACAACTTCTGAAATTTTGTAAATACGTAGGTATGTTTGGTCTTTTTATGTACCTACCTACTAAAATAAAATAAATAAATATCCTGGACATTTCACACATAAGTAGTCCCTGATCTCAAACTAGGCAAAACCTACTAGGTATGGAGGCCTGAGAAATACATAGATAAGTAACACCCAGACACAAAGCAAACATCCGTGTTCGTTACACAAATTTTGGAAATCGAACCCACGACCTCAGAATCCGCACTCAGAGCTACTAACCACAGAGCCAAAAGGTCAGTCAAATGTTATTGGCTAGGTACCTATCTATTTTTATTATTCTGATTCGGCTTCTGGCAGGCAGCACTGGTGAAAAGATGGCATCTTTGGTGGTCCTATTTTACCTACTTACAAATACCTAAACACAATCACAACTCTTTTTTCGTCCGAGGTTAAAAACTGGTAAGTAGGTAAGTACTAGGTAGCTAAGTAAGTCCTTAGGTATGTGATGTGAATAACTAAGTAGTTATTACCATACTCGATCATGGATAAAAGAGTGTGATTTCACTGATGCGGTCTCTATTCCGGCCACCCCCTTCATTTGAGCCGGGATCACATCCAGATTAACTCATTAATACATATAATAATAATCTCGAGTTTCTAAATAATAATATCAAGTTTCTAAATAGATAATCAAAATATGGATATGGATAACAAAATACTCACCATCATCTTCTGATTGGTACATGACAAATTAACAAAAAAACCTTTTTAAAAAACAAGCTTTTGTTTAAAATTGCTTAATAGAAAAAAATAAACTTTTACTTTAAAACTTTTACTATCAACTTATAACGTCATTACACAATTTATATCATAAAGGTTGTCGCGAGATTTAAGTAGGGTAACGGGTACAATGATTGGCCCTTTAAGACATTTGCCAAGTTTGACCTCTTGTTACTCTGTGTATTGACGTATAATTCACTGCCGAAATATGTAGTACCATTCCGAAAATACCTAGAAACAATTTGAACATGATTTGGACTCACCACCCTGGTGTTAAGATATATTTTTAAGTATTTTTTGTAGTAGACACCCAAAACTAGTATTATTGGCCTCCTAAAGCACAATAATTAACCTAGCTACCTGACAAACAATGACCGGGCCAATCATTGCACACGTGATGTGCCAATGAATGTAGTGGATTATGCAATAGTGATGCGAAGCGAAGAAAAAGGTCAAAATGCGTCTTTTTTTACATGCATTTTTTTAAATGCATCCTACATTCCTACCCCTATACCTACACTCACATAAATAAAGGTTGATCAATTGTCAACTGTACTTAAGAAAAGCCTAAAAGGCAATCTGTTAATAAATATTGAAAAACATCACAGGCTTTGATGTGACTCCGAGATAAGTAGCTAAAGCACTTGTGTTAAGGATATTAGAACTAACGAAGGTACCACAATATTATATTACAATATATAATAACACTCAGATACAGAACAAATACATGTTTATCACACGAATGTTTGTCGAACCCACAACTCTCGGCGCAGAAGTCCGGGTTACTACCAAATGCTCCATCAAGCCCGTCTTAAAGTAGGTAGTGCCCAACCTAACCAAGGTACAGTAACACATTAAATACCTAGGTAACTATAAAAAAATTGTTTTTAAATAAAATACCTATACTTACTACACAAAACAATGAAGAAGCTTTTTGAGCGTCGACTTGCCGACTATCAAAGCAAAAGACAAAAGCAAAGACAATTAAAAATTCTATTGTGTCTGGCGCGCGACGCGCAGGTAGATAAAGTTATTTAATTTTTGATTGACTAATAAAATAAAAATAAATTCATTTTTTAAGTTAACACGCACATCACTACTACGTCTCTTTGGAACCGATATGATGATTGGCCCTGATGGAATACAATCATTGGCCGCGGTCAATCACTTCAAAAGCACAATGATTGGCCCTGCCAGTTTTTGTTTTCAAAATGTTTATGACGGCTTTTGGACCATTTTTAAAAATAGCGTTTATAACTCGACACAAATTAAGTTTAAAATATAATAGAATATTGTGAAACCGTATTTTAATTATTGGCCGTCATGCCATTCAATTAAAAGTCCATATAACTCGTAAGTACAGTGATTGGCCGTGCAGTATTCCTCTTTTGAGGTTAGATAGCCGGTTATATTTGAATTAATTATCACGTAGTCAACCTAACTAATAAAAAAAATCAATTCATTTACTATAACAAATCATAATAAACAAGAAACAAAGCAATAAACTTAACCAGTCTTAGCAGATTTTGCTAAGAATCTACAGCACATCGACGCAATCGCAACACGCAAACAAAAATACCTTTTTTCTCAGTGTCGCTGCTAATGAAATCATAAAGCTACAACATGGTATTGCCAATTATGAAATGTAGGTAGGTTGTATATTTTTATTTTGTTAGCTTTATTTCTGCTGATAATTACTAATATTTTGCTTTAAAACTCAAAAGGTCAATCATTGGTGGGGGGCCAACAATAGTACTTGTTACCCTACTTAGGTAAGTAGATACTCGTATTTTCTTAGATTGAATTTTTTATAGTTAAATCAATCACATCAAATTATTTAATTTACTTGTTTATTTACATGTGGTATTGGTGGTGGTAAAAATAAATAGTCCAACTTACGGTTTAAGTGGTTTATGTTGTCCAAATACCAATACACATTTATAACAAACAGAAGGAACAGAAGGAACAGTTTTAGCACGTAAATAGCACAGCACAATAAATATAAGCGTAAGCGTAAGCATGAAGGAGAAGTAGGATAGTTCACAGAATAGATTTAAGCACAGCGCGGAAAGAAATAAGCGTACTACGCAATCGGTATTTATAAGGCGGGAGACAAAGCAGCGTGCGCTCCGCGTCGTACATAGGTCTCGACTGGTCTGGATGTGTCCACGGACGGCGGCTGCCCGCGCGCAGATGGCAAGAACAATAGAACGTAGGTAACGGCTAGTGCCTATGGTCATGCGTATCGATAGGTGTTTATCGATATCGACTAACTAATACTCACTCGATATTATGGTGTGAATATTATTGTAGATATAAATAGCTAAACAAATAGTAATTACCTATAGATATAAGTGTACATATATAGGTGTAAATATTAATATAGTAAATCAGCTGTATGTTTTAGATATAAGTTAGAATTACGTTATTATTAATGGTTATTTTGTTATTTAGGTTTTAATAAATATTTGGTGTAAATATGTGTGTGTGCTATTTGTGTATGTGTTTATACCCAAAGTAGGCTACACCACCCCCCTCCAGAGACCGTCAAGGGCGATAAAAATTTGTAAACTTCACCCAGAGCGTGTTGTGTATTCTTTCTGAACATCTGGTAGGGGTTCAGGTTCGGTTTGGTCAGACAATATGAAGGCCGGCTTAACGCGGTCTATCGATACCGTGACCTCTTTACCCTTCTGAAGGATTTTAAAAGTTTTGTCATCCCTTGCTAAGACTTTGTGTGGTCCTGAGTATGCTGGTTGGAGAGAACCACGTGATGCGCCTTCGCGAAGGAACACGTGATCACTGGTGGCTAATTCTCTATATATAAATACTTTAGGCTTAGAATGACGTGAAGCTGGTGTAGGGCGTAGTTTTGTGGCAATTTGTTTCAGGCGTGCAGAAAATTCGGATAAATCGGTCGTACCACCGTCAGTAGGTTCGAAGAATTCGCCTGGTAACCTTAACGGCTCTCCGTATACGAGTTCCGCAGAAGAGCTTTGGAGGTCCTCTTTATAGGCGCTTCGTATACCTAAAAGAACCCATGGCAAAGACTCTGTCCATCTGTCGTTCGCGTGGCAGACTATTGCGGCTTTCAGTTGTCGGTGAAAACGTTCCACCATGCCGTTGCACGCCGGATGGTATGCAGTAGTCCGCTTGTGCTCAAATCCGGCTATTTTCGACAGATACTGAAATAATGCCGATTCAAATTGACGGCCACGGTCAGTGGTAATGTCTGTCGGACAACCGAATCGAGCGATCCATATTGACAGAGGTGCTTTAGCCACGGTTTCCGCAGTTATGTCTTCTATCGGCACTGCTTCCGGCCACCGGGTAAACCGATCTACGGCCGTCAGACAGTACCGATAGCCCTGCGAGATTGGTAATGGGCCAATCAGATCTATATGGATTTTCCGAAAACGAATGCGAGGCAAGTTGAAAGTGCCTAGAGGTGCGCTGACGTGACGACTCACCTTAGCCTTTTGACAAGCCAAGCAAGTGTGGGACCACTCCCTACAATCCTTTCTTACTCCGGGCCAGACGAATCGCTCTGCAACGAGTCTTGCAGATGCATTGGCACCAGGGTGACTTAATGAATGCAGGCTCTCAAAAAACTGTCTGCGATAGTATTTTGGGACAAAAGGCCTAGGAGTCGTTGTACTGACGTCGCAGTACAGGGGAACACGACTTCCAGGAACTGTCAATTTGTCAATACGCAGGGATGTTTCACCAGAGAGCAGTTTCTGTAGTTCTGGGTCAGATGATTGACCTTGGGCTAAGGCGTCGAAGTTGACTGGTGCGCCCAGTTCTGCGATCCGCGACAAGGTATCGGCGACTACATTATCCTTGCCAGATATGTGTCGGATATCGGTCGTGAACTGGGCAATGAAGTCTAAATGTCTGAACTGCCTAGGCGAACAGTCTCTCTTCCTTTCATGGAATGCGAAACTGATCGGCTTATGGTCAGTGTAGACGACAAAGTGCGGGCTTCGAGCATATGCCGGAAATATTTAATGCCTTCGTAAATGGCGAGCAGCTCCCTATCGTAAGGTGAATACTTTACCTGGGACGGGCTGAGCTTTCGCGAAAAGAAGGCTAATGGTTGCCACGCTCCGTCCTTGTGTTGTTGGAGGACTGCACCGATTGCCTTATCGGAGGCATCTGTCACCAAGGCAAGTTTGGCGGCACAGTCAGGGTGAGCTAGTAAGGCAGCATTTGCAAGGCTGTTCTTACACGCGTTAAAGGCTGTGAGGGTATCACCTGTCAGAACGATTGGCTGTGACCCTTTTACAGAACCTGTCAACAATGCATGTAGGGGAGCCTGGATTTCGGCAGCTCGGGGAAGAAGTCTCCTATAAAAATTGAGCATGCCTAGGAATGCCTTGAGCTGGCGCACAGTAGTTGGAGTCGGGAAGTCTTTAATTGCCTGCACCTTGGAGTCCAATGGTCTAGAGCCGCTTTCAGAGATGGCGTAACCTAAAAATGTTACCTCGGGCACACCGAAGACGCACTTAGCAGTGTTTACCAGCATGCCGTAGTCCTTCAGCTTGCTGAAGATTTGGCGAAGGTGCTGCTCGTGCTGCTGCTCATCTCTTGAGAAAATCAAGATGTCGTTGATGTAGCAATAGGCAAAATCTAGCCCTCTGGTGACCTCATCCATAAACCTTTGAAAGGTTTGGCTCGCATTTCGAAGTCCGAAGGTCATATATGGGAATTCAAATAGACCCAAAGGTGATGTGATTGCGGTCTTCGGAATGTCTGCAGGACTGACAGGTATCTGATTATACGCCTTCAATAAATCTAGGGTGCTGAAGACTTTGCAGCCAACAAGATTGTGCGAGAAGTCGTGGATGTGTTTAATCGGATATCTGTCAGGTACAGTTCGGGCGTTGAGCATGCGGTAATCGCCGCAGGGACGCCAGCCGTTGTCTTTTTTCGGCGCTAGATGAAGAGGTGAGGCCCAGGGACTCTGTGAAGGTCGAGCTGTACCATTGGCGAGCATGGCCTGGAACTCCTGTTGAGCAATCTTTAATTTGTCTGGTGCTAAACGACGAGGGGTACAAAATACTGGAGGGCCTGGAGTCGTGCGAATATGGTGGACGGTGTTGTGTGTAATGTTGCGGTGTGTACCAGTTGGACGGGTAATCTCGGGAAATTCGTCAAGAATTTTGTGATACCGAGACTCACCAGTCAAGATCTTTACAGATGCTATATTACTACAACTAACTACTTTGGCTACAGCGGATACAGAGGTTGTACTATCTAACAAGCGTTTGTTACGGCAATCTACAATAAGGTAGTAGTAATTTAAAAAATCTACGCCTATGATCGGCTTAGTAACATCGGCTACTATAAAACGCCAACTAAACAATCTACGCAAACCAAAGTCTAAATTAAGGTGTACATAACCGTAAGTAGATATACTGGAACCGTTCGCAGCACACAAGTTGTAGTCCGTCTTGGCACGACGATCGCGAAGAAGGGACCGGGGGTAGACGCAGAGGTCGCTTCCAGTGTCGACCAGAAACTGCACCTTCGAAGCTCGGTCCGTGGCAAACAGGCGACCAGTAGATGATGTAGGGCAGTCAGCAGTCGCCACTATCGACCGCCCCTGGCGTTTCCCGCTTTGTAGTCGCAGGGGGTTACGCATGTGCTGGCCTTCTCCCCGAACTTGCTGTGGTACCAGCATAACGGAAACTTTCTATAGTTCGATTGAGAGCGCTTCGACCTGGATACTGATCTACGGTGAGGTGATCTGGTAGACCGTGAGTGGGATCTGCTGTTTCTCTCCGACGCAAACTTCCGGAACTGCATCTGGAGTTCAGCCACTTGTTTGGTCAACGCGTCCAATGCTGACTCGGGACGAATTTGACTCGTTGAAGCCACCGATGGTGATGGTGTAGCCAGCTCGTGGATACGATCAGCCAAGTCTGCCAGGTCATCGATGGCAGATGATGTGGGCTGACCTGCAAGTACGGTCTGTATCCCGTGCGACAGACGACTAACCCAAATAGTCTTCAGGAAATCGTCGGGTACGTTGACGCCTGCGAGACTCTTAAGATGGCGGAGAAATTGCGAGGGCTTTCGGTCTCCAAGCTCCTCGTGCATCAAGAGTTGCTGCAGCTTTTTCTCTTTCGACGCCGTAAGCAGTTTGATCAGCTCGGTCTTCAATTTCTGATATTTATCAGTAGTTGGTGGGCTGATGATAAGGTCTTTTACCTCTCTGGAATACTGATTTTCCAGCTGGCTGATGACGTAGTGGAACTTGGTGGAGTCGTTGGTGATTCCCGATATGGCGAACTGCCCCTCCACTTGCGCGAACCAGATCTCAGGCTCCTCCGGCCAGAACGGCGGCAGTCGAGTACCGACTTTGAAAACATCGATACTTTTTGTCGAATCATCGTTCCCATCACTATCACTGACCGCATGGCTGTTTCACGTGCATCTCGAAATTCCTTTTCCATTGTCCAAATAAGGGGTCACCACTGTGGTATTGGTGGTGGTAAAAATAAATAGTCCAACTTACGGTTTAAGTGGTTTATGTTGTCCAAATACCAATACACATTTATAACAAACAGAAGGCACAGAAGGAACAGTTTTAGCACGTAAATAGCACAGCACAATAAATATAAGCGTAAGCGTAAGCATGAAGGAGAAGTAGGATAGTTCACAGAATAGATTTAAGGCTAGGTGTTAGTGAAAAATTAAAATAACACGTTCTTAGAATTCTTTTTTGAAGTAGTAAACAATAAAATTAAAATCTGCGAAAATTATGAAATATTGTTGAGGCTTTATTCTGTGAAATACACCCGATGGAAACACGATTTTATAAAGTTGGCTCGATAGAATAAATTCACAAAGTTACATATTTTTGTGTCATTTTATTTTCTTTTCCAGGTTTTATTCTTAAAATTAGTGATTTGATATTATGAGTCATTTACCAAAATGAAGCTCGTAAATAACTTGAGTTATTATAACCGATGGTTTTTTATTTATTACATCTATCAATTGTTTAAAATATAAAACGCGATTATTCGCGCCGCTTCGCTGTTATACCCGTCCCTTACCGTTGTACCGTCGAGAGAACGAGAGGGAAGCGCTCGAAATACCTCCCCTTAAGCACAGCGCGGAAAGAAATAAGCGTACTACGCAATCGGTATTTATAAGGCGGGAGACAAAGCAGCGTGCGCTCCGCGTCGTACATACTCGTAGGTCTCGACTGGATGTGTCCACGGCGGCTGCCCGCGCGCAGATGGCAAGAACAATATAACGTAGGTAACGGCTAGTGCCTATGGTCATGCGTATCGATAGGTGTTTATCGATATCGACTAACTAATACTCACTCGATTTTATGGTGTGAATATTATTGTAGATATAAATAGCTAAACAAATAGTAATTACCTATAGATATAAGTGTACATATATAGGTGTAAATATTAATATAGTAAATCAGCTGTATGTTTTAGATATAAGTTAGAATTACGTTATTATTAATGGTTATTTTGTTATTTAGGTTTTAATAAATATTTAGTGTAAATATGTGTGTGTGCTATTTGTGTATGTGTTTATACCCAAAGTAGGCCACATACACACATATATAATTATAATACTAGTTTCTGCCCACGACATCGTCTAGGTGGAATAGTTACTTTGGGCACAGCCTTGTGCTTCTAATACTGTGCTTTGGGCTAACGCTAACTTGAACCCGCAAGTTTGTTTACGTAGAAGGTGAAAATATTTTTAAATAATACGTACGTTAAGGAGCTACTTTAGGTACCTACATCACGCTTTTATCAGTAAGAGTGGAACCGGCCTTGCTCGTCATAGATGAGCGCGCAGTACTTGATCATTATTTTGCTGCGATGTTATTTTAAAACTGCTATATCTCCTAAGATAGGTATTCATTGAAATCGAATGATGAAAAGGGCAATTTTGTTTTAAATTAAATACTTGTGATGAATAACGTATTTATATGGATACCTAAGGATTAATATCATGTTTATAAAAACACCTCCGCAAATAATGCCTTATTTTAGAACAAATTTGGTTGGCATAAAAAAGGTTATAGTGACCATAAAAGATAAGACGTATGCTGTCACAGACTTTTTTTTAGAACTTTTAAGAGGAAACAATTCTGTCATACATGATTTTTGCAAAAACTTTAACCGTTTGCGCAGCGCACGCATCGGAAGCTCTCATTAAAAAAACCCTGATTTTGAAACATTCTTAATTGGTGCTCCGCTCTTATTAGTCTTAGCGTGATGATATAAAGCATATAGCCTTCTTCAATAAATAAGCTATCTAACACTAAAATAATTTTTTAAGTCGGACCAGTAGTTCCTGAGATTAGCGCGTTCAAGCAAACAAACAAACTCTTCAGCTTTATAATATTAGTATAGATTATAGTAAATCTTTTTCGACCGTTGATGAATCAACAAATGTTGGTCAATTCGAAGACCAGTGTGTTGTAACCAGTAAGTGCTGATCCACCGACGTCACACGCGCATCAAGTATGGATCAAAGTACCTATATCAGTTTGCGCGAAATACCTATCCATTAGAAAAGACACAAATAACGTAAGGTCGGGGTGACCGTCGCTTTACCAGTTTGCAGCGATTTTCGTAAGAAGCGCACCGATCGCCCGGGTACGTGCCTGTACCAAATAGACAGCGCGGTGTGCAAGGGATTTTGACCTTTAGGAGACCACCATTGTACCTACTAGTAAGTACTTAATTCATGCAACCAAAAACAGCATCTAGAATTGCTCCTTGCTATATTAAGTAAGTAGGTACTTGATCTTATTTTAATAGAAAAAATCGCGAGCTAACTACTGTTTAAAAAACAACACACCGTCCGTTCGTTACTGTGCGGCACATATTATTAAAATTTTGAAATTTTTTCCGAAAATTACAAGTTAGTTGTGCGGTTTATTGGTGGGTTCGAAAGGGTGGCGCTCGAAAAGTATTGTGATTTAAAGAATTTGGTTTGTATGGCCGTAAAGGTGATGTTATGTACTTTTTAGTGATGTAAAATTTAGATTTTTAATTATAAAAGAAAGTACAGATTTTTAATTTAGAAAATTTTACTAACCGCACACACTAATCTGGTGGTATCTCTGGTTTTATTGCGCTGTTTTCAGTGAAATTCCGGGGTTGGCGTCCTGGCTACCGCCTCTATAGTTATTTCCGGAAGAAGTCCGGAAAAATACGTTTCCTGGAAAAATCTTCCGGAAAAAACTTAATGGACACCCTGACCCCAAACCCAAAGTTTGGGCGAAAACTGAACAGCCGTTTCCGAGTTTTGGGCCTTCAAAGACAGAACGTAATTGTAAAATTACCTACCTAATGTTGTAATTCAAATTCAGTGTATTTTCCAGTAGAACAGATAGAAGTTCTCTCGAAAGTTTGAAGAATCGATCACACCACACATTATGAAAAGTTACAATTATTATTATTATTATTTTTTTTATTGTGGCACGCCATAGTGGCTTCACTCTGCCTGATGAAAAGCAGCCAGTGAAGCCCAAGAACTGAAAGCGTTCGTCACAGCGCTACCACGCTATGCCGAACGCTCTCACTATGGCGGCCTGCATAAATGCTTTTTCACGCCCCGCTTAAATAACCCGGGAGAGAAAGAGGAAGGAAACACGTGTGCGGGAAGCGCATTCCACATACGGGCAGTTCGGCAAAAGAACGATTGTCCAAACTTTTTGGTACGTGTCTTGATGGTCAGCACGGTATGAGGGTGGCTTCTAAGACCTGCACGCGTCGATCTGGAAAGGAAAGGAGAGGGAGGGATTAGGTCAAAGAGCTCCTCAGAGCATTCACCATGGTAAAGGCGGTAAAAAGCACTAAGGGAAGCAATGTCCCTACGTAGCTGTAACGGCTCCAGACTGGTCGTAACGTCATCGTTACCGATAATACGGACAGCACGTCTTTGCAACCTGTCAAGAGCTTCGAGCAAGTACTTGGCGGATCCGTCCCAAAGATGAGAGCAATACTCCACGCAGGAGCGCACCTGAGTCTTATACAAAAGACAACGTTGCTCCGGCGTGAAGAACCGCTTCACCTTGTTCAGGATTCCGAGTTTACGCGAGGCTGTGGTTATAATGCTCTCAATATAGCTCTTCGGGTTGAGGTCGTTGTGTATGTCCATATCTAAGAGACTGAGACCAGTCTGGATGGGTAATAGGTTGCTCTGGAAGGAGGGTTGGGGGAGAAATGCGGACTTTTTAGCCGTGACAGCGCAGACCTGTGTTGTTTTGGCATTGAACTGGACCAGGTTATCAGAGCCCCATTTATAAATGCGGTCTAACTCCTCGTCCAGCTCAATGACAATCTTCCGTCTCGACTCCACTACATCGGCCTGCTTTGCCGCAGGGTGACCCAAATAACGCCGATGTACTGTACTGTCGTCTGCATAGCAATGAATGTTACCCAAGGATAACATATCATTGATATGCAGAAGGAACAGCGTGGGCGATATTATAGAATTATCTTTCCTTACAAATGAAAGATCAATGGGTAGTTTTCTAATGTCGCGTCCGTACGCTAAGCACTTGCCGCTAACTCCAAACCAAATGACCAGATGACCATTCATGTCCTCGACAACTAAACAGCCTAAAGCATTGTGATAATAAGTATCAGTCTTACCTATTTATTTACACTAAATTAAGTTAAACTAATGTCTCGCAATAAAGGCAACGTTAATACCTAAAAAGCTGCGTAATTAATAGGTGTCGGTAGGTACTTACATGGTGTTAAATAGCATTCCAGTTTATTACATCAGCGAACAGGAAAGGTGATAAGCTTCCCATCACACATAGCAGGCTTTGGACTGTCAAACTAATGTAATAATAATTAAATAAAAGTGAAAACCTGTGCTAAAATTTCGTAAATAAATTAAAATTTATTAAAGGACGAATTAAAATAACTTTTGTGATCGGCACATGATTATTATTACACTAATTCGGCGTGTTTAAAAGTTCATCACCTATGTATTTACAAGTCTTATTTACACCTTAAAACTAAAAAACTCTCTCTTCGTTTAAGCGCATAGCACCACTTACTACCTCGTCACTCTCACGATAGCAAAATAGCATCTCAAGATATTGCTGGTTCGTATACCTAGGCATTTTTACGCACACGCGACGCGACGCGAATGCACCAGAATGCATAAGTTAACTGCCGAAAAAATCAAAGCAGCCGTGTAGGTCACGTGATTAGGGTTGGCACGCACAAGAAAATAAAACCATTACTTAGATCCTAGACATGTCAAAACTTTGGCCTTTTGTTGATAACAAACTCTTTCACATTTTTTTACAAACATGAATAGACAAACTTAAATAATTAAAGCTATCGTCCAAACTTGCATATTAAGCGAATTTAAATTATAAAAGTTATTAGATTAGATAATAATAATAAATAATAAATAAATCTTTTCTACAATCACACCAATTATCTAGCCCAAGAGAAGCTTCGAAGAAACTCGTTAAATGGTTACTAGACAACGGATAAACGTACTTAAAATACTTAAATACATACTTATTATACATAGAAAACACCCAGACCCGAGACAATTTAGAAAACAATAATTTCTAAATTGACCCGACCGGGGATCGAACCCGGGACCTCAGAGATGGCGACACCATGAAAACCGGTGTACAAACCACTCGACCAAGGAGGTCGTCAATAATTTATCTGTTAATTTTTATTAGTTAATTTGGTAAACCAAAAAACTTATACTATCAAGTAAATGTTAATAAATCTGGATTGCAATTCAATAGAAAAAGAAAACAAAAACTTTAATTATCTATAACCACAACGCACCAGCAGGTTTACATTGTACACAAACTAACACACTTGGAATATCAATTCTAAGATTAACATGTTACTGTATTGACTACACTTTTGGGATTTGTTGTGTTGGTCATAAAAATATCCAAAAATGTTTGCTCGTAAAAGTTTAAAAGGATCATAACATAATGGTTAAACAAGCTACTGATGGTAATGATTGAGATTCAAACTGGTACGCATCGCATCACTACTAGTGCGACTAGCTGTTTTTGGTCTGCATCACGTGAATTCAGAATTAAGAAAAATAAATCAACAACAAAATTAGGTATTTTTATGTGGATGCTACATAGGTACTTGAAATCAATTTATTAATTGATTTCAAGTACCTATGTTGTACGCCACCGTTTCTTTTTTCTAATAAACAACGTTTTTCTTTTATCACGATTTCTTATCTTATCAACATTGAGATATTAAAACGTCGAAAAAAGTTTACTACCTCAGATGGGAATCGAACCCACATCCTCCGCAATCCGGGAGGCGGGCGGCGTTACCCATCCCGCCATCTAGATATTTTTGACATGTCAAAATTTTTCAACGCATTTGACTTGTGTTTTAAGCAACAGTGTCTCATCAAACCTCTTTCACTTTACATCCATTACACAATTTACACACGATATGAATTACGAATTCGAATTCATATCGAAAAAGAACCGCTCGTAATTAGCGGCAGCCCTAAATAGATATGGATCGTCGCAAGCGTCTTTGAGGCGAACGCTACACGCAAGATCCATATTGTGATCCGTCAATATATACTGACGGATCACGATAATTATTGACGTGTAGTGTAGTGTATTGACGGATCACAATATTTATCGCAGGATTTCTGGAAATCCAGTGATCCAATGTTAGATCCAAGATCGTGATATTTATCTTGCGTGTAGTGTCGCGCGTCAATATTTATCGTGTCTAGGGTTGCCACCTTTTTTAGAATGAATAAAGTATTTTTTATTCCTCATACACGGAAAGTAGGTTTGAAGTTGCCTGAGGAGCGGGTGGAAAGTAATACTTTTCTACCAACTACCTACCAACAAAACATACAATAATTCGAATGTAACAAAAAACAAGTTTATCTTAATGCTAAGTGCCGTCTCAATTATTGGTAGTCGCGACATGCAATATCAAAATACAATCATATTTGTTGAACAGTAACTCATGTGAAGTTGTGACTTACTATTAAAATAATACTAACAACCCATCTCTTCCCATGGCTGTCGTAAAGGGCGACTACGGACTATAAAGACTGCACATACATCCAACAGCATAGAGCGGCGATGGACTCGTCAAAATAATACTACCAACCTCTCGCTTCCCTTGTGTATCATAAAAGACGACTAACGGACTAAATTCTGCACATCAAAATAAAACTACCAAACCCTCACTTCCCTTGTGTGTAGTAAAAGCGACTAACGGGCTAAATTCTGCACATCAAAATAAAACTACCAACCCCTCTCTTCCCGTGTGTGTAGTAAAAGCTACTAACGGGCTAAAGGCTCACCACCTAAGCACATGTGCAAACTGTGCAGTAGTTTCTTGCTGAAGCGTGGACTGTGTGGGCACGGCCTGTGTTGTCCATAGATTCAAATTATTACTAATTTTACCATTAACATGAACTAAATATCTCAATAAAGTTGTAGATTTATGTAAAATAAAACTCACTCGTTTTTTTAGCTAATTCAATAAAACTCACTCGTTTTTTTAGCTAATTCATGTTTTTATTTTTAGTTACTTACCATTCGTAATTAAAAGCTCAGTGTTTACCTCGGGTGAATGAAAGACTTATTTTCTCCCTCGAACTATTGCCGTTCGAGGGAGTAAATAAGCTACTTTCAGCCCTATAGGGTAACAAACCATGTACTATTTACATTTTGTTTAATTGTCCTTAAAAACGTTTTTTTTGTTGCTTTTTGCAACATTTGACACATATTTGTCTTTTACGTAAATAGAGTATTTAAGCCTTATCTCTTTCCAATTCTATGAATATGAAAGAGACAGAGTCATTCTCATCGCAGCGGCACCAACTTTACGACATTAACCTAGAGAATCGCACTGTGGCACTGCGCTGCGCTGTCTGTGCTGAGTCAGTCACTGAACTCACTGATTCTCATGCGCAGCAGGTTTTTCAGTTTCCTCGGGGAAATTTTGTTGTGTAGTGTAGGTACCTAGTTGTGTTGTGGTATGTGCGGTGCATTTGTGTATGCGCGATTAAAGTAATAACTAGTATGAGTTAATTAGTGAAGGATTAGTATTATTATGAATAGGCTATCGTGAATAAAGTAATCAGTTCAGTAACAAATGAATGATTTGAGTAACAAATGGGTGTTAAGTCGTATTAAGACTTGTAGGTAGAATAGGTGGTGTTGTTTTAAACACGTTGAATAAGTGTAATAATAAATATGTGCCGATCACAAAAGTTATTTTAGTTCGTCCTTTAATAAATTTTATTTTATTTAAGTACGTAATTTTGGCGGATGTTTAATTTTTATGTAATATTACATTAGTTTGAAAGCCTGTTAAGTGTGATGGGAAGCTTATCACCTTTCCTGTTCGCTGATGTAATAAACTGGAATGCTATTTAACACCATGTAAGTACCTACCGACACCTATTAATTACACAGCTTTTTAGGTATTAACGTTGCCTTTATTGCGAGACATTAGTTTAACTTAATTTAGTGTAAATAAATAGGTAAGACTGATACTTATTATCTCAATGCTTTAGGCTGTTTAGTTGTCGAGGACATGAAAGGTCATCTGGTCATTTGGTTTGGAGTTAGCGGCAAGTGCTTAGCGTGCGGACGCGACATTAGATAACTACCCATTGATCTTTCATTTGTAAGGAAAGATAATTGTAACTTCTCATAATGTGTAGTGTAATAGATTTTTACTAGGATTGATTTGAAATTACTTTCATACACTTATCATAATTACAGTTAAAATGTGGCCATAACATAACTTGATGCTATCGATAGTCGTTGGACTTAATAACTGCACCTTATACCTACGCCTAATGCAAAACATTGCAGACTAACGTAGGTACTTATCGCTCAGCTGACAACGCGCACGGGTCAACAGTCGGCCGGCCAGCCGTTCATTGCCCGCGCGTTGTAGATAATCTTTATTTTTAATTGTTTTTAATTTTATTTTTCTTATGTTATTGGTTTAAAATTAATAAGATACCCAAAGACCTTCTAATTAAAATTTACAAAATGAATTATTTGATAAAAAAAAAAAACACGAATTTATTTTTAGTCATTTTTGTCATGTTTAAAACACTTGACCTGACCAGACCCCTGGAAGTTTTTTGCGGTTTTTAGCAGTCACCTTAACAAGTAAATATTAGGTAGATCGATCAAGATTCAAGATTCAAGATTCAATATAATTTATTCAGGTTAGGCCATGTTTTGATTACAGCACTTATGAATGTCATTATGCCATCGGTTCGTAAGTCTAACTATGGGGCGGGAGCCTTGTACTGAGAAAAACCGGCAAGAAACTCAGCAAGGGCATTTCTTTTCTCCCTTTCTTTTACAGCGTCAATTAGAGTTGAAAAATGCCCTCCCTATCATAGAAGGGCACTTTCCATTACAATAATAAAAACATAAAACAAGTACAAGGACATAAAAATAAAAAATATATTAATAAAAATAAAAAGTTCAGGTATTCATCAATATAAAATAATCAATGTAACCAATGTCTAACAGTACAGAAAAATAAAAGTAAGACTACAACTAATAATATACTAATAATACAAATAAGTTAGCAAGAGCAGACCAGCCTTCACAGGCGGCACTCGTTCACGAGTATGACATGTCATGTGAATCAGCCATCGCTTCGCTCAACCATGTTTTAGGGAACGTAACGACCCGACGCACATGCCACCACCGCAGAGACACTTTGAGAGAGCATGACACACTCGAGCAACTACAATGAAGCAAGCAAGAAAACATTTAGGCAACGCAACAAAGTGTTGAGTAGGTAGGTACCTATTGTCTGTAAGACACTGCTGATAAAAGACTATACCAGAGTAAAATGAGTTAATTACAAAGAAAATGGACTTTAAGATATAATGTGATTATTTTATCATTACCAGGCTGTTTTGTGGCAGGCTGATCATCTGATCGATACCTATCTAGGTATTTTAAAGACGGTAGGTATCGAGAGAAGTCATACCCGCATTTTCAGACAACAGACTATGTGCTACCTAGACATCAAACTGATCAATAGATTTGCAAGAATTGAGAATTAAGTAGTAGATAAAAACTTTAAAAAAAGTAGGTAAGTATGTACTAAGAAAACTAGATACCACAGACAATACAACCAAATGTATTGTCTGTGCTAGATACTAATATAGAACGTTTATAAGGAGCTTGATGGCGCAGCGGCTAGCGCGTTCGGCTTGCGATCTTGCTCGCTAAGCCACTTTCGCAATGCCGGGTCGCTGGATGGGTGATCAAATTAAAAACATGTCGAGCTCCTCCGTGCTTCGGAAGGCACGATAAGCCGTTGGTCCCGGTTGTCCAGTGGACACATTATTTATTGGGGGTCGAGGGGACGAGAGTGGACTAAACATTGGGCCAGCGTGGTGGGTAATGGCCCAATATCCCCATGTCCTATTGTCCACGTGGGAGGCCTGTGCCCAGTAGTAGGACGTTATAGGCTGATGATGATAGGCTCATTAGGACTTATCCTAATAATGATGGATGTTTGTTACTCTTTCACGTAAAAACTACATGAAATTCGCATTGCTGGAAATTCGGTATACAGATAAGTAGTTTATAACCTGGATTAACACATATAATACTTTTTATCCCGATATTCCCACGGGAACGTTTATGGATGGATATTTGTTACTCTTTCACGTAAAACACGACCTGCTTGCCTTTGAGGGGCTCGGCTCGCGCTCGAAAATTATTGCTATTTAATATATAATTTAGAATTTTAAGATGTAGCCTAAGTAATGAAATTGAACAATTAAAATTAAAGTTAAAATGTTTGGAGCACAAAAAGCCGCAGAAACGGGGTGGTTTTCACTCTTATCAAAATAAATTAAATAACTAAGATTGCCGAGTCGACTTTGATGTAATAGTACCTAGATTATGCACCAAGGGGATAAAGTAGTGTCTTATGTACCGGGCGTCCCGTATTGAATCCCGAGTAAAACGAAGGATTCTAGCGTTAACCCGAGCGTAGCGAGGGTGTTTAGAGTTAACTCCCGATCAAAGCGAGGGAGATAAGACAAGAATCCAAAGTGCAGCGTGGGATTCAAGGTCGCCCAAGACGAAGGCACCTTTATCCCCGAGGAGAATACTCTACTTTTCACACCGTCTACGGGACAATAAAAAGCAATAGTAAAACAATAGTACTTAGATTGTTATACAAGGAGCTAAAGTGACCCAATCGGACTAAAGACTGCACATACATCCTACAGCATAGAGCGGCGATGGGCTCATCAAGATAATACTACGAACCCCTATCTTCTCTTTGGTGTCATAAAAGGCGACTAACGGACTAAATAAATACTGCACATACATCCAACAGCATAGAGCGGCGATGGGCTCATCAAAATAATACTACCAACCTCTCCCTTCCCTTGGGTGTCGTAAAAGGCGACTAACGGACTAAAGACTGCACATACATCCAACAGCATAGAGCGGCGATGGGCTCATCAAAATAATACTACCAACCTATTTCTTCCCTTGGGTGTCGTAAAAGCGACTAACGGGCTAAAGACTGCACATACATCCAACAGTAATGGATAGGTATTTCGTCTTTTTCTCCGTAAAAATGCGTGGATTAATTAAATAAAGTGAATAGGGTAAAGGAAAGTGATACACGACTGAACTAGGTAGTTATAAGGCGGTTCTTGATGCGGTAGGTACGCTCGTCTTAAAACCTCCGGGTTGTAGGTTTTTGAAAACATTATTGAATTAAACGATTGATTGATTTTGAAATTATCATTAGACTAACAAATGGTGATGCTATTGAACACGTTGGCGGAGAGAACTACTTTTAAACGTAGGTATATTGGGCCTTAACCCACCAAGCTGGCTCAATGCGGGTTGGTAGGTTTTAACGACTGTCATATTACGACACCAACCGGGACCAACGGATAACCGTGCCTTCCGAAGCACGGAGGAGCTCGAGATGTTTTTAATTTGGTCACCCATCCAGCGAGCCGGCGGCATTGCAAAAGTGGTCTATTAAAAAGTCTTATTATTTCTTACGAATTATCGTCAAATCGTGAGTGAATATTTTTATTTGATGTTTTCTACGATATTTTTATTGCATAACAATGCGTGTTTAAACATTGAATTGAATAAGATTGCGTGCAATTTAAGTGCTACAGGTAGCACTTAATGGGTGTACCATTTTTGACGTCTTAATAGACGAATCAAACTCGACGCGGTTGTGTCGCTTAATTACCGATTTTCTATGGCCACCTTCCAGCTCCATCATCAGACCGTGGTTACTATATCTACCAGCAAAGTACTCGTCAAGACGAATCAAACGAGCCCATACTCGATGGGGTTATGTTGTTTAATAACTGAGTTGTTATGGCCATCTTCCAACTTCATCATCAGACCATGGTTATCATCTAAAAATAAAGTAATCGTCAAGATGAATGAAACGAGCCAAAACTTCATAGAGTTGCGTCTTTTTATTACAGAGTTCCTATGACCTTCCAGCTCCATCACCAGACCCTAGTTACCATTGAAAGACAAACTACTCGTCAAGACGATTCAAACGAGCCCAAACTTGATGACGTTGTGTTGTTTCATTGCAAAGTACCAATGGCCACCTTCCAGCTCCATCATCAGATCAGCACCATGTCATCATAATATTGGTATTATCACGCGATTTACACATGTATGAAAAATTTCAGCTCGATCGGTAACCGGGAAGTGGGTCAAAATTGAGTTCCAAAATTCCCCCCGAACAAGACATAATACATACATTGCAAGTTAAATAAAAGCTTGTAAAAAAAACCTTTTTAAAAAACAAGCTTCTATATAAATGCGCTAAAAATAAACTCACCAAACTACCCCACCCATTAAGACGAATCAAACTCGACGCGGTTGTGTCGCTTAATTACTGAGTTCCTATGGCCACCTTCCAGCTCTATCATCAAACCCTGGTTACTATCTAGCACTCACCAAAGTACTGGGGGGTTACTCTCGAACGCAAACTCAATCTTAATACAATTCCAATGCGATTAATATGTATCGATATTGGGATAAGTAAAGATAATTCCGGAACGCCATCTCGATAATAATTTTGTTCAATCAATTTCCACTCAATTTAATTCCAATGTGGCGCTATTGTCGCTTGCAAAAGTGCCATTTGTCATTTTTTAGATTTGTGATTGGAAATTGATTAATGCAATTCTGTTTCAAGAGTAGCCTACCTGGTCAAGACGAATCAATCGAGCCCATACTCGATGGGGTTATGTCATTTAATTACCGAGTTCCTATAGCCATCTTCCAGCTCCAACGTCAGACCCTGGTTACCATCTAGCACCAAAGTACTCTTCAAGACGAATCAAACGAGCCGAGATTCGATGGAGTTGCGTTGTTTCATTACAGAGTTCCTAGGACCACCTTCCAGCTCCATCATCAGATCAGACCCTGGTAACCATCTAAAAACGAAGTACTCGTCAAGACGAATAAAACGAGCCGAAACTTGATGGGGTTGCGTCGTTTCATTACAGAGTTCCTATGACCACCTTCCAGCTGCATCATCAGACCCTGGTTACCATTGAAAGACAAACTACTCGTCAAGACAATTCAAACGAGCCCAAACTCGATGAGGTTGTGTTATTTCATTGCGAAGTTCCTGTGGCCACCTTCCAGTTCCATCATCAGATCAGCACCACATCATCATAATATTGCATTGTCACGCGATTTAAACATCTATGCAAAATTTCAGCTTAATTGGTAACCGGGAAGTGAATCAAAATTGTGTTGCAATATTCCACTCGAACAAAAGATATACATAGATACATACGTACATTTCAAGTTAAATAAAAGCTTGTAATAACACAAATTCTACAAAGCTAACGCATCGTTCTTACCTTTTACTCTAACGAAGTAGTGTACTAGGTTCTCTGTCACACGCAAAACGCGACGTTGCCGCTTTGTGTTCAAGTCATTGAGGTACAATAATAGCTCAATGGTTCAAGTACTTATTCGTCAAATTTGGCTCCAGATCCAATTACTCTCTAAGTAAATGTCGCATATAAGTTGAATATACTCTGGATGTAATAAATCATATTCAGTATGATTTTTTCGACTGTTAAAGGATCCACAAATGTTGGTCAAATCGCTGACGAGTATGTTGAAAACCAGTAAGGGCAGATCCACCGACGTCACACGCGCATCAAGGAAAGATCAAAGTATATCAGTTTGCGCGAAGCGGAGCTGAGTAAAAACGTGAAATAGGTGGATCAACATTTATTCTAACTTCGCACTGAACCAACATTTCCCGTGAATGGTTCATTATATATATAACTAAATTTAAAAATAAAAATTCTTTTGTAAAATAAAATGGATTGTGCGTGGTTTTTACGATTTGTACGTATCTCCACACCACCCGCCAGCTTTACGAGTACATCAAACACATACACAATATGCAATTAAAAGGACTGTCAGTCCAGTCAACACAAAAGCTACCTACCTACAACAAATCAACAAACATCTAAACGCTAAAGCCCTGCTCGCACCAGACTACACAGTGTAGGTCCACACAGACCACCTAGTGCGAACAAAGTCTATAAAATAAACATTCACGCTCACACCGTTACAACATACACTCTAAAAAAACCTTTTACAAACTAACGGAACCAAAGAACATATAATACGTTCCTTGAACGGAACAGAGATTAAGATGCAACGTTTTAAGGTTTACTGCACCTCTACAGCATGGTCGCAATTTAAATCAAGTCCATGAACTTTAATACAGTAAATAAAAAATAAAATATAAAGGCGTTACATAAAACAAACAATTAAAAAAAAAAGCAGAGGGCCTAGCAAGTCAATTGGCAAACAAATGAAACGCTACGAAATCTTCGCTACGATAAACCGAATGTATGGGATTGACCTAAGCAAAAGTTACCTACGACGTAAAATTTACGCTAAAATAGACCTAATTGACAGTTTGACAAGCCAAGAATCGCTAATCTAGCGATCACTCAAACATTGAAGATAAAAATTCACACAAAATGGCGATTGTTTGATCAGCTGATGAAGGAATAGTTGTGTTGTGTTGAAAGTTTTGTTTAAAATGCTCTTTTTAGGGCTATTGTGGACTGCGATAATCAAGTGCTCAGGCGCTAAGGAAGAAATGTTTCCCTACGTTACTTGGAGCAAAGTAACGAAATCGAGTTTGTTGTACTTGTGAATAGTTCTCAGAGTTCTCGTTTACGAACTTTAAAATATTTAGCTAAGGTCTGCCGGGAATTGCGTGCTGTTATAGTTGTTGCGATGTGAGTGACCAAATAAATGTGTGTCATGCAACATTTTCCGCAACGAAGAGCAAGTCGCTGCATAACAATTTGTAGGGGCTCTCAAACCATACAAATATTTGGGCCAAATAAATCCACCTAAGTACCTTTAATCATGACAAGAAAGGTCAAGATTAAGACAACAGTAAGGGACTTTTTGTATAAATATTAAATGTAACCTATCCATAATGTCCATTTATCAATTTATAACTTAGATTGCCTATTTGTTTTACAGGTTCCAATGAAGATTTAATTTGCCAGGTAGCTTAGAGTATTAAACCAAGGCTCTAAGTGTAGTAAGGTGTACCTATTGACTATACCCTATAAATCTTATACAGACAAGCATCTTTCTTAATAGGAAAAGATATCAGTCCTTACGTTCAAACGGTAAGTTTTAATAAATAAATTATTACTTACATAATAAAGGTAAGTATTATGCCTATTCTTATATTGGGATTTACCAGGACATGTCAGTTTTGTTAAAATTGCTAGAATAAAGAGTATTGACATAAAGATAAAACTATTTTATGTGGTTTTGCAGATTTGAGACGACGATTCAAAAATCTTAAATGTTACCTCATAATTTGGAGGATGGACTTCCTCAGAATGGTGAACAAACATGGTTATTTGGTAAAAAACAATATCAAGCAATTTTGTATAATACATAGGTACTTACCTACTAACTTTTTATCTATGACAATTTTCTATAAGTAAGTATATTGTTCTAATTTCTTAGGAGATTCTGGATACCTTCAAAAAGCATGGTTAATGATAATAACAACAATATTTAATGCTGCATCAGACTCACAAGAAAGGAGGGGTGTGTACCACATGTCATATCCAACAATGAAACTGCATTGAACATGGCTTTGGCATCGTTGAATTTAGTTATTTATATGATTTTTTTTGTGGAGCTCTAATGTTGTCAACGTTTTTATTCTACAAAAAGGAGCAGTCTGTGCCATAAAAATAGTTAATTTAGTTCTAAGTTTATTGTGCTTTATTTAAAAAGATTTACTTATGTACAAAAAAACAATACCTTCGTTGACAACATTTTTATTTTAAGAAAAGGAACAGTGTGCCATAAATATATTTAACCCATAAAATAGTGATTTGGTTTATATGATGGGGAAAAATTAAGTATAAAGTTAATTTAGTTCTAAGTTTATTGTACTTTATTAAAAAGATTTACTTAGGTAGGTACTACTAAAAAACAGTACCTTCATAAACACACAATTGGCATTTATTTTTATACACATATAGTTTTAATGTCAATAAGAGAAAGTGAAGCCTCATATTTAATAAACTTTGACTTTGAGAGAGTTAGGTAAGGAAATAAGAATATATTAAGAAATACAACATTAATGTTATTTTTTACTTGATATTTAATTTTACTTGCAGTAGGTACCTATAGAAAATGTTTAAGTACCTACTTATATCAATTTCTACTAGTCATAACATTAAGCTATTGAAGTTGTACTTGATTCATTATCAACATACAAAGGTAATTATATGTATAAACTTGCATTATTATTATCCGATTATTAAATCTGGTGGGTTCTACTGTGTTTGTTATAATATTGTTTTTTCTTTAAATAGGTGGCTTAACATAAGGTGGCTTGTTATACATATAATACAAATTAAGTTCCATATCTAGCATACTCTGTAATAGTTTAGTTATTATCAATTTGGCGATTGTGAAGTAATCGATTGTAATTGTTGCTTGAGTTTGTAATGTTACTATCAAATTTTTATTTGTGTGAATCTGTAAATGGTTTGCTGTTTCACATTTTCAGTGTTATATTTTTTATAGAACTGTCGATTCACCTATGAATATAAAATAAATAAATAAAATTAATTGTTTTTAAATTATTTTTGGTAAATATATACTACCTACTAACTTTTTATGTTTAGACAATTTTCTATAAGTAAGTATATTGTTCCAATTTCTTAGGAGATTCTGGATACCTTCAAAAAGCATGGTTAATCATAATAACACCAATATTTAATGCTGCATCAGGCTCACAATAAAGAAGGGATGTGTACCACATGTCGTATCCAACAATGAAACTGCATTAAACATGGCTTAAAGTTGTTCTTGATTCATTATCAACATACTAGGGTAATTATATAAAATTAATTGTTTTAAAATTATTTTTGGTAAACATATAAATAATCCTATGTTTTATTTAGAAACATTATCAACCAACTCATAATGAATGGCAGTGAAATAAATAATGTAAAATAAATAAATATTTTAACTTGTCGCGTAGAGACCACGATCATGTCATTGTGTCTGTGAAGGCGTATATTTAATAAATGATTTGACTTTTAATTTCAATTATTTTCGGTACCTACCGCTATAAATAAGTAACAATGAAACAATCCTATATTAAGGCGATGTTGTCTTCATCGTCATCCTATGAACGTCCTGAACGTTCCCACATGAACGACAGCACTAAGGCAGACTGGGCTATAACAGGCTTAAGCCCTGAGCCAATACAACCGCAGTATGCTTTACGTGCCTTCCGAAGCACGGAGGAGCTCGAGACGCTTTTTATTTGGTTACCCATCCTTTAGCTCGGTAATGTGAAAGTTGCGTAACTAACTGGCAAGATCACAAACCGGTGCGGCGCGGGCGGGGACTTTTTGCATTAGTTAAACCTCTAGCATTACCTTTCAAGTAACAGTAAGTACCTACATTGCTTCGCTAGTTTGCATATTTTAAAATTAGTTTTAATTTAACTAGCAAAACCATGTACTTGGAATGTTTTTTATTTTATTTTATTTAGGACAATAATCAATTAGAAAAGTAATGTGATAGGTGTTGTAGTTAGACAACTAAACCCGAAAGCCTTAGCCGCTACGCCATAGAGTTACTTTAGGCGATGTACTCATACAAGATGCAAACGTTTTAATCACTACCTAGTGGGTACTCGCATCTAAGATCAAACTGTTTAAATGTTCGCGCGGTTTGTAACATTTAGTGTTATATCACTTATTTCATTACAGACGGACGTCAAGTTGTTAATATTTGAGAAATTCTTGGCAGCAAGCGTTTGCTTGTGGTCTTCAGTCTTAATTTATTTATATTATAAGCTGAAAAATGGGTTTGGTCTCATATCAATATCATATTATGGTGGGTAAGTCACTCGTCATCATTATAAGTACTTATTTACAAACGTGCTTGCCTGGCGAACTTCCGGCGAAAAAAGCGATTGATTCATTTTTCAAATTGTCTCAAGGAGTCTACCCGAATTTCTTAGTAAAGTGACATTCAATTCACTAAAACTCAAAAGGATCGGTGTGGTTACTACCTATTTATTAATCTTACATAAGCATTACATTATCATCAAACAAAAAAATACTAAGACAAGCCTGTATGTTCTATATCCCTTAGCTTATCGATATCGATGTAGCCTTGCGAATTTGATGAGCGATTTTGAAGCTGTCACCGGTCGAGCGTTTGCCAGTTGACTAGGCCCTCTGAGGCCCTCTGATCGATCCTTTTGAGTTTTAGTGAATTGAATGTCACTTTACTAAGAAATTCGGGTAGACTCCTTGAGACAATTTGAAAAATGAATCAATCGCTTTTTTCGCCGGAAGTTCGCCAGGCAAGCACGTTTGTAAATAAGTACTTATAATGATGACGAGTGACTTACCCACCATAATATGATATTGATATGAGACCAAACCCATTTTTCAGCTTATAATATAAATAAATTAAGACTGAAGACCACAAGCAAACGCTTGCTGCCAAGAATTTCTCAAATATTAACAACTTGACGTCCGTCTGTAATGAAATAAGTGATAACACTAAATGTTACAAACCGCGCGAACATTTAAACAGTTTGATCTTAGATGCGAGTACCCACTAGGTAGTGATTAAAACGTTTGCATCTTGTATGAGTACATCGCCTAAAGTAACTCTATGGCGTAGCGGCTAAGGCTTTCGGGTTTAGTTGTCTAACTACAACACCTATCACATTACTTTTCTAATTGATTATTGTCCTAAATAAAATAAAATAAAAAACATTCCAAGTACATGGTTTTGCTAGTTAAATTAAAACTAATTTTAAAATATGCAAACTAGCGCAGCAATGTACTTACTGTTACTTGAAAGGTAATGCTAGAGGTTTAACTAATGCAAAAAGTCCCCGCCCGCGCCGCACCGGTTTGTGATCTTGCCAGTTAGTTACGCAACTTTCACATTACCGAGCTAAAGGATGGGTAACCAAATAAAAAGCGTCTCGAGCTCCTCCGTGCTTCGGAAGGCACGTAAAGCATACTGCGGTTGTATTGGCTCAGGGCTTAAGCCTGTTATAGCCCAGTCTGCCTTAGTGCTGTCGTTCATGTGGGAATGTTCAGGACGTTCATAGGATGACGATGAAGACAACATCGCCTTAATATAGGATTGTTTCATTGTTACTTATTTATAGCGGTAGGTACCGAAAATAATTGAAATTAAAAGTCAAATCATTTATTAAATATACGCCTTCACAGACACAATGACATGATCGTGGTCTCTACGCGACAAGTTAAAATATTTATTTATTTTACATTATTTATTTCACTGCCATTCATTATGAGTTGGTTGATAATGTTTCGAAATAAAACATAGGATTATTTATATGTTTACCAAAATAATTTTAAAACAATTAATTTTATATAATTACCCTAGTATGTTGATAATGAATTAAGTACAACTTTAAGCCATGTTTAATGCAGTTTCATTGTTGGATACGACATGTGGTACACATCCCTTCTTTATTGTGAGCCTGATGCAGCATTAAATATTGGTGTTATTATGATTAACCATGCTTTTTGAAGGTATCCAGAATCTCCTAAGAAATTGGAACAATATACTTACTTATAGAAAATTGTCATACTTACATAAAAAGTTAGTAGGTAGGTAGTATATATTTACCAAAAATAATTTAAAAACAATTAATTTTATTTATTTATTTTATATTCACAAGTGAATCGACAGTTCTATAAAAAGTATAACACTGAAAATGTGAAACAGCAAACCATTTAAAGATTCACACAAATAAAAATGTGATAGTAACATTACAAACTCAAGCAACAATTACAATCGATTACTTCACAATCGCCAAATTGATAATAACTAAACTATTACAGAGTATGCTAGATATGGAACTTAATTTGTATTATATGTATAACAAGCCACCTTATGTTAAGCCACCTATTTAAAGAAAAAACAATATTATAACAAACACAATAGAACCCACCAGATTTAATAATCGGATAATAATATTGCAAGTTTATACATATAATTACCTTTGTATGTTGATAATGAATCAAGTACAACTTCAATAGCTTAATGTTATGACTAGTAGAAATTGATATAAGTAGGTACTTAAACATTTTCTATAGGTACCTACTGCAAGTAAAATTAAATATCAAGTAAAAAATAACATTAATGTTGTATTTCTTAATATATTCTTATTTCCTTACCTAACTCTCTCAAAGTCAAAGTTTATTAAATATGAGGCTTCACTTTCTCTTATTGACATTAAAACTATATGTGTATAAAAATAAATGCCAATTGTGTGTTTATGAAGGTACTGTTTTTTAGTAGTACCTACCTAAGTAAATCTTTTTAATAAAGTACAATAAACTTAGAACTAAATTAACTTTATACTTAATTTTTCCCCATCATATAAACCAAATCACTATTTTATGGGTTAAATATATTTATGGCACACTGTTCCTTTTCTTAAAATAAAAATGTTGTCAACGAAGGTATTGTTTTTTTGTACATAAGTAAATCTTTTTAAATAAAGCACAATAAACTTAGAACTAAATTAACTATATTTATGGCACAGACTGCTCCTTTTTGTAGAATAAAAACGTTGACAACATTAGAGCTCCACAAAAAAAATCATATAAATAACTAAATTCAACGATGCCAAAGCCATGTTCAATGCAGTTTCATTGTTGGATATGACATGTGGTACACACCCCTCCTTTCTTGTGAGTCTGATGCAGCATTAAATATTGTTGTTATTATCATTAACCATGCTTTTTGAAGGTATCCAGAATCTCCTAAGAAATTAGAACAATATACTTACTTACTTATAGAAAATTGTCATAGATAAAAAGTTAGTGGTTAAGTACCTATGTATTATACAAAATTGCTTGATATTGTTTTTTACCAAATAACCATGTTTGTTCACCATTCTGAGGAAGTCCATCCTCCAAATTATGAGGTAACATTTAAGATTTTTGAATCGTCGTCTCAAATCTGCAAAACCACATAAAATAGTTTTATCTTTATGTCAATACTCTTTATTCTAGCAATTTTAACAAAACTGACATTTCCTGGTAAATCCCAATATAATAATAGGCATAATACTTACCTTTATTATGTAAGTAATAATTTATTTATTAAAACTTACCGTTTGAACGTAAGGACTGATATCTTTTCCTATTAAGAAAGATGCTTGTCTGTATAAGATTTATAGGGTATAGTCAATAGGTACACCTTACTACACTTAGAGCCTTGGTTTAATACTCTAAGCTACCTGGCAAATTAAATCTTCATTGGAACCTGTAAAACAAATAGGCAATCTAAGTTATAAATTGATAAATGGACATTATGGATAGGTTACATTTAATATTTATACAAAAAGTCCCTTACTGTTGTCTTAATCTTGACCTTTCTTGTCATGATTAAAGGTACTTAGGTGGATTTATTTGGCCCAAATGTTTGTATGGTTTGAGAGCCCCTACAAATTGTTATGCAGCGACTTGCTCTTCGTTGCGGAAAATGTTGCATGACACACATTTATTTGGTCACTCACATCGCAACAACTACCGTAAAACGGGGTTAATAGGGACAATTTTGAACTTTACAATAGATTTTTACCATTAAAACGACTTCTGTGTAACTTATGGTAGCTTCTATTAACTTTCCGGTGAATAAATATATAAATATTTAGCAGCTAATATTCATTTAACTACAGGTTTAACGAGTTATAGGCAAAAATGTTGTCGATCCCTATTCACCTCGTAGCCGAGGTCAGTAGGACCAGTTGAGGGGAGAATCGGGAATTCCAGTAGGGCTGCCATTTATTTTAACCATTTTTAAAGAAAAGTAGGTAGTGTTTATTTCATATGAACTTAGCAAAATTTTACGACTAATTAAAGTTTAATGATGTTCATATGTAGGTAACTACAACTATATTGCGGCAAGCTACACTTTAAAGCTAGGTAGGTAGGTAGGATATCAAAGAATAAGTAGAACAAAAAATACAGTTTTAATAAAAAAACGTCTTTTTGGATATTATTTTTTTTATAATGAAATATACATTGATATGATATCAAATCAAATAGTATTGCTTTAATTATTATTTACGTACTAGCAAAAAAAAAAACAATTTTCCTAAGAATAATAGTAAGTACCTACCTAGCTATTATAAAATTAAATGAAACAAACAAATTATAAATTCTTTCTTATCTAATTGAGACGTTTTTATCTAAAAGTGAAAATTTAAAACTAATTAACATAAATCAAAGACCATTCCTTCTAAATAATGCTTTCAACTAAATAAGATTTTTTTTTGCCCCTGTTGTAGGCTCGTTTGTGCGTGGCATGTTCTGTAAATAAAAAAATAAATTATTTTCATGGAGAAACTGTATCATTTAAAATAAAAACTGCCTAAAAATCATCGACTTAAATAGCACAATATTATTAATTAATTAATATATTGCTTTAAAATTGTTTTGACAACCCTATTATATAGTCCCATTTCACCTCTCAGTCGTCTCAAGTCAGCTCCAAGGCATTCTAAGTTACCCCATTCTTGTCCCAAGACGCCCCATTCAACGTCCCAATTCTCCCCTCACCTGACCCATTTCTCCCCAAAATTATAGGCAAATGCAGGAACTTACAAATATGATGATTTCAGTAAAAATATTTATTAATTCACTTACCTCATTAATTTTTTGGGGTCCTATGTAAATAATCCGTCAAAATAAAGCCCTAATACCACACAAACACTGATTTCACCCGCGTAAGCTAAAATGTTTTCAAGACAATAATTTTGCGCGCTCTTAGTCTTGACTTTAATTTACTTTTTCACTGTCATTTTGACGCCTTAGAAAGTCTATGTTGCCAGTATAAAGAAAAGAAATATTCTATTAACTAAGTAGAAAAAAATCTCTCTACGACCTTTTATAGTTTATGAATGAAGCCAAATTAAAAAAAATCCCGAGTTTGTCCCTACTGCCCCCTGCATCCCTAGTCCCCCCGTTTTACGGTATATCAGCACGCAATTCCCGGCAGACCTTAGCTAAATATTTGAAAGTTCGTAAACGAGAACTCTGAGAACTATTCACAAGTACAACAAACTCGATTTCGTTACTTTGCTCCAAGTAACGTAGGGAAACATTTCTTCCTTAGCGCCTGAGCACTTGATTATTGCAGTCCACAATAGCCCTAAAAAGAGCATTTTAAACAAAACTTTCAACACAACACAACTATTCCTTCATCAGCTGATCAAACAATCGCCATTTTGTGTGAATTTTTATCTTCAATGTTTGAGTGATCGCTAGATTAGCGATTCTTGGCTTGTCAAACTGTCAATTAGGTCTATTTTAGCGTAAATTTTACGTCGTAGGTAACTTTTGCTTATGTCAATCCCATACATTCGGTTTATCGTAGCGAAGATTTCGTAGCGTTTCATTTGTTTGCCAATTGACTAGGCCCTCAGTGCACATAAAAAAAGGGAATTAAATTCGACAGACGTTAAAATAGACAACTGTCATAGTTATTTATGTTTGTTTCTCGTCGTCGTTTCGTTCGGTCCGTTTTGTTTGTTTACTTTATTTACCGAAGAAAGTGTTATTAAATTCATTAATGGTTTTCTATGGTTCAATAAAACATTTGATTTACAACTGAATTAATTAAATAAACGGCAAACAAGTAGCTAAACGAACATAATTCCGTGAGCGAAGAAATACGAATTTACAAAACAGGATTCAACAGATGAACAGAATAAAGAGTGTAGCATCTCTACTAAGTCTGTGGAGTGTAGACAGAGACTTGTTACCAGTCTACCCACTAGATACCTACATATTAACAATAATTATCATGTTGAATGTTGCGGTGCAAATTAATAAATATGGTAGTAGAACCTATTACTTCACAACCAAAGACATTAAACTATTACTATCTCTTTGTTCACCAACACATGAAAGTTATAGTAAAGGTGACTAATTATAGGTAAGTAAATAGTATTGAGTCATTATATCTTATAACTAAATGTAACACAAGATAAACAATAACACTGTTACTTGTTTTTATTGGTAGGTCCAACGCGACGATTCACAGCGGCCGATGATGCCGCACCAGGATACCCAGCAATGATGGATTGCAGATCTTCACCCGAGACAACCTTATGGCGCTTACCATCAGAGGTCTTGACCAGTATGACCCCATCCTGTGTCCAGCAAGACCGGACACCAAATTGAAGTCGAGCTTTGTTGAAGATAGTTTGCCTCGGTTATTATGTAAATAAGAAAATTGTATTCGTATTACAAATTCCTTTAGTTTCCCCTGATGAATTCATGTTATATCATAACATTGCATTACCTACACCGCATGATTTTAATAAGCCTAACACCTTTTCTTTAATCTTACCAGATTCCAAGTTTATTGCAATGACCAAAGACAAACTCCATTTTTGTAATTTAGATAGTATTGAACATTGTAAAACCATTACTTCCAGCAATTATATATGTGATGTAACCAATGTATATGCAACCGATGCTAAACCCACTTGCGCTAGTGAATTAATGTCAAGAATAGTAAATAAATTCCCAATACAATGTAAAACTAATTTTATATATGGAAAAGTAGATATTTGGAAACCGATAAATAACAGATGGATTTATATACAAACAGAACCAAACAAAATATCTATTGATTGTATAAGTAATAAATTGTATGAAAACAGTATTATGGGGACTGGCATAATTACTATTCCCAGAGGTTGTATTGCATATTGCAGAAGTACGACACTTTTACCTAAAAATAATGTTATTAATATTACGCGACAAGTTGTTGGAATAACATTCCACCTCCCATCAGAAATTCTACAACTATTAAAGCTTTTAAAGTTAAATTTAAAGAGCATATTTTAAGTGCACAGAAATCTTGAACTCGCAGTATCATTTTATCTAATTAATATTATTACTTATTTAAAATTCATATTTATTCTTATTTGGTAGGTTAATATAGTTTTGTTTACGTAATTGAATCTTGTTGGTAAATTATTATTCGGCAAATTGTATAAAAAGCTGTATTAATTTAATGTGAACACTGTCATGTAGCGCCTTTATATGTATTTCTTTTTATTGTTTATTTTTATTAATAATGGCATCCGCGGAAGACCAGCGTCGTGGGTAACACCAAGACATATGCTGAGCGGAGACCAGTTTGGTACAAGCACATTATATTCCTGTTTTTTAATTTAAATATTGTAATGTAGTGTATTGTATCAAATAAAGATTTTTCTATTTCTATTTCTATATTTCTACTTCACCCATTCAAATCACAGATTTCAATCTTATTAATGATGCTTGCTGTAATATAAGTAAATTGAATATGAAAATAAATAATGTGGCTCCTATTGAACTAACCAATATAGATTTGGATAATTTAGATTTACAAAAGAGAATTATAATAGACGCTACTTCCGAGATTGATAAAATCAAAGATAAACCCACATATAATTCAATATGGGACACATTATTCCATTTTAGTTCTTGTTATGAGTTTTATGACGACCTCCTTGGTCGAGTGGTTTGTACACCGGTTTTCATGGTATCGCCATCTCTGAGGTCCCGGGATCGATCCCCGGTCGGGTCAATTTAGAAATTATTGTTTTTCTAAATTGTCTCGGGTCTGGGTGTTTTCTATGTATAATAAGTATGTATTTAAGTATTTTAAGTATGTTTATCCGTTGTCTAGTAACCATTTAACGAGTTTCTTCAAAGCTTCTCTTGGGCTAGACAATTGGTGTGATTGTAGGAAAGATTTATTATTATTATGCTCTTTATTTAAAATATAATCTTAAGTAAATTTTTTTACAATATTTTATATAAAAAAAAACATATTTACAATATAAAATATTATAAAAACTTAACCTAGGTTGCCACCGGCAGCGGGGATAGACCCAAGCTATCGGTGGTTAGGGCTGCAGAGTGAGGAACCTCCTGACAATACGTGCCGTGTCAAGGAGTACTGCCTTTTGCATCTGACCCTTGACCCAACCTTTCAGCGAGAGCCTCTCTAGGTGTTGATCGAGGCTCTTCGCTATAAGGCCGTGTGCCGAAACGACTATCGGTACAATAATGGCTGAATCCACATCCCACATGGCGGTAACCTCGTGAGCCAAGTCAAGGTACTTACTGAGCTTGTCCTTCTCGGCTTTCACGAGGTTCTCGTTATGAGGTATGGTGATATCAACCAATATTGCTTGGCGCTGAGATCGTTCGATCACCACGATATCAGGCTTATTAGCGACAATAGTCCTGTCCGTGATGATAGAGCGATCCCAGTAGAGCGTTGCATGACCATTTTCGAGAACTGGCGCAGGTGCGTACTTATAGTACGGCACCTCTGATTCAACAAGGCCATATCGAAGAGCAAGTTGCTGGTGAATTATTCTGGCTACTTGGTTGTGTCTGTGCAAATACTCTCCGTTAGCAAGATGAGAACAACCGGAAATAATATGTCGGAGTGATTCTCCCGGACGGCGGCATGCCCGACAGATGTCGACCGTACCGTCCCTCATTATATATTTCCGGTAGTTATTCGTCTTGATAACTTCATCTTCAATAGCACAGACAAAACCTTCGGTTTCCCCAAAAAGGTCACCGAAACGTAGCCAGTTCACCGAGGCAGGCAAATCTACATCAGGCCCAGTCAGAGCCCGATAGTAGCGCCCGTGTAGCACCTTGCTCTTCCATATGTCCTTGCGATCGAGAGTGCTTAGCACCACTGGTTTGCGCCAGTTTTCTGTTGCCAAGGAAAGCGGCGTAAAGTGTCTATCAACTGCCACGACATCCAAATGCATCCCGCACTCACTGTTAAGGAAATAATCCCTGAGACTGATTATTATTATTATTATTATTGTAATTTCCTGTATTTTTTATAAATTTTATAAATATGTAACCGGCAGTCGCTCGCGCTTTAACATATTTAGAACTAAACATTTATTACCTAATTCAGATAATTTACAAACAGACATACAAAGTTCAAACTCGGAATCTATCCCACTACCAACCAATAAATCTAGAATTAAAGACTCAAGTAAAATTTTTTAAACACTGAAAAAAGACGACAACCTCAGGCGGGAATCAAACCACGCACCTTCCGCATTCCGGGCGGCTGCCTTAACCACTTGGCTACCGAGGTCTGGCTTTCAACCTTCGAAATTTTTCAGTGCTTGATGCTTATGTTTTTAGTCAACATTGCTTCATCAAATCTTAGAAATTTTCACCTCTGAGATCCGAAAGAAATATTTAACATTCGGTTAAGATGAAGCTGCGTTTATAGATTAATGTTTTATATTTTAGCGTTTTATTAACGCTTAAATATACTTAAGTAAAATTTTTTTAAACACTGAAAAAAGACGACAACCTCAGGCGGGAATCGAACCACGCACCTTCCGCATTCCGGGCGGCTGCCTTAACCACTTGGCTACCGAGGTCTGGCTTTCAACCGTCGAAATTTGTCAGTGCTTGATGCTTATGTTTTTAGTCAACATTGCTTCATCAAATCTTAGAAGTTTTCACCTCTGAGATCCGAAAGAAATATTTTTACAAATATTTAACATTCGGTTAAGATGAAGCTGCGTTTATAGATTAATGTTTTATATTTTAGCGTTTTATTAACGCTTAAATATACAAATTTCGACGGTTGAAAGCCAGACCTCGGTAGCCAAGTGGTTAAGGCAGCCGCCCGGAATGCGGAAGGTGCGTGGTTCGATCCCCGCCTGAGGTTGTCGTCTTTTTTCAGTGTTTACACCAAGCACTGACAAATTTCGACGGTTGAAAGCCAGACCTCGGTAACCAAGTGGTTAAGGCAGCCGCCCGGAATGCGGAAGGTGCGTGGTTCGATTCCCGCCTGAGGTTGTCGTCTTTTTTCAGTGTTTAAAATTTTACTTAAGTATATTTAAGCGTTAATAAAACGCTAAAATATAAAACATTAATCTATAAACGCAGCTTCATCTTAACCGAATGTTAAATATTTGTAAAAATATTTCTTTCGGATCTCAGAGGTGAAAATTTCTAAGATTTGATGAAGCAATGTTGACTAAAAACATAAGCATCAAGCACTGACAAATTTCGACGGTTGAAAGCCAGACCTCGGTAGCCAAGTGGTTAAGGCAGCCGCCCGGAATGCGGAAGGTGCGTGGTTCGATTCCCGCCTGAGGTTGTCGTCTTTTTTCAGTGTTTAAAATTTTACTTAAGTATATTTAAGCGTTAATAAAACGCTAAAACTCGGACCAAAGCTAAAATATAAAACATTAATCTATAAACGCAGCTTCATCTTAACCGAATGTTAAATATTTGTAAAAATATTTCTTTCGGATCTCAGAGGTGAAAATTTCTAAGATTTGATGAAGCAATGTTGACTAAAAACATAAGCATCAAGCACTGACAAATTTCGACGGTTGAAAGCCAGACCTCGGTAGCCAAGTGGTTAAGGCAGCCGCCCGGAATGCGGAAGGTGCGTGGTTCGATTCCCGCCTGAGGTTGTCGTCTTTTTTCAGTGTTTAAAATTTTACTTAAGTATATTTAAGCGTTAATAAAACGCTAAAACTCGGACCAAAGCTAAAATATAAAACATTAATCTATAAACGCAGCTTCATCTTAACCGAATGTTAAATATTTGTAAAAATATTTCTTTCGGATCTCAGAGGTGAAAATTTCTAAGATTTGATGAAGCAATGTTGACTAAAAACATAGCATCAAGCACTGACAAATTTCGACGGTTGAAAGCCAGACCTCGGTAGCCAAGTGGTTAAGGCAGCCGCCCGGAATGCGGAAGGTGCGTGGTTCGATTCCCGCCTGAGGTTGTCGTCTTTTTTCAGTGTTTAAAATTTTACTTAAGTATATTTAAGCGTTAATAAAACGCTAAAATATAAAACATTATTCTATAAACGCAGCTTCATCTTAACCGAATGTTAAATATTTGTAAAAATATTTCTTTCGGATCTCAGAGGTGAAAATTTCTAAGATTTGATGAAGCAATGTTGACTAAAAACATAAGCATCAAGCACTGACAAATTTCGACGGTTGAAAGCCAGACCTCGGTAGCCAAGTGGTTAAGGCAGCCGCCCGGAATGCGGAAGGTGCGTGGTTCGATTCCCGCCTGAGGTTGTCGTCTTTTTTCAGTGTTTAAAATTTTACTTAAGTATATTTAAGCGTTAATAAAACGCTAAAACTCGGACCAAAGCTAAAATATAAAACATTAATCTATAAACGCAGCTTCATCTTAACCGAATGTTAAATATTGGTAAAAATATTTCTTTCGGATCTCAGAGGTGAAAATTTCTAAGATTTGATGAAGCAATGTTGACTAAAACATAGCATCAAGCACTGACAAATTTCGACGGTTGAAAGCCAGACCTCGGTAGCCAAGTGGTTAAGGCAGCCGCCCGGAATGCGGAAGGTGCGTGGTTCGATTCCCGCCTGAGGTTGTCGTCTTTTTTCAGTGTTTAAAATTTTACTTAAGATTTTACGAGATTTGCACTTGTGACAAATTTTCACTACTTCTACAATGCCGAAAGATTAATAATAATCACACCATAGATGAATGATTGGTCTCGCTGCGCTCGTCTAGATACCGCGCTACCTATAAACCACAGCTCCGTAAATGCGGCAACCTCCGAGGCGGCAACTCATTATTGTAGTGTGTTTAGGACAATATGCAAGGATGCTAGTGTGCGTGAAAAATTTGTTGCCAGCTGCTCAACTGTTACCCGAGTTAATGGGAAAAATATTTTTGCTGTGATGTATTAGTTAAGTTGCTGGTTATAAATGTAGCTCAGAAAATATTTAAAAATTAACAATTAAAAGCGAATATGTATCAATATAATTGTATATATTATTATGTAGGTAAGACGTAGGTTTCTTCTGTAGAAAAATGGTAGCATGTATAGCAATGATTAGACCTCATTTTTTTGTAGTTATTTTTATTATTACCAACCTCTTTCTTCCCTTGGGTATCGTAAGAGGCGACTAACAGACTAAAGACTGCACATACATCCAACAGCATAGAGCAACTATGGGCTCATCAAAATAATACTACCAACCCCTTTCTTTTATTCGATGTCGTAAAAGGGGACTAACGGACTAAAGACTGCACATACATCCAACAGCAAAGAGCGACAATGGGCTCATTAATATAATACTACCAACCCCTCTCTTCTCTTCAGTGTCGTAAAAGGCGACTAATGGACTATATAAAGACTACACATACATCAAACAGCATAGAGCGGCGATGGGCTCATCAAAATAATACTACCAAACCCTCCCTTCCATTGGGTCTTGTAAAAGGCGACTAATGGACTAAAGACTGCACATACATACAACAGCATAGAGCGGCGATGGGCTCATCAAAATAATACTACCAACCCCTTTCTTCCCTTTGGTGCCGTTTAAGGGGGGGGTGCCGTTTAACTACGGGCTAAAGGCTCACCACCTAAGCACATGTGCAGACTGTGCAGTTGTTTCTTGCTGAAGCGTGGACTGTGTGGGCGTGGTCTGTGTTGTCCATAGATTCAAATGATTACTAATTTTACCATAAACTTTAATAAAAACTAACTTATAAAAAGTTGTTGATATAGGTAAACAGTAATAAGTCGAGTCTTTATTCATGATTATTCTACATATGACTAAATACTTTTTCGTTTTTGTAGGCACATTGTCATGTAACAGACAAATTTTTTTTTAAAGTTTCCCCTAGGGCAAAGCTATTTTAGCCTCGCTGTAGAACGCTACAATGACGTTCTTTTTGAGCAAGAGGAGTGAAAAAGCTATTTTCTCGGACCAAATTCCGAGGCTATTTTAGCCTCGCTTTACAACGCTACAATGACGGTATTTTTGAGCAAGAGGAGTGAAAATATTATTACAAACATTGTCTATCCACTCAGTTGCTCGCACCCAGCGGGCCCCTTACCCTCACGTGCTTGAGTGGCGCCAAATTTTTGAAGCGGGCCGGCGCCTGCTGACTATTGTTACAAAAACATCGACTGTGAGCTACTGGAGCCGATCTAAGCCAAACCAATTACTGTTTTGAATAGTTAGATGAATAGAGCATCTGTTTTTATAGAATGCGTGGTGACAAAGTGTTGTTTTAATTTAAAAAACATGGTTTATACTTTAGTGACGAAATAAATCACGGATTACTTCCTATTTTATTTTATATTTTAAAATCAAAAGGCCTGTGATGTCTTTTTTATATTTTACACGTACACTATATTACGTTATTTTTCTATTAAAAATAAATTACACATATGTTTCATCTGAAAAAATATTCAGAAAAAATCGAGAAAATCGCGCAAAAATTCGCGTGCTGCGTAATCTGCTTGTTAATGGGGTTGGATGTTATAACCTATTTTACTACAAATCTAGAAGGCCTAGAACAAAAATATGGCCAGTTTTAGAAAGATACAATATTTGTCTATTATAATTCGTAAAAAACACATTAACTTTCCAGTCAACTGTAGTCATACAAGTTAAACAACAAAAGCTTTGATAGAAAAATCGAACGTTTTTGGTTGTCTTATTGCCGAAACTAACACGGTGCTATTAAAATAAAACTTAAATATACCAAAAGAGCAAAGCCTGTAGTTTACAACCGTATACAATACGTTTTAAGAATACTCATAGTTTTTATGCAATAAAGTCATCAAAATGTAGCTCTAGAGCGCACGGACGACCACTTTATCGGCAATATGGCGTCGAAATAAGGTTCGGGGCACACACGTTTGTGAATAGGGTGGGTCGCGATTATTTGCGAACAAAGATTTTTTTTGGTTTAGTAATTATTTATGTTAATTTATTAAATGAATGTAATAAAAAAATATTCATCGTAGTATGTTTTTTTTATTACAAATTAATAAAATAATTATTTCAGTTTAAAGTATATTAAAATAAACATATTAAATTCTAAAATGTATTAGGACTTTGATACGTAATAAAACATATAATGTTATATACGATGTTTAGATTATTTTATTTACAATCACTGTAATAATAAATAAAAATTATTAAAACAAATGAATAAAAATGAATATTTTATATTAATACCTATGTAATAATAATAATATATAGGTACTAATATAAATATCAAACCCAAAAGACACCACAATAAAGCTAACTGCCACAAAAAAAGCAACTGCCCAAAAACAAATATGTGCCACCAACCTAATTCAAAAAAAGTTCTATTGCTTCCTGTAATAATAGGAACATGCCATAAGTTAGACTTACGTTGCGCCTTTGGAGAGTCAATCTGCATGCACACAACAACAATACAGTGAGATTAATGTTTTAAATCACTATTTAGTAATTATTCTCCGTAAATACATACAATTCATGAAGTTAACAATAATAATCACAAAAGGAAATCACTAGAAAACCACCGCCACTGTAATAATTTACATTAAGACCTAATTTCGTCAGATTTTAACAGAATATCCATCCAGTTTAAAAACAAATAACTAGATAATTAGTTAGAACCTGAAATTATGCGTATTTTGATATATAACACCTCTAGAAAGAAACAATAAGTAAAAAAATACGGCGTTTAAAAAAATACATGATGAGCACGTAAACACAACATAAACACGTCCACTATAAAATAATCACATTGACTTTATTTGTTTTTATTTTTGACAGATTGTTACGCAAGCCTAGTATAGGTATATTGCTGACATGCACTGCCCTCATTACGGTGCATAACAACTGCTAACACGAGTCGCTGACGCTGCGCATGCTGCCGCCGCCGCCCCGCGCCGCCCTGCGTGCCTCACCTCATCGTGTCGTTTTGCAAGACATTCTTTACCTAACATCGGTCGAGTCTCGTCTTCTATTTTATAACTTAAGTTGAATATTGTAATTTCCTTTTTTATTAAATTGTATTAAATAAAATCATTTTTTTTACATCCTACGTTGCGACCATATATTTTTGGCGCAGTCGGTAGGATAATCGTAGAGTAGATTTCTAATATCGAGTCACCGCGATTATCCCGAATCTACAAGTGGTTGCAGCCAAGGAGAATCCAGACATAGATTCTGTAAAAGAAGTGATGCTGTAAGTACTTTGAATCTTTCAAATCCTTGCTCACCTTACCTTATATTTTTCCTACCTTTCCTTGACTTTTCCAGGGTCTGGTTATTCCTAGTTCCTATTTTACTATTTTATTTCTTTTTACTGCATTTTACTTTCTGTGTAAATTTATCGTATTTTCTGTGTGTACTTTAATCGCCAAGATTTTTCATCCGAAGAGTTCACGCGAGAGTAGCTCACGAAGTAGGCAATCTAGTAGGTCGTCTAGTAGGTATAGCAATATAGACGAGAGTAGAAATTTAGAACAAATAATGGCTCATGACGATATTGACGTAATTTACAAGTCGCTTAGGTTAGTACCGGAGTTCGACGGAAACCCGCACGTTCTGACGCGTTTCATTAATTTATGTGACCGGTTAGTGATTACACATTTTAATGTAGCCGATGGGCATGAGTTATCAAACCTAGCCGTTATAAACGGCATACTTAATAAAGTCACAGGGCCCGCAGCCAGATTGATAAATTCGTCAGGTATTCCTGATAACTGGAACGGAATACGTAACGCACTGATTAACAACTTCGCTGACCATCGCGACGAGACCGCTCTTTATAGTGATTTGTCTATGCAAACTCAAGGCTCCAGTTCCCCTCAGGAATTTTACGAGCGCTGCCAAAATTTATACAGTACGATAATGACATATATCTCGCTTCACGAGGCTGTCGTTACTACAATCGAGGCTAAACGAGCTCTTTATCAAAAACTTACACTACAATCCTATTTGCGCGGTTTAAAAGACCCCTTAGGATCCAGAATCCGTAGCATGCGGCCCGAGACAATGGAAAAGGCTCTTGAGTTCGTTCAAGAGGAGTTAAACACGCTATATTTGCAGCAACGTAACGAAGGTCCGAGCCGTAAAGATTGGGTACAGCCAGCATCCGGTTCGAATTTTAATTTACCTCTAAATAACTTTGCTCAGAGAATGCCTAACTTTGGATTGCCTGGTCCTTCCAGACAACTAAATTATAATAATCAGTCTTTCCCAAAGCAACAGTCAGTGCCACTTCAACCTTATCAAGGTTGGAAGCCGAATATGCCTCAGATGCAGCTTCCTCGTGGCTCTACTAGAACGCAACAAATGTTCCGAGCGCCACCTCCAAATTATAACGTGCAGAATAACGCCTTTAGGGTTCCCCAACGACCTCAGCCTCAGCAACCGTATAACTTTGGTAATCCGCGACCCATGAGTGGTGTGAGTCATTTCGTACCCAAGCCCTTACCCCCATCTGGGCACGACTGGCGGAAATTTGGCAACCCGCCGCCTACCAACTACTTTAAAACTCGCGAGATTAATTTTAATAATTTAGAATACGATTACAATCCATACTATGAATGCGACTATGATTATTCCGATTACTATCAAGATTACTCTTATGAACTATATCCCGATTACTATCACGATTATGAGCAGGGTCAAGGTCCCGAGACCACGCAAGTAGAAGAAGTAGAACAGACTCCAACCTCATCTGGAGAGGAAAATTTTCCGAAAGTTCCGAAATCAAACATACGAAAATAGAGGTTAACTTTCAAATTCAGAGACAACTCGGTTACATACAAATTAGCGACCCTCCTCTTAAATTTTTACTCGACACGGGAGCTAATCAATCTTTTATCAGCCCACAGGCTGTAGAAAAATACTTTAACAAAGTACCGCTAAATTATGAACCTTTTCAAGTTACTAATGTGCACGCCACTAGTAAAAACGATTACTCTATTACACTACCATGTTTCAAAGAGTTTAAAGAGACGGACGATCTTAACCTATTTATCTATGACTTTCATAATTTCTTTGATGGCTTATTAGGACTAGACCTTCTTGACAAATGGGATTCTAATATAGATTTAAAACATAGATCACTAGTAACTCGTAATGCGGAGATCCCTATAGAGATGTATGATTCCCGCAACGCAAATTTATATAAGGAAATTATTCCTGCTAGTTCTTCTAAACTGGTCCGCTTGCCTGTAAATAGTAAAGACGGAGATGTATTAGTTACAAGTCAAATAATTTGCAACTGCCTAATTTCTGAATGTTTAACTGAAGTAAAAGATAACCGTGGTTGGGTAGAAATTACCAATAACTCATCTAATGACATCATCTTTTCTATGGACCGCCCCGTAGTAGCCGAATTATTTAATGTTGAATCCGAACGTGTTGAGATTTTATCAGATCGCGCTAAAGCAGTATTGTCACGTCTACGTACCGAACACCTAAACGCAGAAGAGCTTGCTAATTTGGAAGCTGTATGCGCAAACTACGCGGATGTGTTTTATCTCGAGGGAGAATCTTTGACATTCACCAACAAGATAAAACATAACATAAGAACGACTGATGAAATCCCAGTACATACTAAAAGCTACCGATATCCCTACGTCCACCGACAAGAAGTTCGCGACCAGGTCGAAAAAATGCTTCAACAGAACATTATAAGACCTTCTGATTCTGCATGGAGCTCACCTATCTGGGTAGTGCCCAAAAAGGCTGATGTCTCAGGCAAAGTTAAATGGCGTCTTGTCGTGGACTTCAGGAAAGTAAACGAGAAAACGGTTGATGATAAATACCCGATTCCAAATATCACTGATGTACTGGACAAACTTGGCAAGTGCCAGTATTTTACAACTCTTGATCTGGCTAGTGGCTTCTACCAGGTGGAGATGAATCCCTCAGATATTCACAAAACCGCATTCAATGTCGAGAACGGACATTATGAGTTTTTGAGGATGCCGATGGGATTAAAAAATTCTCCATCAACCTTTCAAAGGGTGATGGACAATGTCTTGAGAGGCCTCCAGAACGAGATATGCCTAGTATATCTTGATGTCATATCATATCATAATCTTTAGTACGTCACTGCAGGAGCACATTCTAAATTTGGAGAAAGTGTTCCAAAAATTGCGAGAGTCCAACTTCAAGATTCAGATGGACAAATCTGAGTTCTTGAAGCTGGAAACTGAATTTTTGGGTCATGTTATCTGTAAAGATGGCGTAAAGCCAAATCCTAACAAGATAATTGCAATACAAAAGTATCCGCTGCCTAAAACTGCAACTGAGATCAAACGTTTTCTCGGGTTACTGGGATATTACCAAAAGTTTATCCCAAACTTTGCCAAACTTACTAAACCGTTAACCCATTGCTTAAAGAAAGGCTACAAAATTACACTAGATCAAGGCTATATAGATTGTTTCGAACACTGCAAAACGTTATTATTAAATGATCCAATTCTCCAGTATCCTGATTTTTCACGCGAGTTTCTGTTAACAACTGACGCTTCAAACGTCGCTATTGGCGCTGTATTGTCGCAAGGTTCAGTAGGAGCAGACAAACCTATAGCTTATGCATCTCGTACATTGAATACTAGCGAACTCAACTATAGTACAATAGAAAAAGAGCTTCTGGCCATCGTTTGGGCCTGCAAGTACTTCAGACCATACCTTTTCGGCCGTAAATTCAAGATAATCACAGATCATAAACCACTCCAGTGGATTATGAATTTAAAAGAACCTAATTCGCGTCTTACACGCTGGCGTCTTAAACTCTCTGAATATGATTACACAGTAGTATACAAACAAGGTAAATGCAATACGAATGCAGATGCCCTGTCGCGTATCGAACTAAATAATGATGAAATTAGCTCTATAGTAGTAAATCCGTCGGAACAAGATCCATCTCTTGATGAATCTAGAACAATCACAGCTATAGACGATGCAGACGAATCTAGAACTCTCACCGTTCACACTAATGAGGAAAATCCAATAATCACGAAACAGATAATTTTAAATGTAGTGGGCGATATCAAGAGTAGACCTATTGTAACAAAGCCGTTTGAAACACATACGCGACTAAGTATCCAATTATCAGAATCCAATCTCGAAGACGATGTCATCAGTGCTATAAAAGAGTACGTTCATCCGAAAATCAAGACAGGGCTACTGATAAATCCTCCTCAAGCCATGTACCAGATAGTACCAATAATTCAATCAACATTTAAAAATTCGGCAATGAATCTTTTGATCACTAAGCGAGAGCTAGAAAATGTTAGGGAATATTTAAAGCAGCAAGACATAATTAATAAGTACCACGATGGTAAAACAAACCATCGCGGTATAAATGAATGTTACCTAGCGCTATCTTTTAAATACTATTTTCCTAAAATGTGAGATCACATCTCCAAATTTATTAATGAGTGCACGGTTTGCGGTCAAGCTAAGTACGATCGCAACCCTATAAAGCAACAGTTTAAATTAGTTCCTCCCGCTAGTAAACCATTCGAATTAGTTCATGTAGATTTACTTACTATTCAGAGCGAAAAATTTCTAACCATAGTTGATTCCTTTTCTAAGTATGCACAAGCCTATTATCTAAGAGACGGGACAGCGCTAAGTGTAGTTCAGGCGTTGTTAAAATATTGCACTCATCACGGCATTCCGATTACGCTAGTATCCGATAATGGACCCGAATTTAATAATCAGTTATTCGCAGAATTTATAAGGCTACACAAGGTCCAGCATCACAAGATCGCTCCACATACTCCTAACGAGAATGGAATCGTTGAGAGATTCCACTCTACAATATTGGAACATCTTCGCATTTTAAAAATAGATAAGAAAACCGAATCAGTAATTAACCTCATGCCTTACGCACTCTTAGCTTATAATAGTACGATACATACTTTCACTAAATGTAAACCATTAGAAGTTATCACAGGTCACTTCGACCCCCGTGATCCTTTCGATATAGACCTATCAACGCATTTACTGCAACAGTATATAACAGAGCATAAAAATAAGATGAATTGTGCCTACGGGTTGATACATGAATCTTGTTCTAGTTTACGAAAGAATATAATTGACAATCGTAATAAGGATCGGGAGCCAGAATCTGAATATGCCAACGAGCAACAAATCTTTATTAAAAATCCCTTCGCATCTCGTCAGAAACTAGCCCCTCGCTATACTCAGGATACAGTTATGGCGAATCTCCCAATACACATTTACACGCGTAAAAAACGAGGCCCTATTGCGAAATTCCGGTTAAAGAGATTACCTAAAAGTGCCTGCTTGTTGCAGTATTCTTCTGGCACTTCACATTCCTCTGCAGACAACCCTAGCGCAGGAGATAAAACTTGAACCTCTCGACAATGGACCCGGAGTCTTACCATTTAGATTGGGCCCCGCTAACATCGTGTCTAGCTATCACTCATTCTTACAGTCTATAGATCTTCAAAACATATGGGATAAAATTCATTCAATTACGTCTCAGTTAGATAGTGTAAGCCCTGAACTTAATAATAAGACATCTTCTTTGTTTGAGCCTCATATTCACTATCTTAAAGAAAAGCTCGTTACTTTATCTGAACAGCTGCTAACGTTTAGAACAAATCGCGTAAAAAGAGGACTCGTAGATGGTCTAGGCTCAGTAGTAAAAAGTATAACGGGTAACCTTGACTATACCGACGCGATTCACTATAACACTCTCATAAAAAACCTTCAGGATAAAGAAAATCAGTTAATCACTGAATTTAATAGTCATGTTAGTCTTACGAAAGAATGGTCATCTCAATATTCTAAAATAATCAATAGTATAGTAAATAATCAAAATAAGATAGAATCTCTGTTAAATAAGATCAGGCGAAGCGTAGCTACTAATGACAATGATCTAGTTAAGTATGCCCATTTAGCTCAGGTTCTTCTCATCTTAAGTGACAACATGGATTCAGTCTCTTTAGAAATAGGAAAGTTACAAAATATATTAGCTTTTATTAGAAGTTCAACCATACATCATTCTATTATAAGCCCGCCTTTGATGGAGACCATGCTTAGTAAATTACGAGAACTATACGGTAGAGATAACATTATCGATCTTGATACTAGAGAGTACTATGACGTTATAAAGCTAGGCGCATACTACTCGGGAAATAGTATTATAATAGTATTTAAATTTCCTATCATCTTACCTTCATCTTACGATTTATTTAAATTATCTATAATACCTAATAAGTATAATGAAATCCTGAGTTCCGTAACTCCTTTCCTTGCCATCCATTTGAAAGACTTCAAGTACATAGAGGCAGAATGCCCGAAGACTAGTAAAGGGTATCTATGTGAAAAAACACAGAATCTGCAGGGCCAGACTTCGCAAGATTGCATTCACACGCTGATAACCACACGACAGAGAACACCTATCTGCAAACCAGTAACAGTATCACTGCAACATCCAGCATTCGAAGAGCTCGACGACAAACATTATACGGCCAGCTTCCCGTATCCCACGAGAGTACATCTTTCCTGTGGTCAAGATCTCCACCAAACGTTCCAAGGCAGCTATCTTATAATGATCCCGCAAGGATGCTACGTAGAAACGCCAGAGTTTCTAATATCAAACATCAAAGATCGCCTAAGAGGCCAAGTTGTAAAACTTATGGACATGCCTGAAGGAAATAGGCCGCAATCTCATATGGATCCAGAATTCAAGCTGAACTCCATCAATCTAAGTCATCTTCATGCAGCAAATACCAAAATCTCTCTGCAAACACCCATCACGCCAGTACAAGATCAAGATTACAGCCTCTATCATACAACGATTCCAATGTATGTCTTAGTGTTTAGTGTAAGCACACTAGCTATTGGTGTAATCTACCGCAAGTATCGCCTAAAGCACATAAAGATCAAGACAGACATCTCCCAAGATGAGGCCTTCCCCGAACTTCAAGGAGTCTATGCTATTCCTGGTCCAGCAAGATCTGTCAAGAAACAGCCTCCAGCTCAATTTACGACAAGCGTCTTCAATAATCGCTGTTCTACGGGTGGAGGTGTTACGCAAGCCTAGTATAGGTATATTGCTGACATGCACTGCCCTCATTACGGTGCATAACAACTGCTAACACGAGTCGCTGACGCTGCGCATGCTGCCGCCGCCGCCCCGCGGCGCCCTGCGTGCCTCACCTCATCGTGTCGTTTTGCAAGACATTCTTTACCTAACATCGGTCGAGTCTCGTCTTCTATTTTATAACTTAAGTTGAATATTGTAATTTCCTTTTTTATTAAATTGTATTAAATAAAATCATTTTTTTTACATCCTACGTTGCGACCATATATTTCTCCTATTGCTGATGCTTCGTTCATGTTCGTTCAGTAAGGCACCCATACACGTCCCGCGAGACACGGATTAGCGATATTTCGAGCGTCTAGCTTAACTTTTGTATTATGTAACAATTGTAACAGGAAGCACGTGGGGGCATTTTTGAGATGTAACGATTGTTACATGAAGCGACGGAGAGGATGAATTTTTTCAAAACGAATACGTCCGTGATTTGCCGGAGGCGGCACTGACACTGAGAGCATTATCACTGACAGGTATGGGGTAGCGTTCATAGAGAATGTGTGAAAAACACTGTGCCGGTACTGTGTCGGAACTGTGGCTTCACTGATATGTGTGAAGCAACCTTTAACCTATAATATTACCCGAATCATAAGCTATACACCTGTTCTGTTTCATTAAAATCTGTTTAGCGGCTTTTGTATGATGCGCGTCAAACAAACAGACAGACAAAAATTCCAAAAATGATTCTAATGTTCACGTATCCTTCATCCCCTAGATTACGTTTTTCGCAAATATTTTCAATGTAAGTACAGACACGAAAAGTTTACATTTCAGGAACATAGGTCAAAATGAAAAAAAATAGCTTTTCCATACTTGAGTCAATCAGCTGATTGGCCATTTTGTATAGGGAAAAATAATAAATTTTCTACCCATGTTCCTTATGGAAAGTTGTTCAGTTTCATAGGCAGAATCCCCTTGATATAGTGTCAGCTAACATTTTTACACCTTATTATAGATCACAAATATAAGTAAACATGAAATAACATAGAACTAGGTTAAGTATATAGTAACTTTGTTAGACAAATGGAATAAGTTACCTTTAAAATAAAAGACAATTACAATAAATTCACATATTAAAAATCTCAACCACGGGGACTTTATTCTTGTATAAGCGGTAACACTGAATGGCGTTTATTGTTCATATTATTTTATGATGAAATTTTCGAAATTATACGATACTTACTGATGGTATGTGATCCCAGTGTCCTTCTTATTTTTAGAAGTATTATTTTTACACAGTTTTACTACGCAAACTGGCATTTTAGTTTGAATTAAGCCCAAAATTTAATAAAACATTCGGGACGTACACGTCACCCACAGCTGTCAGTGTGACTGGCTCGGGTACGCCGATTTCGGCGTAGTATTTGTTGCCGCATTTGACAAGTAAGACAGAGGTATCTAGTCGAGCGCAGCGAGACCATCATTAATCTAAGAATCACACAATGACTAAAAAAAACATTATGAGATTAGATGGCACAACAAAACTTACCAATGGAACGTAATTTCAGGTGTTTTTCTATATGAGGAGTTGCCGCACAAGGTCGCACTACACTTCACCATTTTATTTTAGTACTTTTGGCTCATAAACTTTATTAGATCACAAAAAATAAGCGAAAACAATCTCCTGTACGTCCTTTGTTGACAAGTCTAGGATAGGAAAACATTTGTAGCTTATTGGGCGATTTTCCGAGATCTAAAAAAAAATATTGGTTCGTAAATGACTTCATAGATGGCGCTTAGCATAGATTAGTATGGCGCTTAGTAAAAGGCGGGTCCATTAAGAACACGTGTATGGCTACGTAATATTTATTCCATTCCAAAATATAAATAGGTCCTGGAGATCCTGAATAAAAATTTATAAGTACTATGTTTTTATTTTTTTGATAGACAAGCAAAAGTGTAGACTTTATTACAGCCTTTAGGTAGGAACGGGTCGGCTTTCATAAAACGCCATCTATCGAGTATTTTTGAACTAATTTTTATTTTTTAATTTGGGCTGTCAGAAAATCGCCCATGGCGTTTTGCCTCACGGTCCAGTTTGTCTATGTGTGTGGAAGTGTTGCGACTTTAAAAAGAAACGAGATAGTCTCATTAATTTGTGGTTAGAGAGAAAGAAGTACAAATATTGTTTTATTCTCATCTATGTAGTTGTGAAATAATGTTTGGTCTGTTTCTATTATATGTCTGTGGTTCTAACGTGGTACCTGAAAAAAATGAAATAGTATCTTGAGACTCAGAACAATAACTAAAGCATAGAAACCACGCTAAAAGAAGAGCTAGACAACAGCTATCTTACTCATATGACTTCATTTAATTCTGTAACGAGAGTGAATGAAACCTCTAATGCACATTCGTTTCTATTTTTTCTAGGTTGTCACAAGGTAAATGTCAAACGGATGTAATGGGATGTCTTTATAACACCATCAGATTAAATGTGTCGTTATTTTCTTTTTGTTGCTGTGTAAATAAGTGGCAACCTAACTTGGTTACATTATAATGACGGATTATTTTCACGCTAAGTTGTAACTCCTCTCAGATAAATTAAATTATTTGCAAGGTACCTATTCTTCCGAAGAAACTCATAAACTAGCCATAGCATTGTTAGTGATATATAAGCGTTACGTGTGACAAAATGTCTTGTGTGATTGAGGGCTGTAAATCCCTTATAATAAGAAAATAAAATAATCAAGAGACAATAACCTTTTATCGGTGAGTTCAGACTGTTTTCGTTTTACCTAAACATAATTAATGGCATGAATCTATTAAAACACACTAATAGTTTGTCTAAATAGTCGTCGTGTCCAGTTCTGTGCTGATATAAGGCATTTATCAATGAAATTTTGTTTAAATGTTGAAGGTTATGTTTTTTCGCCTAGTGACGTGCATTTCTATATCGATAAATCAGTATTTTGTGTAAGTGGTTGGCACATCTATCTTTAAATTATAATAATACTTTATTGCACAAATAAATTACATTAAGACACACGTTACACAGGACATATACAAAGGCGAGCTTATCTCTAGAAGAGATCTCTTCCAGCCAACCCTAGCTGTGGTGATAAAAATTTAATATGCGGGACTTATTGCGCTAAACTTATATATATACTTAAATTAAATATATTCATTTAAATAAATAGACATACACAGATAAAATATTATAACAAACAAATTACTTATACTTACATAATACATTATTATTATGTTACTGATTATCACATAAGTTTGATAGGTAGTGCTCTTTGAGATGGTGTTTAAACGACTATGACAATTATGATATATGTATACCAAATTGACGAATGCACATGTGCTCAGCGTGACAGGTTGTGAGCCAATCGCCGCTCTATGCTGTTGGATGTAGGTGCAGTCTTTAGTCTATTAGTCGCGTTTTGGTACACCCAAGAGAAAAGATGGGTTGGTATAGTATTATTTTAGACAGCCACTATATTTTTTTTTATTTAAAACTTTTGCAATATAACATTACATGGCGGACTTAATGCCTGAGGCATTCTCTACCAGTCAACCATGGAGCCAGAGATGACATGGTAGGTGCATTTACGCCTCATTTACAACATGTTTTACTTTTATCATATGTACCGTTATTCGAAGCCTACAATATTTGAGAGTAGCATTTCCGTTTCCGATAGGCGCGTCGGTCATGATACTTACGTCATATACTACGTCACGTCCGCTGTCGCCTGTGGCGCCCTCTATTTTGCACCTTGCACCAGGCAGGCGGCCAGCATGACGGCTTAGCTCATTGGCGTTTCGTTTTCCAAAGCGTTCGGTCGCACCAAAAATCCCCGCAGGATTTATTGGTGAGTGTCACTTTATGGGTTATTAAGCCTTATTTTATCATTGTAGTGCATAATTTTAATTTTATATCAATCTTAAAGAATTGATCAAATATTTTAATAGTAATAACGGTTTTTGCCGTTCGTTTTTAAATGTTTCTTTTTTTATTACGTCACCTTTTTACGTAAGAGTTTTATAATTTCAAAGAAATAACTGTCTCTAACCGTGGCTTGAATCATCTTTTAATTTCTTTACCTAATACGTCGCTGATTTTCAGATAAGTATAGAATAAAATGGAGAGGTTTGAATCGCCAAGTTCCTCTTCGTCATCGGAGGATGAGGCTGCGGCACCGGTTGCGACAGCAGAATCTTCAAAGAGGAAGGCGCCGGAGACTGCCCCAACGGCTCACTCGCGAAAACGTCGCAGGTATAGTGATGCAATCAGAAACATTTCTGAACAGGTCAGTCGTATAGTGAACATGCTGTCAAATAATTACCAAAGCTTCAAACCTTCTTACCAATCCAGCCCCTATAGTGATGGGATGGATGTAGACGTTAGCCGTAATCTGTATTCAGAACCACAAGCAGGGTTATCTTCGCCTCATTTATCGAAATGTGATCGGGCTTCCCCAGAACCCACCGTTATAAAACTACCTATTAATACGGTTCTCAAGGAACCCGCGATGCCTAAAACGTCCGATACCTTATTGGCCACAATTAAAGCAATACAGCATTTTGATTCAGAGAATTAGTCAAACGTTAGATACGTAGATGTTCAAAAACAGTATTGTTCTTATCCTGGCTATACAGACCTCGAATCTAACGAAGAATTCAAGCCTTATGATAAATATAATAACCTAAGCCTCTGTGAGCGTGGTTTTGCGGCTATATCCCAGGCTTTAATCAAACAGACACTAGCTGCTCAGAGCGGCTTCGAAGCTCTTATTTCGTGGTCAAAAACGGCCCAGCTTTCACCACAAGCTATTCAAGCTAAGATTAGTGAAATTTTTATTGAGGGTAATTTTCTACAAATATCTAACGATGCTTTACAAATTGCATGCGGTCATCGCGCTGACTTAATACAACAAAGGCGTGACTGTATTTTAAGGTCAGTTAAAGACAAGTATTTCAGAACTTCTTTACGAAAAATACCCCCTTCTTGTAAAAATATATTTAGCAAAGATTTGTTATCAGCCGCTATTGAAAAGAATGGTGGGGTATCTAAAACTATGTGGCCGCTTCGTGCGCCATTACAAATTAAAACTGCTGCGCAAGTCCGTGGCTCTGCTCAGCCGTATTTAAACAACAAAAGGCCTACGCAAGGCTCCTTCGGCTCTCTTTATGGAAACAGACCTTTTCCTTTTCAAGGGTACCAGTTCCCTCAGTCTTTTCCTGCGCAAGGAAATTTTCGAGCTCAAAGGCAAAACGGCTTGCATCACAACAAGCCAGCACGTCAGCAGACTAACCATGTGGGACCGGAGGGAATCAACTACCCCGGCGGAAGCGGATCCCGAAATAAGCCTAGTATCCCCCGTAAGAACTACCCTCATAAAAGAAAATTTTGACCCGACGACCAAATTCCAAGCAGGTCAACTGTCCAAATATGTAGATCAATGGGAAAAGTTGAAGGCCCCTCCCTTTCTGCTAAAAATAATAAAAGGTTTTCGAATACCTTTTCGCCACAAGCCCCCGTTACACAAACCGGATTTAAAAGAATTTCAAACACTTCCGTCAAAAGAGATGCAAATAGCGGTGACGGAAATGATGAAAATAGGCGTTCTCGAACCCGCAGCCCTAAGCCCCAGCTTCATTTCACCTATGTTTCTGACGCCAAAAACGGACGGCACGTTACGTCCAATTTTCAATTTAAAAAACTTGAACTTTTATGTTCCGACATGCAAATTTCATCTGATAAATATGTTCAGAATCCCAGACTTCATACAGTCCGGGGACTGGTTAGTAAAAATAGACCTCTCAAACGCGTATTTCCACCTGTTAATAGCGGAAGCTCACAGATGCTTCCTTCGTCTCATGTTCAAAGGTCATCTACTACAAATGACTTGCCTACCCCTAGGTCTCGCGTGTGCTCCAAAAATTTTTGCGTGTCTGACCAATTGGGTGGCACAGATCCTGATGGAACGTGGAATGCGAATATTAGTTTATTTAGACGATTTTTTATTGGTAAATCAGGACCCTCACACTTTGGAAAATCAAGCTTACGAGGTACTGAATACTTTACAAAAACTAGGCTGGCATATAAACCTAAAGAAATCAATTTTCATTCCTCAAAAGATAATAGAGTTCTTGGGCATTGTGTGGGAACCGCATACAAACCGGAAATACCTTCCTTACAAAAAACAAAAAGATATACGCACGAAAATAGTATCGATAATTTCCCAGAAAATGGCGAGCCTAAAAGAAATTCAAAGCATAGTCGGGTCATTAAATTTCGCCAGCTTTGCTGTTCCACGGGGGCGTCTAAACCATCGACATCTCTTAAAGCATGTCCAGTCACTTCTTTATCAAAACTCCAAGCACCGTTATCCGGTTCCAACGCCTGCATTGGAGGAGCTAATTTGGTGGTTCCACAACATAGGGAACACATCACCTATCCATCACCCACCTGTAACTCATTATCTAGTGACAGACGCATCGGAGCGGGCCTGGGGCGGACAACTGGACAACCTGGTGCTAGCTGGTCAATGGTCGTCATGCGAGTCGAACCTCCATTCGAACCAAAGAGAAATGTTGGCCGTCCTATACGCCTTACGAGATCATTGTCAGCGCCTACAGGGCTCGTCCTTGATGATTCAGACAGACAACACTTCTGTAGTCTCTTATCTCAGGCACGAGGGAGGGACCAAGTCGTGGGGGCTAATGAATCTAACTTACAATTTTTTTTACATTTTAGACCTGTACAATATCCACTTGGAAGTTCTCCACTTACCAGGTTGCTTCAATGGGCGATTTTCTGACAGCCCAAATTAAAAAGTAAAAATTAGTTCAAAAACACCCGATAGATGTCGTTTTATAAAAGCCGGCCACCAGCCGTACCTTCCTAAGGGCTGTAATAAATTCTACACTTTTACTTGTCTACCAAAAGAATAAAAAAATAATAAGTCCTTACCTATTTATATTCAGGACATCCAGAACCTATTTCTATTTTGGAATAGAATAAATATTACGCAGCCATACACGTGCTCTTCATGAACCCGCCTTTTACCATGCGCCATACTAATCTATGCTAAGCGCCATCTATGAAGTCATTTACGAACCAATTTCTTTTTTTTTTATCTCGGAAAATCGCCCACTGCGAGGCAGACAAATTGTCCCGACAAATGTGTCCCCCAGAATGGCATTTGTTGCCAGAGGTAACGAAGATCATCTTTGCAAAATTGGGCCATCCCGAAATCGATCTATTTGCGTCAGCGAAAACTCACGTAGTTCCCATTTACGGGACGTTAGACATAACGGACCCCAAAGCCCAAATCTACGATGCATTCAGTCTGAAGTGGAATTACAGGTTAGCATGGGTATTTCCTCCCCCGTTTCTCATACCTCGAGTTCTAGCCCATCTAAATTCTGCAACAGGCCTATACTTACTAGTGGCACCGCGGTGGCCGAAAGTGTTCTGGAGGTCAGACCTCAAGAACCGAGCTGTAGCAGCACCATTTACAATTCTCAACCTAGACAAAGTTCTGACAGATGTGTCAACGGGTCTGCCTCCCCCCAATACTCACAACATGATTCTAGAAGTTTGGAAATGTGGGGCTGGTCAGAATGCTTACAGTCCTGGTCCCAGGAACAACGAGACTTTCTAAAGTCAAGTTGGCGTGACTCTTCCTTAAAAACATACACACCAGCTTGGAAAAAATGGTATATCTGGTCCAGAGATAACAACATAAATCCTGTCCAACCCCAAGGTTCGGATCAAGCTAGGTTTCTTATAGATTTATCGCAAAAAGGCCTGTCATACAATACCATTTTAGTCTATAAATCTGCGATCTCAACTCTTTGTGACCCCAATTTAAGTGGACGTTTAAGTTCGGATGTTATAGTAAAACATGCCTTAAAAGCAATTTCTCTTAAAACTCTTAAAGTTACAAAGCCCCCCATATGGGATACGGACACTTTGACCTTGTGGCTACAAAACAACGATCAGAATCACGATAGTCTGTATGAATGCTCATAGAGAGCAGCAGTATTATTACTTTTATGTTCTGGCCGCAGAGTCCACGACCTAACCCTTCTAGACATAAGCCCCGAGAATTGCAGTATTCATGAAAACTCAATTTTGCTATGGCCAAAATTCGGTTCTAAAACCGACTCTAGTAGTTACCGGCAATCTGGCTGGCGTTTGTTAGAAAATAATGTTAGTAAATCCCTAGACCCTGTTTTCTGGACTAAAAGAGTTATATTCTTATCTAAACAAAGAAGAGAACAATGTAAAAGTAATAGTTTGTTTCTGACTACTTGTGGTGTCCCTAAAACGGCTACACGAACAGTAATTGCAAATTGGGTTAAGGAGCTATTACTGCGGGCAGGTATACATTCCAGTCCTGGTACGGCCTGCAGTTGCATCTAAGAGCTGGATTCAGAATTGTAACCTTGAAGATATTCTTGCTCGAGGTAACTGGCGGTCAGAAAATACTTTTAAGAAGTATTACTGTCGAGAAATAATACCTATTACTCAGCAAGAAGGAAGTAGTTTATCTAATAGCTTTCCTCCTGTTTCTCAGATTTAAAAATCTAATTAAAATTGAAATATAATGTAGGGTACCTAACTCTGTTTTCTAAATATTATTCAGTATTTAAAAAAATTTAAACTGATTTTACATTATGCAATGATGAAGAATATGCTTATTGGGTTCTATATTATTATGTTTTTAGAGTATTTGATGTCGTGAAAACGTATTATGATTTTTGTATATCAATTACAAATAAAACAATTTCCCAGTCATGTTCCTTTATTTCTAATTAAGGTCTTGTTGATAGACTTATTGTGTTACTTTTAATATTGTATTGTATGTGGAAGAAATAAAACGGATAATTAATTCATTTTCTTTGTTTATTTTTTATACCATGTTTAGTAATCACCTTTGCTTACCAACATATATTAATTGGTACATTTACATATGTACTTAACAAAGAATATAAACACTAACTTTCTTTGCATTCACTGGATAATTTGTTGCTCACATTGGCGTTATTTCCATTTATCTGTCAAGTGGCACCAGGCGATAACAAACAGGTCTCAAATATTGTAGGCTTCGAATAACGGTACATAAGCTTAATATCAGCGTTTTACCTACAAATAAAACGCTTATTAAGCGAGTTACCTTATTCGAAGCCTACAAGTTCACTTCTGCCTGGTTTCTTAGTTTTTGGGTACGACATATTCACGTACTTATTCCATTTTCAGTAAATTTTTAAAATTTTAGCACCTAATTACACAATCACTATAGATTTTTTTTATACAGGCTCGTACCCTCATTTTAGTTTACTAAATTATTTGAGACTCAATAAGCTAAGCCGCCATGCTGGCCGCCTGCCTGGTGCAAGGTGCAAAATAAAGGGCGCCACAGGCGACAGCGGACGTGACGTAGTTTATGACGTAAGTATCATGACCGACGCGCCTATCGGAAACGGAAATGCTACTCTCAAATATTGTAGGCTTCGAATAAGGTAACTCGCTTAATAAGCGTTTTATTTGTAGGTAAAACGCTGATATTAATAAAATATAACTTTAAAAGTACCTACCTAATGATAATTTAAAAAATATACATAATTGAATGGTCTTCTTGATTACTACTACTACCATTTATCTGCTTTTCACTAATTTTAAAAATTCTACATTGTGGTTACAGGTTTCCAAAAAATGATGATATAAATAACGTATGGCTACGGCCGGCGTGTAAGAAGACTAAATTTGATATGGAATAAACGCAGTCATATATGTTCCAAACATTTTACGATCAATCAATCATGAACAATGTCTGCGACACATTTGTACCAACAAGCATTTTGAGCAATCTTGTTAATCATTCTCTAGAACAAAGTTTCGATGACAATCACAGAATCCTATTGATAAAAGCCGTACCTAAGTTATATTTGACAATACGAATACCAAACAGGAATTACAGGACTGTGCGCCTCGTGACAAATTATGAAGCTTGTGCATATTAACCAAAACCTTCTTTTTTTTTTTATATACTAAGCCCGGCAAATGACCCCACTCCACCTGATGTTAAGTGGAAATGAGGTCCAGGCGCGAGGACAACTGGTGTAGCGTAAGAGACGTAGCATCAGTCATCCTCACTCTGCCGGCCCACAAAGTGCTTCTTCACGCCTCGTTTGAAGGACCCTATGTCATAGGTAGGAGGGAATACGTGTGCTGGTAGACTATTCCATCTTTTGGAAGTGCGGCAAAGAAACGAGTCACCAAATTTCTTTGTGCGAGATGTAATGTTAGAGACTGTAAATTGGTGACTTCGCAGAGCAGCACGCGTACTCCTATGGAGGAAGGGAGAAGGAGGGATGAGGTCAAAGAGTTCTTCAGAGCACTCGCCATGGTATAAACGGTAAAAGACGCTGAGTGACGCAATATCTCTACGCAATTGCAAAGGCTCGAGAGTTTTAGTGACCTCTGCATTGCCGATAATGCGCACAGCGCGGCGCTGCAATCTGTCCAAGGCATCGAGAAGGTACTTTGCGGAGCCGTCCCAAAGGTGAGAGCAATACTCCACGCAAGACCGCACCTGTGTCTTGTATAATAGACACAACTGATCAGGCGTGAACAATCGCCGCACCTTGTTCAGGACACCGAGTTTACGTGAGGCATTTTTAATCACGGTTTCGATGTAGTCCTTTTGGTTCAGATCGCAGCGGATATCCATACCGAGCATGTTAATACTGCTCTGCAGGCCTAGAGATGTACCCTGAAGAGAGGGAAGGGGAAGGAATGGCGACTTTTTCGCTGTGAACGCGCACACCTGTGTTTTCTTGGCATTGAACTCCACCAGATTATCGGAGCCCCATCTAGAAATGAGGTCCAACACCCGATCGAGCTCAATGACAAGATTTGCTCGCTTCATTTCGGTGTCTACCCGCCCAGCCGTTGGGTGCCCGTTATATCCCCCATGCACTGTGCTATCATCTGCATAGCAATGAATGTTTCCAAGAGGAAGCATGTCATTGATATGCAGAAGGAACAGCGTGGGGGATAGAACGGAGCCTTGAGGAACACCAGCGTTCACTGACATGAACCGCGAAGCGCATCCATCCGAAAGGACACGGATTCTACGCTCATGCAGGAAACTGGCAATCCAGGTACAGAACTGAGCGGGCAAACCGTATGCCGGGAGCTTGGACAGAAGAGCTTTGTGCCAGACCCGATCAGAAGCCTTGGCTATGTCAAGGCTAACTGCCAGTGACTCGCCACGCTTGTCAATAGCCTCACCCCAGAGATGTGTGACGTACGCTAGAAGATCACCCGTTGACCGTTTTGGCCGAAACCCATATTGACGATCGTGAATTAGGGAGTGACCTTCTAGGTATCGAATAAGCTGTTTGTTCAATATTCGGTCTAGGATCTTACACAACACTGAAGTTACGGCTATAGGGCGGTAATTAGTCGGATCTGACCGATCTCCTTTTTTAGGGATCGGTTGCACATTAGCTTCTCTCCAAGATTCCGGCACACAACCCGAAAAGAGCGAGAGACGGTACAGACGCGTTAACACAGGGGACAACTCCGCTGCACACATTTTCAGGACTATTGCTGGGATGCCATCAGGACCGTTAGCTTTCCGGACATCGATTGACTGCATTTCCGCACGGACATCACACTGCCTGATTTTAATATCAGACATTGTGTGGCCACAGTGAGGAATTGAGGGTGGCTGTGCATCACAGTCATCGATCCGGGAGTTAGCCGCAAAGAGTTTGGCCAGGAGATCGACCTTTTCCTGCGGCTTGTGAGCTAAAGTTCCGTCAAGACATCTCAGTGGTGGCAGCGAGGGTTGGCAGAAGTTGGATTGCACGGCTTTGGCCAGACGCCAGTAGCTACGGCTGCCCGTAGGATGCGTCAGGAGTTCTTGGCCTACTCGTGCAACGCGCTGGGCATCCGCTCTAATGTAGGCCCTCTTACACGACTTGGTGGCATTATTATAGGCTGCTTTTAGCGAGCGAGTTTCGGGAGCCCCATGAGCTTTACCTCTGATCCAAGCGCGGTATGCCGTCTGTTTGCTCTCAACAGCGCTGGCACACTCGCGATTGAACCAGCGGTTGCGTCTGCCTTTGCTGATGACATAGGAGTGTGGAATATAGTATTCCATTCCTAATACTATCTCATCAGCAACGGCAGTGGCGCTAGCGGTCGGGTCCTTCCCACTAAAGCAGCGCTGCTTCTTATTTAAGAGGCAGTGATTTAATAATATGTTTTAAATATTTATTTATAAGTTTTTTATTTCCTTAATAATCCTTCATATTTATATTTTCCTGTACAGTTTTCAGATGAACGTTCAAAGCATAAAGTCCAATATCCATCTAGTTAATTTGATAGATAAGGGTAGGCCGATGTGACACTGACTGTACACTGCTTTTCGTTATTAACTCGCAAAACTTGTTGAATTCAAAAGTGATCACTTTTACCGTTAACAATGTTTTGGCACAATAGAACAAAAAGTTGTGTACACTGATCGACCTACCCAAATCCGTCAAAATATTCCAATCGATATTGAACTCTACTTGATTGAAATTAAGATGAAATTTGTTGCGGGAATTTTACATACAAGGATAGATGTGACGCTGGCTGTACAGATAGCGTCATATAGCCCTACCCTACCTACTCTGCGACCTACTAATCTGTGAAATACCTGCAACCGAATCTCAACCTAATGCTGTAGTCATAGAGTTCAATATCGATTTTGATATTTTAACAGATTTGCGTAGGTCGATCTGACGCAGCTGTACCTACAGTGATTCAATATAATATTGTAGGTGTTTTTCTTGTGCACCATAACGTAGTTTTTTGAAAATTTGTCTAATTTAGTTTATATCGTTTCCAAGGCAAGCGAAAAAGCCGACAATGACCGAATTATTATGTTAGCGTCGGAAGACAGGATTTGTATCACTCTCCATACACTTCTGTCATTCTGTATCATTTTCTCGTGGAAGTGCATTTTGTGAGTAATGTAGTGCGTGTAGTGAAACGCAACGAAATATACAGAATGACAATAGTGCATGGAAAGCAATACAAATTCTGTCTTCTCGATGCTAACATAATACTTCGGTCATTGTCGGCTTTTTCGCCTGCCCTCGAAACGTACTATAATAATAAAATGAAATAAATTGACGGCGCGCTTATCCTTCGCCTTCATATTTATTTACATGTTCAATATTTAGTTTTGTTTTGTCGATATAAAATGCCGAGAAATGACGTCCCTAGTGTGGAATAAACTAGTGACCACCTACACAAATTAGGACAAGTCAAACATTCTCCATCTCATTCTAACTCATTAGCATGACTCGTAAGAAGAAGAAGGATGAATATATATCTTTACTTGCTATTTTAGCGTGGTTTCTATGCTTTAGTTATTGTTCTGAGTCTTGAGAGTCACAGAGCTCGTCCATCTCTGACTTAAACCACCAGCGTTATGCTGTCTCACAAAATAATCACTGTCAAGAATTTCAAGTTTTAGGTTACAGTTCAGTAATAGGTTGACGCACTTGTACTACCGACACATAGTGAAAGATGGACTCCGATCCATCTACTACCGGACTACATCCGCGTAGACTCCAATGAGCTACTCCCTTCATCTTCGTTATGATGTTGCAACGTGGCCCGGACGTGACTCCTATGAGCCAGCCTCTTCACGCTACCCGTACACATAACATAATACAACATGTAAACCAAGGACGTCGACCGCTAAGTCAGTCCTTTCTACCGATTGCCATAGTTAGGAGAAAACACGGAGACAAACACATGTTCACTTTGATGGCAGTACACAGACTTACTTTGACATTTAAGCTTCCTCGGTCTCTGAGGCAGTCATAGTCATTGAACTGGCAGTCATGGTGCGGGAACTCGTTACTGAAAGCGTGTTGCTTTCATCATCTGATGAGGCTACATCCTCGTCTTCCTGACCATGAGTCGCCGTCTCGGCCTCGACATCATTTAACACAGTGGCAACATCGACCCACCCCTCCAAGCCTCTGGGTACTGCACGCAAGTTCTCGTGGGAATATTTTAGAACGCGATTGGAACCATCGATATGTTTGAGCTCGTACCTATCGTTGTCTTAAACGTTAATTATAAGGCAAGGCCCTTTAGACTTCCGTTGAAGTTTCGTTTGACTGCGTTCGCTACCTTTGACAAAAACGTAATCTTCTAGAGAGAAAGGTTTGACTCGTGCTTTACCTTTGTTAAACCTAACTACTTCTTTTTGCGCCGCGTTTTCAATACTCTCTGAAGCCTCGTTCCTGATTGTTTCTAAGTCTGACCTAGGTTCATCATTATTCGGAGATATTGCAGCTATACCTAATGATTGCGCGCGTATGCCAAACATTAATTCCGTGGGAGTGAATCCCGTTACTCTGCAGCGAGTAGTGTTAAGAGCTAATTGAACTTCTGGGAGTTCATCTTGCCATGTCTTATGAGGATTTTTCTCAATAATAGTAAGTAGGCACTTTAAAGTTCGCATTACTCTTTCTACTTGACCGTTAGCTCTGCTGGCGCCTGTTGCGATAAGGTGAAGTTCTATACCATGACTACTACAAAATTCTCTAAAATCTGAACTAATGTAGCATCGTCCCTGATCCGATATTATTCGTTTGGGAGCGCCGAAAAGACATACTGCTTTTCTTAGTGCTTTAACTGCACAAGCAGCATCAAGCGACGGGGTATGTTCCAAGAGTACGTACTTAGTAAAGGCATCTACTATGACTAAAGCATACTCTTTCCTATCGCTTTGCCGCTTAATTTCCCAGTTATGTCTATATGGATTGTGTGCCACGGAGATGCTACTTTGGGTATCGGGTGCAAACGAACTTGTTGAGCTCCGGAAGGACCTTTTGATGTCTTGCATACGATGCATGCATCCACGAACAAACGTACCTGTTTAGCCATTTGGGGGAACCAGTATTGTTCGTATAGTTTATCAAGTGTCTTTTCAGCGCCTAGGTGTTTAATCTCAGTGTGAATATGATTGATCAATGTCCATACAAGCGAGTTAGGTACAATGGGTAACCAACGACTAATTTTATTGCGCTCTACCTTCCGATAGAGAACGTCGTTCCGAACATCATAGGTGTGGCTGATAGAATCAGGGAGTTCATTATGGCGGTGTTTTGCAATAAGATCTTGAATGTAGGCATCTCGTTTTTGTTCTACAGCTAACCACCCTTGGTGTAGCTCTACAAATTGTACATATTTTGTTAACGTTTGAGCTAAGTGCTTGCCACTATTGGAACTGCTTGGTACTGGGTCTGGAAGGTGATTTGGAGATAGGTAATCGGCGTGTTCCATGCTACTGCCTTGTTTCTGAACAATGTCGAAGTCGAAGGCTTGTAGGAAGGCCCACCATCGATGTACCCTCGGAGTTAGATCAGTTTTTGACTGAGATGCTTTCAAAGAGTTACAGTCTGTGAAGACAGTGAAATGCTGGACGTACAAATAGTGCCTGAAATTTTCTACCGCACGAACGACCGCCAGAGTCTCAAGTTCATACGATTGGTACCTTGATTCTGTGTCGGCCGTTCGGCGGCTGAAATAAGATATAACGTGAGGGATGCCATTCTTTCATTGAATAAGAATGGCACCATAGCCATCAGCACTCGCGTCCGTGTGTAGTTCGATAGGCAGCTCGCGATCGAATATCGTAAGTACAGGCTCCGTTGTAAGAATTTTAACTATCCGTTTATGAATATTATCGTGAACACTGTCCATTTGATCGGTCCCTTCAATTTTGTGAGCGGATATAAGGGACCTACAAGCCGAGTATAGTTGGGAATGAACCGCCTAAAGTAGGACGCTAATCCTAGAAATTGGCTTACGTGAGAAGCCGTTTTTGGTGGAGGAGCGTCAGCGAGAGCTTGAACCTTACGTGGGTTAGGGGTGATCTCCCCAGCTCTGATAACATAGCCGAGGTATTCGACTTCTTTTTTCATAAATTTGCATTTTTTTATGTTGAAGGAAAAACCGGCTTCAGACAATGACTTAAGTGTTAATTGAAGTCTGATCAAGCCCTCGGGGACGTCCCTAGCGAAACAGAGGACATCGTCCATGTACGCCTGGGCCACTTCGTCCTTAAGGAAACCAAGGGCCCTGTTGATGCAACGTTGATAGACGGACGCAGCATTTCTCAAACCAAAGGGCATAGTTACATATTCGTACTGACCCTCCGGTGTGACGAAGGCCGTTCGCGCGATGCTATCACCCTCATGGTCTATAGGAATCTGATGATAGCCCGACGCTATATCTAATGACGAAAATGTGTGAGCCCCGTTCAACCTGTCAATCTGTTCGTCAATGATAGGTAACGGGCTTCGTATTAGCATTGAGTTCCCTATAGTCAACACACATCCTTTCTGTGTTATCCTTTTTTTTAACCAATAGGATGGGGCTAGCAAAAGGTGAGTTGCTCTCTCTAATAACGTCAGCTTCAAGTAAGGTCCTAATCTTTTCGCGGACAATATCTTTTTCGACAGGAGATAATGTATAAGGCCTTCTTTGAACTACTTTGTTTGAATCTATAGGATCTATGCGCAGCATGCCGGTTGTCACTCTACGGGTCGGTATGCCATCAATGAAAAATCTACTGAATTTTTGTAAAATGTTAATGAGAGCTTTTTTGTCGTCGCCTTCTAAGTCAGTATCTATACAAGAGAAATCGACGCTACTTGCATTTTCGTAATGTGTTTGGGGAGTTTCAGGTTTTGAAAATTTTATGCCATCACTATTTATTTCAATTTTAACACCCTGATCTAAAAGATCCCTTCCAATGATTATGGGTTCAGAAATTAGGCTATCGGGAATGACATGAAATAAAATATGCACAGAAATATGTTGGATGGTGACTTTGAGCTTAAAATTTGTTTCTTACAATAAGTCTCCGACTTCCCTATTCCTTTGAGTAGAACTATTACTGTGTCCAGTACCCAGAAACTTTTGCGAAAATTGTTCAGTAACAAGCGAGCAGGCCGACCCACTATCGAAAAGAAAAGAAACAATCTCACCAGATCATGTCTGCAACTCGCTTCGGACTGGTCTTTGATCACACAGGTACACATCTTTCACCGTCGACGTTGAGGTGCTTCCGCTCCGCCGCTCAGCGCACGATGACGCCAGATGTCCTGGTTGCCCGCAGACGTAGCATATTGTTGGTTGCATCTTCTCAAGCAGGTGTCGACACGCGCGGCTTGTCATTCGACCTCGGTGTAGTGGCAATTTCTTGCCTTCTTCTGCGACAGTCTACGGACTTGTGGCCCAGTATACCACAATTGTGACACGCTCCTGTGAATCTAGGTTCGGAGGGCCGCATTCTCTTCATTTCCAAGTCTGAATTTTCGGTTCCGTCTGCTCGCCTTTTCAAAGAAACGCCGCTCAGAATCCAAAATAATTGTGACCTCGTCTATACTACATGAGAGTTGAGTTCGCGAAGTTGTCTTTAAGGCATAAAACGGACGTTACAAAACCCGCTATCATGTCTTCTGCCATTTCTACACGTGGAATGCGCTCAATTATACAACAAAGCCGCATAGCTGTTTAGCGAGTGGTGTTGGAGCGAAGCTTGGAGAGAAAATATACTCAGGATGGTCAGTCGTAGAATGGATGATTTTTTTTTTTTTTTGAGTGTGATTGCTGTCGGTCGCAGATGACCTTTACAGCGTTACCGGGCTTGTTTGGGGGCGGCGAGAAACTTGAAGCGTTCCTCAAGCCGTGAGTGGTCGAAATTCCCCAGAGGGATTCCGGTGGGGGATGGCATCTCGCAAGCGAGTCTCCGATCCCCCCCCAGAGCCTCTGGGGGTTCGAACCGGTAGGGCGGCTAAACCCGAGGGCGCCTCTAGAAGGCACGGTACCTCGGCTCGGGTTTACCGTGTCGTCAACGTCAATCGACTGTCGAAGATGACACCGAGATATTTGACCTGTGACTTCCACGGTATGACGCGGTCGAAGAGTCGGATAGGGGTCGGACGGAGGCCGGATGAGCCCCGATGAAAGTGGATCGCGGCACTTTTCTCGGGGTTCACCTCGATTCTCCAAAGTCGGAACCAATCGCCTAAGGTGGTCGCGGCGGATTGAAGTCTCTGAGAGAGCTTGGTCATATCTCTATCAGTGGTATATAGCGCGGTGTCATCAGCGAAGAGCGCCAACTCAACGCGAGGCTTCCTGGGTATATCGTTAACGTAAAGCGAAAACAACAAAGGTGAAAGCACGGAGCCTTGCGGGACTCCGGCACGAATGGGTCGGGGGGAGCAGCACGTTCCCTCGACGCGGCAGCGAAAGGTGCGATCTGACAAGTAGTCTCGTATGATCTGAACGAGTCTGTCTGGCACGCCGAGTTTGTAAAGCTTGTAAAGTAAGCCATTGTGCCAGACTTTGTCAAACGCCTTCGCAACGTCGAAGAAAAGGGCTCCCGTACCCCGCGGCCGTAATGAGCCATTAAGGATTAGCGTTTGCACCTCATCCTCCGTGACCGGGGAGAGAATCGCGGTGGGAGCGAGCGAAGAGAGCCTATCGACTTCGTTATCGACCATGACAACATGATCTTGGTTGACCGGAAGTGTGCTAGGCGAGCACTGCGACTCTAAGCTGTCGGCCAGGCATTCGGCTTTCTCATCATCGTCGAAAGCGATGGAGTTGTCGGGTTTCTTAAGAGGCGGTAGAACGGTCACCGTGTCCGACTTGAAGGTCCTCGCCAACTTCCCATAAGCTTGGTGAGAGGGCGAGATCTCTTCAAGGAGACCCTCCCACCGCGTAGACCGGAGGTCCCGCATGCGCTGCTTGACAGCACGCTGTAAGCAGCGCATCCGGGCCCGGTTTTCCGCGGTGGGATAAGAGTCATGGGCACGGGTGGCGGCGTTCTTCGCCCTCAGTAGTTCCCTCGCATCGTCCGGCAGTTTAAAGCGATGATCCGGCATCACTGGAACCCGCCGAGACGATTCGCTAATAGCGTTCGTGTTCCCGCCAAAGCCGGGACGGCCATTCAAACTATACCGCCATCGGTAAGGCGGTTGTTGACGACCGCGTCCGCCTATCTGCCGCGGCGCCACCGCTGCGCGACCCGCAGCCGCTGGCTTAGTGAGATACCGCGCCGACCAGTCTGTCTGTGAACTACCGCGAGACGCCCACAAAATACGCGCGCTGGTATCCTGAACCCAATGTGAAGAGAACGCCTGAGTGCCTGTGATAACGTAAAGTGACTTTGTGCTGTGCCGTGACAAATCGCCTCCATCGCCGCCCGCCAGCTCGCTGCCCCGTCTCCTACACTTGCCCGATCACCCATCATCATCCCAGGTAAGCCTTCCTACCTACCTACCTACCAGTTCCCTACGTCGCGTAATCGCCACTCAGACGTGGCGACTACATTTGGTCATCTTCGAACCGGTAATATTAGATACCGGCGACCTTCCCGTAACCAGTACCTAACTTTCTTTTAATTTTCAATTTTAATACAGTCCGCTAAAGATAATTATTTCCGCCCATATTCTTATACTATTTATAAATCTTATATCTAATTCGTGCCATCATTTCTAAATTCATTTGTTCACATAACGTTACCCTGTCCCAATAAAAATTTGGTGAGGTAGTTATGAATCATTTGTTTTAGTATAGCTGGCCAACGTACACTTATATTATTTTATTTTTATTGTTGATTTTGTGTATGCATCCGTTGAAAGTGTGATGCAATGTTGTAATGTTGTTGTAATCTGAGCGGGCTTGTGCGTGTACCCAAACGATTTTTGCCTAACGATACGTTGTTCATACCCCTAACGGTGACTTAATTAGTAGTTAAACTATTGCGTTGCGTGTGGTATTATGACGAGAGATTTATTTTCCCGTTTTATTTTGTAATGAAATTTTTATGTTCGTGTCGTGTTAAATCGGCTCAGATCTCGTGCATGCTCACCACGCGTGCCAAATAGCGTGCTTTATTTTTTCGCTCGTGTTAATTTTATATCTATTTTTTTATTTTTAATTTTTGCCTTTGCGATCGGCTCATTTTTTGTGCGTGCTCACCACATGAGCTTAGTGTGTTTCATTTAGTTTCATCAGTTTTTTTTATATCGCTTACGGCTATTTGCGTGCGTCGCCTTCGCTTCTACACACGTTAAGTTTAATTAAGTTTTTATTATTAGTTTATTTTTATTTTTTTTTGTTTGCTGACTCATTCTTCGCGCCAGTGTCGGCAACAGGTCTGCCCGATTGTGAGCGCCTTGCCCAACAGTGGGCTACGGATAACGTGATTCTTTTTGTTTTTGTTGTTTTTGTTTGTTTTTTGCTTGCGGTCGGCTAATGTTACTTACGCGCGTTCAATAAGCATACATACATATACACAGACATACCTACACATACACGCGTTTGCCCACCCGTAGGCCATATACAAGGCGCCCCAACTTAGTTTTGCTTTCCTTATTGTTGCGTTAATTTTAGCCCATTTGCCCTTACCTTAGTAAACAAATACCTCCAGCCCAACTATAGAATATATACAGGGTGTTGTTCTTTTTACTGCCTTTAAATTTGTTTAATTTTTTTATTTTTTATTATTTTTTTTGTCTCCTTTTATTCATCGCGATGCCGACCAAGTCACAAGCCGCGATATTTAGGGAGGCCGCCAAAGCTTTACACCAGCTCCTAGAGATGGGATCACTGATCATTGCTGGCGACACTAAACATTCCATAACGGAATTCAACGTGCGTTTCGCACAGATACAGGGCATAAAGGAGAAGCTGGACTCAGTGTATTATAGCATTCTTGACGAGGAGGACCTGGACGAGAAGACCGAGAAGGCATACACTGAGAACCACACAAAAGCCTCCGGGGCGTACATTGGGATTCTTGTGGCTAGGGAGGAAATCTTACCCTCTTCCACGTCATCCCCAACCCATAGCGCTCAGCCCAGTTTCGGCGTCAATACGCCCACAGCCGTCCTCCCCAAGATAGCGCTGCCCAGGTTCAGCTCAAAAGTGGAGGACTGGCCTTCCTTCATTGCGCTGTTTAGGAGTCTGACTGACGACATGGCGACCCTGTCGGACGCAGTCAAGCTCCACTACCTATTCTCATGTCTCAGCGGTGAGGCATTAAGTATGGTGTCCCACTTAAAGGTCACCAATGAAAATTTTGCCGTGGCCATGGACATCCTCACCAAGCGGTACGAGAACCGCCGGGTTCTCATTGATAGTTTTGTGGACATCATCCTGGGGCTGCCAAGCATCCATACGCGCTCGAACATCCGCACACTGTTCCTCACGCCGCTCATATCGGCTCAGTGTGCCCTCAACAATTTAGACTTGCCCATAGGAGACGATTACGTGTTTGTGTCAATAGTGGTGCGGAAGCTCAAGGGCGAGCTCCGCACGCTATTTGAACGCAGGCACGGGTCTAGTAACACCCTGCCCACGTTAAGGGACCTTATCTCCTACCTCGAGGAGCACGCGCGCTGTGTGGAGACAGAGTTCTCCAACATAGCCATGGCTCAACCCATTCAGCCCCAGCCCGGCCCTTCTCGTAGCCGCGCGCCTCCTCAGTTGCCCCATCGCACTTATGCTCAGATGGCTCAGCAACAACCCGACCATTACCGTGGCCGTTCCTCAGCTCCATCGCCTCACCGCGCCCATGAGCAGCCTACTCACCAACCGTTCCGCCCAGCGCAGCAAATGCGTCACCGCCCGTCCACCTCCCCGGCTCGCAGTCAGCCCTTCCCCGTCTACTCGGCCTACCAGCAAAGCTGCTCCTCATCATCGTCATCGTCCTCTTCCTCACGCTCGACGCCCTACTGTCCCTATTGTGCCATTAGGGGACATACGCTCATGACGTGCAGATGGTACAATGCCCAGCCAACACAGGGCCGTTGGGACTTTGTACAGGCACGCGAGCGCTGCCAGCGTTGTCTCGGCCGTCACTACGAGAGCGAGTGCAGGTCAAGGGGGGCATGCAAGAACTGTGGGAGTACGAACCACCACACGTCCCTCCATCGACCAGACGGCCCAACGCACTCAGCTCATTCGTCGTCTGTACATGTGCCCCCACCACAGCTGACAGAGCACTCGAGGGAGCGTCCCAGAAACAGCAGGCGGCACGAACCCGCACATGCCAAACAGGCGCAACCCAGCTCTGCTCACAGAGCCAGCCCGCCCAGGTCCGGTTCGCCAGGTAGGCCCCGCGAACGCCGCCAGCAATTATGACTCCCTACTATCACAGAGCACCCTAGCGAAGAGGTAGATTTAGCCCATGCCCAGTCAACCCATGCCCACACAGCTGATGCATACTCAGCTCACACAATTTCAGCTGATACTCAATCAGCTCACTCACCTTCTGTGCCCACTGGCACACCCATTTTGTTGCCAACCGTCTCACTAAGAGTCGCGGACGTACATGGCCATCTTCACACAGCCAGAGCTTTATTGGACTGCGGCAGTATGCTGACGTTAATAACGTCACGCATGGCACGACTTTTGAACCTGCTATCAAAACCCACTTCTTTAAAAATTACAGGAGTTGGGAATCAGCACAAACATGAGTCAAAGGCGGCAATAACAATAGTATGCCGACCCACTCACAATGATACTCCTACAATTACTGCCACAGCTCACATTTTAAAAAACGTCACTGGCTACCTTCCCTTAGAGAAGGTACCAAACATTTCCCACGTACTAGGCCAGCCACCCGTGCCATTGGCTGACCAGCTTTACCACACACCAGCCCCGATCGACCTCTTATTGGGGTCGGACGTTCTTGGTCAAGTGTTGGACGGGACTAAGGTCTCGTTGGGCCCGGGCAAGCCCATAGCCTTCGGCACGATTTTCGACTTCGCGTTGATAGGACCCATTGAGGACTTGTATGCGCAGCCGACGCAGCAGGTTAACTCAGCTCACGTCGTCAGCTCACAACCAGACTCAGCTGAATCAGCCCAGGACATACGTCAGAGTCTGGAAAGGTTCTGGGAGTCTGAGGAGCCCCTCCCTCAATCTCACACTCATAATGATCCCCTGGAGGAACAATGCGAGGAAATCTTCCGCTCTACCACTACACGCGATCCCTCAGGCAGATATACGGTTGCTCTGCCCTTTCTAAAGGACGCCCCTCAACTAGGCAAAACTCACCCTATCGCGTTACGCAGATTCCTCAATATTGAGAAGAAGCTAATGGCGAACCCGTCTCTGCGTTCTAAATACGTCGACTTTATGGCCGAATACATCGACTTAGGGCACATGGCTCCCTGTCACCCGAATACATTCGCCCATAAACCTCACTTCTACATCCCTCACCATGGCGTATTTAAGTCAGGGTCGGACAAGCTGCGCATTGTTTTTGATGGTAGCTGCAAAAGCTCCAATGGTGTCAGCATAAATGAATGCCTACACACAGGCCCCGCCCTTCAACAGGACATTGTGGACATCATCATGTCCTTCAGAACGCATCCAGTCGTTTTCAGCACTGACATCCAGAGGATGTTCAGAAATGTGCTGGTTGCCCCAGACCAGAGACGGTATCAGCTGATACTATGGCGGTCCTCACCAGATCACCCTCTGCTCACCTACGCCCTCAATACAGTCACGTACGGCTTAAGATCAAGCCCATATCATGCAATCCGCACCCTGCTCCAGCTGGCTGATGATGAAGGCCATCGCTACCCTGGAGCCGCTCAGGTTCTTCGCAAGTCTATCTTCGTTGATGACATCTTGTGTGGTCATGACACGGTTGAATCCGCCCAAGCACTTCAGGACGAGTTGATAAGTCTGCTAGACCTAGGCGGCTTTCAGCTCAGTAAGTGGACATCTAACTCGCCTAAGCTGCTCGAGAGATTTCCCGACAACCAATGCGACATGCCCAAGGACTTCGACATGAACCCAGAGTCCACGTCCATTAAGGTCTTGGGTATACAGTGGAGCCCTCAGTCAGACGAGTTCACCTACCGCATCTCTCTGCCCCCCATCACACATGTCACAAAGCGGTCTATTTTAAGCACCGTAGCCTCACTTTATGACCCAAACGGTTGGGTTTCCCCCGTTATCTTCCGCGCAAAGCTGCTGCTGCAGCAATTGTGGCTACTGAAGCTGGAATGGGATGAGCCCACTCCCTCTGAAGTGCAAAAGGAGTGGCACCACATCTCAGAGGATCTGCCGCTGTTGTCTAGCATTCGCTTCCCTCGGCACGTTTGTGCAAGCAAAGGCTCAGCTGCATACTCGCTTCACGGGTTTGCAGATGCCTCTGAAGCCGGGTTTGCCGCCGTTGTTTACCTCCATGAGCTCGATGCCTCCGGAGATACTTTAGTGCACTTGATTGTCGCCAAGTCGCGAGTCGCACCAATCAAGAATCGCCTCACAATCCCCAAGTTAGAGTTGTCGGCCGCCACCCTACTCTCCCAGCTCATGATCCGTGTGTCGGTTCAGTTATCGGCCCATATCAGTATACAACAACATATATGTTGGTCAGACAGTACGATAGTCCTGGCCTGGCTCAATACACCGCCTCACCGTCTTCAACCCTTTGAAGCCAACAGGGTAGTCAAAATCAGCTCAGGCTCACCAGAATGTACCTGGCGACACGTACCCTCCGAGCTCAACCCGGCAGATTGCGCAAGCAGAGGGATGTCTGCGCAATCCCTGTCAGCCCACGACCTATGGTGGTCTCCCACGTGGCTTGGACAGCCTTGTGAGTCTTGGCCTGCAATGCCCTTAGCTCTGGGCCATCACGCCCTGCCCGGCCTTAAGCCCAAACACGTCCCGTCACTGGTCACAGTGCCCGGTCTTGACTTTGACCTGCTCACTCGGTTCAGTTCACTAGACAAGCTCGTCGGAGTGACAGCTTGTCTAAAACGCTTTCTGCACAACTGCAGACACCACCCAGATTCGCGACGCTCAGGCCCCTTGTACGTCAGTGAACGAAGAGAGGCCCTACTTTACTGGGTGCGCAGTGTCCAGCACAATGAGTTTGCGGAGGACATCCACCGCCTTCAAACTGGCAAAATCTGCTCCGTCAGACTCCAGCGGCTGTCACCTCTCATTAAAGATGAGCTCCTTAGAGTTGGTGGACGACTGTCCCATGCGTCTATCCGATATGACGCGCAGCACCCGCTCATACTTCCCAGCTCTAGCCCACTTGTAGACCTTATCATTGACCACTACCACAAAATACACTGCCACCCTGGCGCTGACACTTTACACGCTATCCTACGCCAACAATTTTGGATATTGTCCGCGCGCCGTATTATTAGACACCGAGTTTTTAAATGCATTAGATGCTTTCGATGCCGGGCCCAGCCGCAAGCGCCCTTCATGGCCGACCTGCCAGCCGATAGAGTTACGCCTCAGCCAGTATTTAGTCAAGTCACGACCGATTTCGCCGGACCATTCCTCGTTAAATCTAGTACCCTACGTAATGTTAAACTCTTAAAAGCGTACTTTTGTATATTCGTGTGCCTCTCGACTAAGGCGGTTCATTTGGAACCGGTCTCGGACCTCAGCACGGAAGCGTTCCTCGCGGCATTACAGCGTTTTATAGCACGCCGTGGTGCCCCGGTTCTCATCCGCTCGGACTGCGGTACAAATTATGTAGGCGCTAGAAATCAGCTCATCGAAGTACAAAACTTTCTTGCCTTGAATAATGACACGATTGCGCACAAGCTCGCTGGTCAGCACATTACTTGGTTGTTGAACGTCCCTAAGGGACCATGGTTCGGTGCGTTACATGAGATCAACGTAAAATCAACAAAGCAACTTTTATATCGCGTAATTGGCGAACAACACCTCACATTCGAGGAATTCTCCACACTTTTAGCTCGAATTGAAGCGGTCCTCAACTCAAGACCTCTCTGCCCACTTTCGTCTGATCCTTCAGACTTTGAGCCGCTTACAGCCGGACATTTCCTTATAGGCTGCCCACTAACGGCCCTTCCCGAACTATCCGTGGAAGATAGGCCGATCTCCACACGTAGGCGATTCCAGATGGTACAGGCCCTTTCCCAGCGCTTCTGGACGCTGTGGACCCAGTCCTACCTGCATACTCTTCAAACCCGCTCCAAATGGTTGTCTCCATCCTCCCCTCCCCGAGTCGGCGAGCTCGTCCTCATCAAGGAGGACAACCTGCCTGCCCTCCAATGGAGACTGGGGCGCATTGCTCGCACCCTGCCTGGGAAGGATGGCGTCGTGCGGGTGGTGGACCTGGACACCGCGAATGGACATCTTCGGAGGCCTGTATTCCGGATCGCCAGGCTCCCATTGGATGAGCCCACCCTGGCCCCCGGAGGATGTTCCCGCCAAAGCCGGGACGGCCATTCAAACTATACCGCCATCGGTAAGGCGGTTGTTGACGACCGCGTCCGCCTATCTGCCGCGGCGCCACCGCTGCGCGACCCGCAGCCGCTGGCTTAGTGAGATACCGCGCCGACCAGTCTGTCTGTGAACTACCGCGAGACGCCCACAAAATACGCGCGCTGGTATCCTGAACCCAATGTGAAGAGAACGCCTGAGTGCCTGTGATAACGTAAAGTGACTTTGTGCTGTGCCGTGACAAATCGCCTCCATCGCCGCCCGCCAGCTCGCTGCCCCGTCTCCTACAGTTGCCCGATCACCCATCATCATCCCAGGTAAGCCTTCCTACCTACCTACCTACCAGTTCCCTACGTCGCGTAATCGCCACTCAGACGTGGCGACTACAGTTCGTGAGGTGACTACTGAGGGCGTTGACCGCGGCCACTGTCTCGTGAGGCGAGGCAATGACACTGGTATCGTACTAAGCGGCTGACTGTCGGTTGACTCGAGAAGTTTCTCGAGCTTGTCCCAATCAGTCACCAGCTTAGTGACGGGCGTAGAATCCGCGGCGGGCCCTAGTTGTAATACGACCGGCCGGTGGTCAGACGAAAGCGCGTGGATCGTTTCTATAGAACGCAGCCGTAGGGATACGTTCTTTAGCAACGCCATATCTAAAGAGCTAGGCGCGTGCCCGGCTACGAGCGGGTAATGCGTGGGTGTCATAGGGACCAGGATGTCGAAGAGCATCGACTCAGAGAGGTTGCTCAAGACCCGGCCGTTACGGTTGGATCTATTGCAACTCCACTGAGCGTGTCTGCTATTGAAGTCGCCGGCAAGAATGACGGCGTCTCCCATAGCAAAGAGCGCTTCGAGATCGGGCTGATTAATGTGTTTAATGGGGGGAGAGATAAACGGACGCGATAGTTAACGGCGCGTGGCCTGTCACGCCTAGCCGACAAACCGAGGCCTCTAATTCCGCGAGCGGTGGCGGATCGAGCGGGACGCAATGCAATGACCCTTTTTATAAGATTAGAGTGCCGCCTCCTCGGCCGTCTCTCTCATTACGCACGATATTGTAGTTGGCCATACGGGGCCCCCGATTGGAGGGTTTTAAAAACGTTTCCTGGATGAGGAAAATGTCGACGGAGTGCTCGACTACAAATTCGAACACCTCATCCCGTTGCTTTAGCAGCCCGGCTGCGTTAAAGAACGCAACCGTAATTGAGCGCGGTTTAACTCTACTTAATGAGAGTGTAATATTCATTAAGGTCGCGGTATAGAGTCAAGAAGGGCGTGAACGCTATCCGCAAGGGATTGGTGTTCGAATAGGACAGCCGCCAAGGCTGTATAACGGTGAGGGCCAGAGTTTATCGCCTTGATCTTACGAATGATCAAGGCGATTTCATTATTGTGACGTGTGAGCGCGACGAACTGCATGAACAGAGCCATGTCAGCTATGCTAATTTCCTGCTCGCTATCGGGAGGCGAACGCGAGAAGGACACGGGCATGGCAGCGGGCTTAAGGCCCTTGCCATTAGATGACGACGATTTTAACCCGTGGAGCGCTCGACGCCTAGGAAAAAAAAAGCGCCTCAAGCGCTTCGCTATATAACAATGTTTTTTTTTTTTTTGGTTTATCTTCAGAAATAACCTAATTACGTATTTCCTGTATAATGTATCCATAAGTGTTATATATCAATGTAATCTGCATGAAATTTCCTATCGAAATATCATAAGCTTAGTAAAAAAATAAACTTACATGAGGGTCTGAGGTGATGATTGAATTATGATGAATGTTATCATCGCAGCGTACCTACACTTTCACACCTCAATACACATATTTCCCATACACTTTCACTCAAAACAACACTAACACCACAAAGTTCACTTATTCAAGTATTCACATTTAAAATTTCAGGCTTTGAAGTCACATATTAACTTAGTTATTCACAATAATATGCACCGCATAGGCAAATACCTAACAGCGGCCATCACCGAACTGAGTCCGCGAAATCTCGTTTTTTCGTTGTTTTCATTGTTATTAGTTACATTAGTTATTTGGTAATGAAATGTTATTTTATCAATAACTGTTTATGTAGTCGACAAACTTACAAACTATTATTTATATTTCTTACTGAGGAAAAAACCTACTCGCCATACACGCTTACGAAAAAATCACACTTCAAAAGTTCATGACTTTTTTTTACAAAGATAAACACTGATTCCATAATAACCATTATTTTACCACAATCTACACTCTTTTCCAAGTAATTAAATATATACTTTATATAAGATTACTCGCCGTTTTCGTCGAGAATAAATTTTTACCTACCTACTACAAAGTGAGTGACGCAACAACTGACAAAAAAAACGTTCGACTTTTTTATATAATTTTTCTGACTTCCGTTCCAAATTGTAGTCAAATGGTTCCTAAATAAAAGTTACTCCATACAAACCAAATAATAATTCAAGCTAAACGGAAACACCGCTAGTACCAATCGAAAAGCTAAAATTTGAACGCCAGTGGCGCGCTGTAAATCTGTTCTACCTTAAGAACACTTTGCGCACGTGCAAGAAAAAAAACATGTATCAAACCTGAGTACATTTGACGCTCGACGGGTTAAAGGTTTTTCCGTGGCCTTAGGGGCCTTGGATTTAACCGGCTTAACTGCCTTCGGCCGCTTGGCCTTAAGGGCCAAGGGCTTTGGAGGCTGACTACGCTTCGCTGGAGCGGGAGCGTTTGCGGGTTGAGTCTGGCGCGGCGGTTGGGCCGATGCCGAGACAGGAGGAGCAACTACTACTACAGCAAAGGGCGCGAGGGGGCGCGGGCGCGGACGCGGGGGCTGCTACTGCTCAACCCCCGGTTTGACCCATGGGTTGCGAGGCGGTGGAAGCGGTGCCGCGGGGCGAAGCGTGATTTTAGAAAGCGCAGAAGGCGCTGGAGCTCGCGTCGCGGGACTAGGCTTAGGACGCGAGGCCGACCTGGCGGCCGCGGGCAGACGTGGCGCCTTGGGGCAACCGCGATAGCTAGCGGGGTGCCCCACCTCGCCACACAACACGCATCCGGGCAGGTCGTCGGGCCTCGGGTCCTTGGGCCTTGGGCACGCGTCAGTGCCATGGTTGCCCAGGCACTTGACGCACCGAGGACGGTTGTGGCAGTTTCGGGCTGAGTGCCCGTAGGGCTGGCAACGATGGCACTGACTGGGAGTGCCTCTCTTATACGGTACTTCAATTGTGATCCGATCACAGTACATTAACGATGTTATATTAAAAATTTCTTTGCCCTCGGGGGTCTTATCAAGAACTACACGGATATTGCGCGTCGGTTGCTTGTCGCGCCTAAAAATGCGTTGTGCTTCGCGGGCCGGTAACCCTGTGGCCATAAGGGATGAAAGCACGTCGGCAGGGTTTGTGGATGTGGGGAGGCCACCTACAACGACGGTTAGTACTTGCTCCTCGGGGAGCGAGTACGAGTGAAACTCTATGTCGCGAGTGCGTAGGAACGCGGTTATACGGCGGTGATCTAGCGCGGTCGGCGGAAAGATTATCTTCCTATCGCCTCCCTCGCAGACGGCGCGCGTGAAATTAATTTTCTGCGCTTTAATAGCGCTTGACCATTTATTCCAATCCTTGCATTGCAAGACATGGATTGGCGGGATATCGCGTTCGCGTTTCGCGGGCTCCTCCTGGCTCGACTTGGGCCTTGGAGTGTTAGGGCGCTGACCGTTGTCAGCCTTGGCTTCTTTCGACGCGGGTGGTGACGACGGCGCGGTTTTGCGTTGTCGCTTGCCGGTGCGAGATACGATCGTGTAGTCGGAGTCAGACGAAGCTGAGTCCGACGACGAGTCGTAGTCTGACACTGACGGGCAGACATCCATATCAACCGGGTCGATATGGGACGAGGCGGTTTTAGTTACCGGAAGGGAAACATCTGGCGACGCGGGGTTGTCGTAAACGACAACCATCGCTTGCGCAGAAGGCGGCTTAATCGCGACGAACGCGGAAACGGTCTGCGCTGAAGGCGCTGAGGACGCGGACGTGGGTTGTGCATAAGGCACCGGACGGAGTTGCGCTGAAGGCGCTTAAAGCGCGGGCGCGGCGGGTTGCGCAGAAGGCGCTGGGGTTAGTTGCGCGGAAGGCGCTAGACTCGCGGCGGCGGGTTGCGCTGAAGGCGCAGAGGAGGCATTATTTAAATGGATGCGGCTCCTAATGAGCTCGACCGCGTCGGGTTGCTCCAGTAAAGCCGAGAGCTCCCCGACGTCCATTGTGGCGGAGTGCAATGCACACAATGGGTGAGTTGGCGTCAGACCCTCCCTGCCTGTGAAGCAGGGAGGCGTGAGTAAGAGGGGAACCTACTGCCTGAATGGCCCTAGGTGAGTCCACCGATGAAATTCAATTCACCGTTGGGTGTGTACCTAGACTGGTTAGTGTTGTTAGTAACCCAAGTAACAAAGTTCTCCTGTAGTGCACAGTTTATAGGCTTACAGCACTAGTACCTCTCTTTTAGTGGTTCCAGGTTTTACTACCAAGCTTATAACAGGTTACACGGAGTTCGTTTGGGTTTATAGTACACCTGCTCTTATAAGTTGACTTATAGTCGTGTATAGAACGAAATTATAGGCGCAGTAAAGGCTAAGATGGCCTATAAAAGGCTATAAAAGGTTGATAAATACACTTGAGAAAACTTGCTCCAGTAAGTTACACTTATAATCGCCTACAAGAAGTAATTATAAATCCGCTATAAGTACATACGCCAGTAATAGTAATTTATAGACTAAAACCATTTGCACTTGTTACTTGACCTTGTAGGAGTGTATAAGTCAACTTTATATGCCAATTATAAGTGAATTAGTTCTACAGTGGTTTCTTCTAAGAGTAAGTGTACTTGGTATTATTGTGGACTCTTGAATACTGTTATTGTCTTTGTTCCCACCAAAGCCGGGACGGCCATTCAAACCATACCGCCATCTGTAAGGCGGTTGACTCAGCGGTTGTTGAAGACCGCGTCCGCCTATCTGCCGCGGCGCCACCGCTGCGCGACTCGCGGCCGCGCGCTTCGTGAAGATACCGCGCCGACTCGTCTGCAAGCTAGCTAGCTACCGCGCACGCCACAGCCTTTGGTTAATAGTGACTCCTGAACCTAATGTGAAGAGAACGCCTAAATGCCCATTGTGTAGTGTAGTGACTGTGCGCCAGGAAACCCACCACTACATCGCCGCCCGTGGTCAGCTCGTCTCCCGGCTCCTGTGACTCATCATCCCTGTAAGTACTTCACTATCCATACCTACCCAGCCCACAACCTTTATTTCGTCGCTGTTACTGCGAACGCCTTTCGCCGTAACAGTCTTAATTTCTTTAAAAAGGTTTCTTGTAAAACTATTAGTGTCCAAAGATATCTTCGTGAAGTCCATTTAAGAATACAATTGCTTTTAATATTTCTTGCACCTTCACGGCCATTTTAGTTTCTTTTGAGTCATTGGGTTTTTATTAAATTATTACAAAAATGGATATAAACAAATGGAAATATGAGCGCGATATTTCGATCAAAGTCACAAATAAAACATAAAAATAATAAACTCTTAGTTATTAAAATTAAGCATAAGACATTTGTATGCGGAACCCTATTTCGTCACAATATGGCGCGACAATGCTGTTAGGACTAATATTATTTTTAAACACAACTTAGTTAATACGCCATGTCAAAAGGCGAACAAAAATTGAGATGTAAAACACAATATACTTCACCGAAAATACATACGCGTTTGCCGTGCAATCATGTATGCACGTATAATATTACGTGCAAAATACTTGTTAATATATTTTATATAAAATAGATGAAGTTACTTTATTTTTTTTATTTTTCACCACAACTGCACAATAAAACATCAATTCACAAATGTTTGAACTAGCTAGTAATAGAAATGCGGAGTACGTTACAAGTCTGCCTGGTTCTATTAAATGCTCATAGTGAGCTTCGCGGGAGAAAATGGTTCTGCGTAGTCCAGGATGGTCAGTCGTAGAATGGATGATTTATTTTAGTTATTGATCATATATATATTACAATTATTATATTTACAAACATAGGTTGCTTAACTTAGTCACTTACGCAAAAGAGAGAGGAACAACGGGTGTCTCATTGACCCGCGGTCGCTATGCAACGCGGTGCGGGGAACACACGGCGCGGGGCTTCGCGACGCGGGAAAGTGCGGGCGGGGAAACACGCACGCGACAAAACTGGCGACGTTCGTTGCGCTCGGCCACGCTACCACACAGTCTCGCGCTAGCTGCCGTGCCGCTCGCTCCGCCCGCTCGCCGTCCGTGTCGCGCTCGCGCTCTCGCTCCGCTGTCGGTCGGTTCTCAGACCGCTCTCTCGCTGTGTGTCTCGCTCACACAGCTCGTCGCTCTCAAGGCATACCGGCGCAATTGTTATTGCGGGGTCGCCCTTTCATTATCGACAAGTCGTCAATTGGTGCTCATTTCGGACAAGACGTCAAGATCACTATTTCATTATAGGCACCATCAAGACGTCAAAGCAAGACTACGATTTTAGTAGCCAACTGGTGGATACTTAACGGTGCCAACGAAGCCAGTTGGGGCACTGACCCGGCTGCCCTCCTGGGGGGAAAACACTCCGGAAGAGTTGTGAGTCCCTGGCCTTGGGGGGTCTCCTAGTTATACTCACAACTTACTAACCACACTAACCAGTCTAGGTACACACCCAACGGTGAATTGAATTTCATCGGTGGACTCACCTAGGGCCATTCAGGCAGTAGGTTCCCCTCTTACTCACGCCTCCCTGCTTCACAGGCAGGGAGGGTCTGACGCCAACTCACCCATTGTGTGCATTGCACTCCGCCACAATGGACGTCGGGGAGCTCTCGGCTTTGCTGGAGCAACCCGACGCGGTCGAGCTCATTAGGAGCCGCATCCATTTAAATAATGCCTCCTCTGCGCCTTCAGCGCAACCCGCCGCCGCGAGTCTAGCGCCCTCCGCGCAACTAACCCCAGCGCCTTCTGCGCAACCCGCCGCGCCCGCGCTTAAAGCGCCTTCAGCGCAACTCCGTCCGGTGCCTTATGCACAACCCACGTCCGCGTCCTCAGCGCCTTCAGCGCAGACCGTTTCCGCGTTCGTCGCGATTAAGCCGCCTTCTGCGCAACCGATGGTTGTCGTTCACGACAATCCCGCGTCGCCCGATGTTACCCTTCCGGTAACTAAAACCGCCTCGTCCCATATCGACCCGCTTGATATGGATGTCTGCCCGTCAAGTGTCAGACTACGACTCGTCGTCGGACTCAGCATCGTCTGACTCCGACTACACGATCGTATCTCGCACCGGCAAGCGACAACGAAAAACCGCGGCGTCGTCACCACCCGCGTCGAAAGCCGCCAAGGCTGTCAACGGTCAGCGCCCTAACACTCCAAGGCCCAAGTCGAGCCAGGAGGAGCCCGCGAAACGCGAACGCGATATCCCGCCAATCCATGTCTTGCAATGCAAGGATTGGAATAAACTATCTAGCGCTATTAAAGCCCAGAAAATCAATTTCACGCGCGCCGTCTGCGAGGGAGGCGATAGGATGAAAATCTTTCCGCCGACCGCGCTAGATCACCGCCGTATAACCGCGTTCCTACGCACTCGCGACATAGAGTTACACTCGTACTCGCTCCCCGAGGAGCAAGTACTAACCGTCGTTGTAGGTGGCCTCCCCACATCCACAAACCCTGCCGACGTGCTTTCGGCCCTTAAGGCCACAGGGTTACCGGCCCGCGAAGCATACCGTATTTTTAGGCGCGACAAGCAACCGACGCGCTTTATCCGTGTAGTTCTTGATAAGACCCCCGAGGGCAAAGAAATTTTTAATATAAAATCATTAATGTACTGTGATCGGATCACAATCGAAGTACCGTACAAGAGTGGCACTCCCAGTCAGTGCCATCGTTGCCAGCGCTACGGGCACTCGGCCCGTAATTGCTACAACCGTCCTCGGTGCGTCAAGTGCCTGGGCAACCATGGCACTGACGCGTGCCCAAGGCGGCCTAAGGACCCGAGGCCCGACGACCTGCCCGGCTGCGTGTTGTGTGGCGAGGTGGGGCACCCCGCGAGCTATCGCGGTTGCCCCAAGGCGCCACGTCTGCCCGCGGCCGCCAGGTCGGCCTCGCGTCCTAAGCCTAGTCCCGCGACGCGAGCTCTAGCGCCTTCTGCGCTTTCTAAAATCACGCTTCGCCCCGCGGCACCGCTTCCACCGCCTCGCAACCCATGGGTCAAACCGGGGGTTGAGCAGCCTGCGAAGGCCGTTCAGCCCACGGTAGCAGCCCCCGCGTCCGCGCCCGCGCCCGCGCCCGCGCCCGTGCCCGATGCTGTAGTAGTAGTTGCTCCTCCTGTCTCGGAATCGGCCCAACCGCCGCGCCAGACTCAACCCGCAAACGCTCCCGCTCCAGCGAAGCGTAGTCAGCCTCCGAAGCCCTTGGCCCTTAAGGCCAAGCGGCCGAAGGCAGTTAAGCCGGATAAATCCAAGGCCCCTAAGGCCACGGAAAAACCTTTAAAATCGTCGTCATCTAATGGCAAGGACCTTAAGCCCGCTGCCCTGCCCGTGTCCTTCTCGCGTTCGCCTCCCGATAGCGAGCAGGAAATTAGCATAGCTGACATGGCTCTGTTCATGCAGTTCGTCGCGCTCACACGTCACAATAATGAAATCGCCTTGATCATTCGTAAGATCAAGGCGATAAACTCTGGCCCTGACCGTTATACAGCCTTGGCGGCTGTCCTATTCGAACACCAATCCCTTGCGGATAGCGTTCACGCCCTTCTTGACTCTATACCGCGACCTTAATGAATATTACACCCTCATTAAGTAGAGTTAAAACCGCGCTCAATTACGGTTGCGTTCTTTAACGCAGCCGGGCTGCTAAAGCAACGGGATGAGGTGTTCGAATTTGCAGTCGAGCACTCTGTCGACATTTTCCTCATCCAGGAAACGTTTTTAAAACCCTCCAATCGGGGGCCCCGTATGGCCAAGTACAATATCGTGCGTAATGATAGAGACGGCCGAGGAGGCGGCACTCTAATCTAATAAAAAGGGTCATTGCATTGCGTCCCGCTCGATCCGCCACCGCTCGCGGAATTAGAGGCCTCGGTTTGTCGGCTAGGCATGACAGGCCACGCGCCGTTAACTATCGCGTCCGTTTATCTCTCCCCCCATTAAACACATTAATCAGCCCGATCTCGAAGCGCTCTTTGCTATGGGAGACGCCGTCATTCTTGCCGGCGACTTCAATAAGAGACACGCTCAGTGGAGTTGCAATAGATCCAACCGTAACGGCCGTCTCTTGAGCAACCTCTCTGAGTCGATGCTCTTCGACATCCTGGTCCCTATGACACCCACGCATTACCCGCTCGTAGCCGGGCACGCGCCTAGCTCTTTAGATATGGCGTTGCTAAAGAACGTATCCCTACGGCTGCGTTCTATAGAAACGATCCACGCGCTTTCGTCTGACCACCGGCCGGTCGTATTACAACTAGGGCCCGCCGCGGATTCTACGCCCGTCACTAAGCTGGTGACTGATTGGGACAAGCTCGAAAAACTTCTCGAGTCAACCGACAGTCAGCCGCTTAGTACGATACCAGATGTCATTCATTGCCTCGCCTCACGAGACAGTGGCCGCGGTCGACGCCCTCAGTAGTCACCTCACTAACGCTATTAGCGAATCGTCTCGGCGGGTTCCAGTGATGCCGGACCATCGCTTCAAACTGCCGGACGATGCGAGGGAACTGCTGAGGGCGAAGAACGCCGCCACCCGTGCCCATGACTCTTATCCCACCGAGGACAACCGGGCCCGGATGCGCTGCTTACAGCGTGCTGTCAAGCAGCGCATGCGGGACCTCAGGTCTACGCGGTGGGAGGGTCTCCTTGAAGAGATCGCGCCCTCTCACCAAGCTTATTGGAAGTTGGCGAGAACCTTCAAGTCGGACACGGTGACCGTTCTACCGCCTCTTAAGAAACCCGACAACTCCATCGCTTTCGACGATGATGAGAAAGCCGAATGCCTGGCCGACAGCTTAGAGTCGCAGTGCTCGCCTAGCACACTTCCGGTTAACCAAGATCATTTCGTCATGGTCGATAACGAAGTCGATAGGCTCCCTTCGCTCGCTCCCACCGCGATTCTCTCCCCGGTCACGAAAGATGAGGTGCAAACGCTAATCGGGCAACGCAAACCGCGTAGCGCCCCCGGTTCAGACGGTATCTCTAACAAGATCCTTAAGATCTTACCCGCTCAGTTGATCTGCCTCCTGGCAGCAATTTTCAATAGCGCCATGACCAACGCCATCTTCCCCAGCGTGTGGAAGGAGGCCGACGTCATCGGCATTCATAAGCCCGGTAAAGATAAGTCAGTCGCGTCTAGCTATCGCCCGATTAGTCTTCTCAAATCGTTGGGAAAACTTTACGAACGCGTCCTCGTAGCCCGGTTAAAGGACTTTGTGTTCACTAATAATATTTTAATTGACGAGCAGTTTGGTTTCCGGCCCAAACACTCGTGTACGCATCAGTTGCACCGCCTCACGGAGCACATATTACGCGGCCTTAATGGCTCATTACGGCCGCGGGGTACGGGAGCCCTTTTCTTCGACGTTGCGAAGGCGTTTGACAAAGTCTGGCACAATGGCTTACTTTACAAGCTTTACAAACTCGGCGTGCCAGACAGACTCGTTCACATCATTCGAGACTACTTGTCAGATCGCACCTTTTGCTTCCGCGTCGAGGGAACGCGCTCCTCCCCCCGACCCATTCGTGCCGGAGTCCCGCAAGGCTCCGTGCTTTCACCTTTGTTGTTTTCGCTTTACGTTAACGATATACCCAGGACGCCTCGCGTTGAGTTGGCGCTCTTCACTGATGACACCGCGCTATATACCACTGATAGAGATATGACCAAGCTCTCTCAGAGACTTCAATCCGCCGCGACCACCTTAGGCGATTGGTTCCGACTTTGGAGAATCGAGGTGAACCCCGAGAAAAGTGCCGCGATCCACTTTCATCGGGGCTCATCCGGCCTCCGTCCGACCCCTATCCGACTCTTCGACCGCGTCATACCGTGGAAGTCACAGGTCAAATATCTCGGTGTCATCTTCGACAGTCGATTGACGTTTGCACCACACATCCAAGCTATCCGAAATAGGGCAGCGTTCATTCTAGGTAGGCTCTACCATCTCGTAGGCAGGCGGAGTAAAATGTCTCTTAGAAATAAGACGACAATTTACAAAGCCTGCATCCGTCCCGTCATGACGTATGCTAGTGTAGTATTCGCTCACGCCGCGAACTCTCAACTGCACCGGTTGCAGACCGTTCAAAACCGTTTCATGCGAGGCGCCACGGCCGCCCCGTGGTACCTACGCAATGTAGATTTACATCGCGATCTCGATCTTCCGACCGTCCGTTCCTTTATGAAGGACGCCTCTCAGGCGACACGACACCCACGACACGGTAAATTCGAGCCGAGGTACCGTGCCTCCTAGAGGCGCCCTCGGGTTTAGCCGCTCCCTACCGGTTCGAACCCCCAGAGGCTCTGGGGGGGGATCGGAGACTCGCTTGCGAGATGCCATCCCCCACCGGAATCCTTCTGGGGAATTTCGACCACTCACGGCTTGAGGAACGCTTCAAGTTTCTCGCCGCTCCCAAACAAGCCCGGTAACGCTGTAAAGGTCATCTGCGACCGACAGGACTCACACTCAAAAAAAAAAAAAAGCTCTCGGCCATTTCGACGGCCGACAGACCACGGAGCGGACGCAGTGAAGATGCGTGGCGTGCGGCGTGCGGCGATGGCGATAATTGTGGCGCTGTTACGAGTGATGTGTACACGCAGCTGAGAATGGTGGCGAAGAATGAAGATGCTGTTTGCTTGTTGACGAAGCTCCATTCCTATTTCATTACGACAGCCCTTTTCAGTGCTATGTTCCTGTTTCATATCGATCTATTCTTATTTCATTATGGCAGCTCTTTTCAGAGCTATGTCCCTGTTTCATATCGAAAAGGCTTCCGTCTGACATTCTATTAAATGGATTTGCTTTACATCTTCTGTGCTTGTTATTGTGAGTGTGCGGCTACAGCTGCTTCACAAGCTGACTCTTTTGCACTAATTTGAAAACATAAGATACAATCAAAGTAATCTTGAGGAAGCATTGGTTTTGAGAATTTCGCTAGAAGCATTTCTATAATACGTGACCATTCTAGTTGATTTATGTCCAACTTCGTCAAACAGGTTGCGGCTCTTCCTTTCAAAGCATGGGTCAGCACTAGTAACAATTCAGCTCCTTGCAATCTTTTGCTATTTACAATAATTTCCGTTACTTTGCTCCAACCTTTAATATCGGCATCCACACTGTCAGGATCAAACTGGATCAACTGCGTCGTCGAGGTTTGTTGGGAAGCAGTCAACAATTTCGTTAGAAGAGTCTCCATACTTTGCAGCAGATTAGATGAGGGCGCACTGCTGCCATACTCCTCACGCGAATGCCCTGCTGATCCCACTTCTGATATAGGCACACGGCCCGTATTAGGGTTGCCGTTGCCTTCCATGGTATACTCGAGAGTAGCGTGGTTCAACGGGCGAGGAGAATTAAATGATTACCAAAATTATAATCAACGTTTTAATCACGTGTTACACACTAGAAACAATGCAGTATAACTAAATCACAAAATCAGACTATAATCGCTTAACTATTAGGGGGCAGAATATAAAAATCAAGACGTTCCACAAAACGCGTGACGCCTGCGCCGGATGCAAACGGATTATCCGCACCTAACGTCGCCAGCGCCCTGAGTTACGTCAAGCGAGCTGTCACTGAACTATCAACGTCACTGTCAGTGTCAGTCGCTTCACAATGACGTCGAGTTGATTAATTTAGCTCAATAGTTTATGGAAGCGCCGTCAAATGTATAAATATACCTACAAACACTACATAATATTTGATAGCATTTACAATGCTATATACTCGTAGATACTTTTAGGATAAAATGTTTACTAGAAAAAAATCAACCTGTCTCAGGAAGCTCGAATGGGATTCGAACCCACGAGACCTTTGGATTGCCGGTCTACAGCTCTAACTCCCATTCGAGCTTCCTGAGACGTTGATTTTTTTCTAGTAAACATTTTATCGTTTAAAATCTATTCATGTATTTTTATTTACGTATAATTTATGAATTTCTAAAAATTCATCCAAAATGATAATTTGAAGCGAAGAACGATTAACGACAGATAATGATATTCAATTGATAACTTCAATTTATAATTTGATTCAATTACGTCTGTAATGTCCAACCCTAGGCATGACCAGTTGACACTGACATCTGTCACACACACACAGGTGACAGAAATCAATCAAGCTGTCTTCGGGACTTCTTGGCTTTAGTCTTTATTTAGTAATTGTTTTCTGTGCTTCTTGGCGGGAAAGTGAAGCGTCATGTCTGCTGTTTTGTTTTATTTTCTAAAATTTGTGGTTTTTCGAACATTAATGTGAAATAATAGTGGATTATTAACCGTTTAGTGTTTGTGAACGTGCATGAGTGTTGAAACAAAAACAAACAAATGAAACAAAACAGTGCAACATCACTTTTCAAATTCTTTTTTTTTAAATTTAAGACAATCGCTACGCTGCGCTTCGCGATTGACTTAAATTTCTAACCTATCACGTGACCTACAGAAGTATTTGATTAGCAACCCACGATTTTCGTTAGTTAATTAGATGAGCAATCAAGGGCGTGCCTCGTCTCTCTTATAGGCTCTTTGCAGTTTGCACACATGCAAAGTTACGTATGAAGGCATTGACCTATATATCGCTGTATGAAGGCATGTTATTATTATGAACTCATACCTTGTTTTGTATTGTAGAGTGCTATTTTATTGTATTACAACACCATGATTATTAAATGCTATATGTTTCACAGGTTACACTATGTCTGGGTTTGTGTCTGGCCAATATATAAGGGTTGTCAATGTTGTGCCTCTGCCAAAACATACAATAAAGGTAAGTAGGTATATCAAATCCTTATCAATCTCTATTGAGGATCTATAATAATATTAATCCCCAACCTCCAATTGTAAACAATGTTATGAATCAATCACAACAGCTAAAACAATGGTTGGGACTGTTGAAGTAACTATAACTTATATTTCTTACCCATCAATATGTATTCTTACTGTCAATATAAGACTATTAGGTATTATTGTTCTATAATCATTTATTTCTCATTACAAACATGACTTAAAATAGAGGCTTACACTTACAATTTTATGTTTGTCTCTATTTGTGAGAGATTAGTGCCAAGGTAGTTTTTCAAGGAGAACCTGTTATCACAGTACACCAAATTAAAGAAAGAACTCTTGCTGCTTGTTACAGTCTTGTGTTTTGAAGAATTTATTAAGTTCTATTTTTATGAATTAATGTAAGTAATCAGTTGTTAGTTTCCATAAAATAATAATAATAAAACTGATTGGAAAGAGCTATTCCGCATGAGACACTTAAAATCCTTCAAAGGTTAAAAGCACCAGTAGGATGGAGTAAGAGCATAAGTGGATGTAGCAAAATGCAGGCAAAAACAAGAAAAACCCTAGTGACATTTTCACAAAGAAAATGTCATTAGTTTGTTTACAAATTTTTTTGTCTTCTAATTAGTACCTGTAAAGTGCTTAACTGTAAGTACTAAACTGTAATAAAGTTCTTATACTGAATAAACAAATTGATTCTCAGCCACAGCAAGAGATGGTCAGCAATGATGATGAGGACACTGTCTGCTGCAAGATCTGTGAGAAGAGCTTCATCAGCCCCCCGGCGTTGCGCAACCATGCCTTGATGGAGCACTACGCTGCCTACAGCACGGGTGACCCTACCTCGTGGACAAAACCTATGATAATAAACGTCAGTATTTATTGTGATTAGGGTTGCCAGGCCCATAAATAGAACAAAGATAGAAAGATAGAAAATGACAAACATTTATTAACAAACACACTCATACAATACATGACAATACAAGAGATAGATACATAACATTGTGACACATTATACAGGACAAAAAGAAAAAATATATTTTAAAGGAAAGCGAAGCATGTGAAGTATAATAGAAAATGTGGCCACCAATTCATATTTAGCCAGACATTTTGCTCCGCAAGTCTGACATTTTAGTTTGAAAGAAAAAAATGTATTTTTACAGTTATTCATCTGAGAACTTTAATTTATGCTGGGCTCCTATGCTTTGCTTTGGCATCTTTCACTAAGGCAGTGCACTGCTATCGCCGTCCTCATTGCCTTTTCCTTAATTAACATGCGTTGTGCATAATTAGTCTTGAGTGTATTTATGATAATTTTTGTCCTTTACAGAAAAACAATGGTTTGGAGAAACAAGTAGAAAAGCATGAGACGAAAGCCGTTCTCTCATCAATGAAACCAGGATCTCTTACCTTCTTAGCATCGGAAGATGTGAATTACATAATTATTGAGACAGAGGACGACTGTGAACCACCAACTACTAAGGAGAAGCGATTGGAGCTAGTGAAAGTTGATAAACCAATCAAGGAAGTTGGCAAGAAAGAGAAAGGAGTGCAGCCTATTACGTAAGTTTATTTTTTTCAATTAAGTGACGACAAGTTCTAAGGACAACTACTGAGGAACTGGCTATCTTATCTCTTAACTGTCTCATACAACAATGCTATTAACATTGTTATGGCGCCAGACTTTAGATAAGATGGTGGTTAGCCTGGCGGACTTAACTAGCCGACCACCAACCAAACCAAAAGTACACAAAGATGTTGGAAAAAGACATCAAATTGGTAATTTTGTTTTTCATGTAACATCATTCTTTATTTATCAATTTTCAATTAATTAACTAGGTATAATTAGCAATATTGTTTGCTTAGCTTAGGTATTACGTAATTCATATTATTATATTCACTTACCCCAAACACTTAACATAATAAGACATTTGTATATTAAAGGCTAAGTTTTTTATATGTCAATAAATTATCTTATCTTAATTATATATTCTCTATTCTGTAGTAACATTATTATGCTTTACTGTATTTTGTCTTCAGGGGCCCGTTTGAATGCATCCAAAATGGATTGTGCCACAGAATATTCATCTCGTGCTGCGAATACTCAACTCACTGTCGGGACGAACATACGCGCGGACGAAAAGTGAGCTATTCATTATAATTGTGTAGAGAGTAAAGCACAGCCCGTGTGCTGCCCCCCTGCTGGCCAGAGGCCTCCATCTCGCAATCAAGGCATCGCTGCAAATGGGGATTGGCTTAAAGCCCTCTGGATATCTAGCCAAACGTTTGACTTGATCCATCACGAGCGACACGCCCCTAACCTGGAGTCAGTTTTGTATGGCAGCGCCGGCACACAACAATTATAAAACCTAAATATATAAATATGCTGTATTGCGCCACAAAAATTGTGTGGAAAGTGTAGCAATACGTCCAGCTTACAAGATAATAATATGATTTCAATGGTTAGTACAATTGTAACATTCCATCTCGCACAAAGAAATTTGGTGACTCGTTTCTTTGCCGCACTTCCAAAAGATGGAATAGTCTACCAGCACACGTATTCCCTCCTACCTATGACATAGGGTCCTTCAAACGAGGCGTGAAGAAGCACTTTGTGGGCCGGCAGAGTGAGGATGACTGATGCTACGTCTCTTACGCTGCACCAGTTGTCCTCGCGCCTGGACCTCATTTCCACTTAACATCAGGTGGAGTGGGGTCCTTTGCCGGGCTTAGTATATAAAAAAAAAAAAATTAAAATGGTGTAAAAATCCAATTATAAATTAAGACAAATTCACGCGTTGATGCCTTTTGCACCTGACCCGAAATGTCGGAAAAGTGATGCGGGTTCGAATCCTGCTTGTGGAATTTTTTTCTACATGTTCCGATTTGTATATTTGATTATTGTTGGCAGGGTCTCCGCTGCAAAGTTTGCGAGAAGCCGCTATCTTTGGACTTGGATAAGCAGCATCCATACGCCTGTGAGGTGAGTGTCATATTCTATTTGAGTTCATTACATCAAGGACGACATTATTATAATTAGGACTGTCATTCTCCATACAAACGAGCGTAACATTTAATATAGTTATGAATTACCACGCTAGATGTCTCTGGTACTTTCGAATTGAAATATTGTGCCAAATATGTAATCCTCTGGCAGCAGCCATTTGTCACTTCACCAAACAAACTCAGTAATAAAAATGACGTTAGATGGCGCTCTGTAAATCAATTTAAATTAATTGTTGATAAATGTTTGTTTTTCTTTACAAACTATGTTTTACAAACAACTTAAACGTGTTTTTTTTATTTGTACCTACCTTAACTTATGTGCTCTCATGATAAATAATTAATCTATAAATTAAATCGTTTGCGTTGTGAATAATAATGACTTAGGAATAAATGTTCCAAAAAAATAAAAATTGATGATTTTAAACTTATTTTATCTGCTCACTCTGACGCGGCGTCGTCATAAGTGCACACGCGATGAAATGGTTGATGTTAAGCAATATTCAACGGTTCGACATCGTATGCGTGACCTACAAATTATTATTTAGGTATTTTGTTGAGTGCTTCGGGCTATAATTAGGGCTTTATTATTTATTTTATTCTGTTTTAGCTGTAGTTATTTGTTGTTAGGGTTATAGTCGTGAATATATTTGATATTATAATATATATATACATATATATATATATATGTACTTTAGTGCCTAATGTTTAATTACTTTACAATAAATGTTTATCTATATATCTCGTTTCATTGCTGATGTTAATATGGATATGTATGTATTTACGCGGGACATTATTTGAGTTTGATTTTGTATGAGACCGTGCATCTATCTTTATCTTTACTAATATTAGAGGAAAGATTTGATTTTTGTTTGTTTGCATTAAATAGAATCCGAAACTACTAGACCGATTTAAAAAAATTCTTTCATCGTTGGGAAGCTACACTATCTTCGGGTGTCATAGGCTTTATTATATATGGCGACTGCTAGAAACCGCAAGAAGCTTCACGGGCTGGTCAGGTGAAGTGTTTTAAACATGACAAAAAGAAATGCGTGCTTTTTTCATTTTTAATTAATTCATTTTGTAAATTTTAATTAACATAAATATGAAAATAAAATGAATAACAATTAAAAATAACGATTATTTACAACGCGCGGGCAGCGGCCGGTCATTGACCCAACCGTCTGTTGACCCCGCGTCAGCCGGGCGATAAGTACCTACGCGCTACGGTTAGTCTGCAATTAGACCCCATTTATTTTCCTATTACGAAATGTGCGCATTTTTCACTTTTGTCATGCTAAACACTAATAATTATATGATATTTATTTATTTATTTTAATCTTTTTAAAGTTGTTACATAATTTATTATTAAAGCTATAACCGAAATAACGAATTTATTTTAATCGACATCTTCTCAGCTCGTTGGCCGCATCCACATCAGTCTTGTCTCGGTAGGGCTGCTCCATCATCGAAGCCGAATGACTTGGCTATTGATTTAAATTTATGCCTTGTGCCGCGAATGCACATGCTAGTGGCACGTATTATAGAGATGATGATTCTTGATCTTAGCCAACCCATCACTACGCTAAAAGATCTATTCCAGCGGTCAGCGATTGCAGTTCCAAGATGATTTACGAAGGAAGACATTTGTGGGGCGAAGACTCCGTCAACAGATGTAACAAGGGGGGTGAATGTCGCATGTCGCATTTTACAAGCGTTTGAATATTTCCTTATTTTTTCTTCTTCGGCAGATTTTAATACAGAGGCGACAGGGCGTGCAATATAAGAAGGAGCATCAGTGTCAACGACACGGATATCAAATAACGCCTCCCTCTGAGCATCCCAAACGCCACGGCAAAAAAGATCTCCACGTAGTCCGCAGTCACCTTCAGAGATGATGGGTTCTTTGACTACGTTTCCCCATGCGTGTTGACATAAGTCACAGAATAAATCTCTAATTTCATTATGACGACGTGTTATCAGACCACCCTTTTTACAACATAGAGCATGATCAACGTTGAATTCATCGCAGCCAAAGCCATCACATGATTTTGGCATTGAGACTAGTAATCTGTGATAACGTAATGCAAGTGCGTCTCTGAACTCTGATGGGGATATATCGAAATGGTCTTTCTTAGTTGGTATGATAGATAGCCAGCTGGAGGATTTTGTTTTCATTTTTGTCGAAATTGATCGTTCGATCGCTTTTTTCTTGATTGGGGAGAGTTTGAGCAAGATGGTATCCAAGAGTTCGTCATCGAGAGTGTCTTTCTCTTTGCGGCTTTCTTTCTGTGCATCTTTAAGGGATTTATGATGTTGAGTGAGGTCCATATGTGTATTATCTATCAAAGCACTTGAGAGGACTGAACAACCTTTTTTTGAATATGTATAGTTTATATTTGTCATTTTTGATAGAGCGGAAATTGCTAGACCACTTTTCTGAACGGGTAGAGAGAATAAGTCAGCTTCCTAGGGTGAGATATCACCTCCTAGTAGAGTTGGTAAAAAATTTGTACGCAGTGTGTTTGTTAGTGGTTCGAAGAATTGGTTTGCATTGTCTAAGACTTAATAGGAATGACCATTGGAATTGAGCTGCTTTAGTAAGAGCAGTGTAGGCAGCTTGGGGTGAGTCTTTACAGATAAGTGAAAGTTTTTCTATTGTTGATATCCAGTTTTTAATTTTCATATTTACAAAATTTTCTTTTCCTTCACCAATGTAACTACCAAGGAAGCGTGATCCAGTTATGATGAATATGTTAGTCCCCTTGAAAATCTGTTGGGCTGTTTGTTTGTCGTTTTCTGAAATTATTAGGTATGATTTTTTGTCTTGAGGAAAGTAACCGTAGGCTGGGCCTATTTTACTCATTTTATCCCACCATTGACGTAAGCTTTTGAACTTGCCTTGGGCGGAAGAGTCATCTGCATACCAGCCTTGGGTTGTTGCTTGTTCTGTTTTTAGTTTGTTTATTATGGGTAATGTTGCAAGAGCATACAATGGCATGGCAAGTGGATCGCCTTGGGTTACTCCTTCTTTGCTATATAATCTCATTTCGGAATCACGTATAACAAGTTCTGCGTGACCATTGTATGTGTTATATAAAAATCGAGCACAATTTGGCCAATATATTCTTGCTTGCCAGAGAGCTAATTGTCTATTCATAGAATTGAAAGCATTATTTGCATCGACGAGTAGCATTCCCCAGTTAGAGCCTGGTTGACATTCTTTTTGGAAAAGGTTATTCATTGCATGTATAGCACCTTCAATACCGCTGCTTAGTCCACTGCAGAGTTGTGATTGAGCACAGGCTTCGGTGACCTCAGAACCGGTGACTAAAATCATGCATTTGGATAGGATCCTACGTAGGCACCAATGCCAATCGGTCTCACACCTGGGCATTTGTCAAGGGCTATAAGTCGACTTGACATAAGGGCCTGTATTTGGCACCATGGTACAAAATTGTTGTTTAAATGCATTGTTAATTGTGCTACTGCAGTTCTAAAATGCAGGCTTGCTTCACCAAATCGTAACAAGTAATCTTTCCAATTTTCTGATGTAGTGCCTGTTGGGCCTCCACCGCCATGTAATTTCCTCGCAATTGATTCCACATGTTCACTAGTTATGTCTACTTCTAGCAGTGGAGTCAATTCGGAGAGGCCGTCAGGTAATGTAAATATATTTGAATCAGGATTAAATCCGAGGGGGTGCTTTTCATGCAATACATCCATGACTGTTTTTCCTGTTACGTCAGTTTCATCTTCAGGTTTAAGGATTTTGGTTGTATCTTTTGTCAATAACCAATTTAGGGCTTTGCGTGTTTTTCCTCTCTGTATGAGTCGTGTGAAGTTTTTTGTGACATAGTCCTTATTACCATTGTAATTTTTTTTATTGTAAGAGTTACGGAGAGAGTGGTCTGCTTTGATAGCTTCGGTTATTAGTATATCGAAATTTTCTTCAGTCCATAAATTTTGGCGTCGGTCAAGTAATCTTGTTATATCTTTTGCTTGTTTAACATTCTTATCTCTTTGTAACATGACAGCAACGTAAATCAAAAGGCGTTCAGAGGGATAGTCTGATTTAACAAGATGTTCTATTTCTTCGGCTAATTTATGAATAAATCTTCTACTTACAGTGTTGGAGGGAAGGTCATAGAGTTTCCCATGAAGAGTGCACATTTTTTCCCATCGCTTTTGCCAAATATTTGTCCTGGATCCAATTCCATTAAAAATGGGGATCCATAAGCATCTTCTAGGCATGTTGTATGAATGGACTGGATAATTCCTGGAGGTGGATTCTCACTATGGGCAGCACGCATATGTCGTTGTATTCCGTTTCGTTTATATGTTCTAGGACAATAAGGGCACTGCACGGTATTTAATTGGGTTTCGTTTTGAATCGAAGAATTTTGGTCTTGAGTACTCATAGTTTTATTTAATTTACTAATAATTTTGATAGAATATATAGTATAAAGTATGTAAAAATAAGTAGGTAGGTATTTAGAAAATCGACAGTAAATTTTTTTGCTGTTACGTCTTGTAGCTAGGCAACCGTCACACTTAAAACACTTGACTGACTAGCCCTTGAAGTTTCTCGATTTTATATTAGAAAAAAAAAATGGAATCCTTACTAAAACTAATAAATTCCTTACATCGCGTGCGGTACTAAAACTATTAATGATAGAACAAAATAATGTACTACGACTTTGCAGAACACATCATTATCTACAAAAAGTGTCCCACTAGCATAAGTCTAACTATTTTAGTTACGTCAAAATAAGTGTTCTTTTATTTTAAAAATTCAATTGAAATGCCGCCGCTAGAAAATGCTCTTTATTTGTACCTTGGTATTAATCCTTATTAAAATAAATTACTTCATACTCAAGACTGCTTCAATGCCTTTACATAACTTTTTAAATTATTCCATTTGGACATTTCATTCGAAAGACATTACGAGTTTAAAAATGTAAGTATTAGAGCTAGGCAGCACCATAATATGCGGTGTAGGCGTTACTGGGGTACCAACGAAGTCGGCGGCGCGCGGCTAGTTGTTTATATGATTGAAGCATGACACTATTGACACTGCTTGTTTTCGTTGTGCAATGAAGGAACCATATTGTGAAATGCGAATTGCCCAGCAAATGGACTATGGCAGCGGACTGCTCCTGCGGTCCTCATTGACCAGTCGTGGATAATAGTCGTGAACCGCATGCATGTATGTAATTGTCTAGCACATGTGCTCAGTGTTTACTTGTTGTATAATGCATGCTGTGTTTTAATGTATTTGTCAGTCATGTGAATATATTTAAATTCTTATGAGAATAAATTCAGTTCATACATTCTTATATATTATAATCACGTCTATTATCCCCGAAGGGTTAGTCAGATACTAGGCAATAAGGACCGCAAAAGCAGTCCTGCCATAGTTCACTCTGCACCAAATAGCGACTTTAGTCCGTTAGTCGCCTTTTACGACACCCAAGGGAAGAGAATGGGTGGTAGTATTCTTTTAATAAAGCCTCTAAGCGACACAGCTCGGCACGGTGAATTTCTTAATGTATCAAAAATTATAAATTCTGTACCTCATTGCTTTTTGTTCAGGCCGAGATTCCTGACGGCAGCTCGTCCGAAGAGATCGACGCGGAAGCCCTCTCCGACTCGTCGCAGGGACGGAACGCGAAGCACAATCAGAACGGGCTGCTCGAGGCCAGCGTTGAGGTCAAAGTTGAGGTCAGTAGGTGCACAAGTCTATACTACTAATACTAAACCGGCTGCCCAGCAACTTATTGCAAATTCCGCTACGCCTGCACATTCCCTTAACTGTGCGAATAATTTTTGTCAACATTGGGAGAAACCTTGCTGAAAAAGCGTATGCCAGTAACTTGCAACCATTTTCCTGTTTCCCACACCCTCCTAAACAATCAGTTTTAAACTCGGTTGCTTTATTTGACACTGACGAAGCCGAAGTTGAGCAAATAATTATTAAGTACTAAGAAATTATGTGCCCCTGGAATAGATTGAGCTTTCTTTTCCTTTGTGCTTTCTTAAAAAAAATTTAAGTATACTTATTCCGCCGCTTACGCTTCTTTTTACTCAATGCTTTTTGAAAGAAGGAATCTTCCTAATGTATTTAAGGACTTATTTGTCCTTTTCTTAAAATAGACTTTTAAAATATTTAGAGAAAAACGACTCTTAGCAGCTACCCAATATGATTTCAGAACAAACAAATCAACTGACGATGCAGTACATAATACTAATAATAATACATCACTTACTACATTATAAGGCAATTGGACTTTCATAAGCGTTTGACACAATTTTAGTACCCATACCTTTCGGGAAGTCAACTTGGTTTATAGGGTGTGCCGCATAATCTTATCAAAAAATATCTTTTGAATCGGACGCAATGTGATTATGGTAGATGACGCTGTAAGTGACTAACTGAATGTTGATATGGTATGTAATGTATATATATTAAAATGGTGTTCCTCAAGGAAGCATAATAGGACCCTTGCTATTTTTTGCTTACAAACTTAACGACATTCTGCCGTATTGCACCTATGTTATGTATCTTATAAAGTTTATAAGATATGTTTAAACTATCATTTTTAGTAGATCGACTTGAAAGTTTGGGAAAACGTGTTTGAGAAAATAAGACATTAGCTGTTATGCATTTTGTTTTTTAACTACACTGGCGAGCAATAAACCGGAATCACTTCATCGCGGACTGCTAAAGACAAGTTTTTACCATTTTTATGCAATGAATTATTGATTGTGGTATATCATTCGAAAGGTAATATTATTAGCTTTCAAGTGATATCAAAAAGATTTAAAATTAATAAAATTTCCTACCTAAATATAATGAATTGTTGACTTACATAATGTGAACGTAAAAAAATTAGAGCATTCAGATTTTGTCACTTATAGACGAGCGCAACTTATTGCAGACACTATCGTCTGCAATAAGTTGCGCTCGTCTCGAAGAAATAAAAAAATCATCAAAACAGTACCCGGTAATTATTTTAGAATAGGTAGGTACATATTTTGTGCACAAACGAGACTGAGTGCGCACAAACGTGTGGACGCTTCGCAAGCGCTTGCGGCAAATTCCCTTTGATTTGTGAGAAAAAACCGACACTCGACCGTGGTCAGCGCCGAAGAGGTCACTATCTATCTCTGGTGCATGACTGCATAAAAAACTAATAGGTTAAGTCAATTCAGATCTGTATATTTTTTATTACTAATATGGTGTGTGTCATCTTAGTAAAATTCCTAAAAGGCTAGTCTTAGTTCTTAGTTGAGGTTCATATTTTAGTTACTAAGAGCAGAAACTGATTATAACTAAAACACTTAAATTAAAAATTTGATTGTGATTGCAAAGAGAAGTAAGACGCCTTCTTACGCGTAAGTAAGCCACTAAAACGAATTTATAGTTAAGTTAATGTTAAATTAGTGTTATAATAATATTTATAATAGTCTTTAGCACATTTTTAGTTAAGAAAACAACTGATTATTACTGAAAGACCTAAATTAATTTTTTTATTGTGATTCCAATCTGAGTTCATACGAGGAAGTTAGCTACTAAGACGAATTTATTGTTGATGTTAATAAAAGAGTTTAATAATTTTAAAGTATTTTTATATAGGTATAAATAAATAGTCTTCAGCATATTATCTTCCACTTTAGATAACGACTTAATTATATGTTTTTGTAAGTGTCGTTACTTCTGTGCAGTTTCTTGCACCCATTCTTTTCCACAGTTTGAAAATGAGTAATGAATGGGACCACCATTATAGGTTTTTAACCCTGGTAGGTTAAAAAAGATGTTTTGGACGATGTAAAGTGCTTATTTTACAACCCCTTGTCGGTCACGAAGACTGCCAGGTATTACGACAGTTGGCGACTTCTAGACGCTCAGTTAATACTGTGATCCAATAATAAGATAATAAATTTGATTTCATTATCGGAGTGAACAAGAAAGCCTACACATTCAGTATTTTATCTCTATAGCCCACACGTGTGAAATGGATGCGACAAAAACCAAAGTTTGTGCGGCTTTAAATTATCTGAGCAATTGGTTTAAAAAGGCGAATAAAAAGGAAGCAATCGACTAAATATTAGCTAAAAAAGAGAGAAGAATACACACATTTGAATTTATTGGCTGAAATTAAACTACGTGGTGATACGGAAGATTTTGAAAATGATTTTAAAATGCCATTTTTAAGAATGGTGTAACCATATATAAAGCTGATTTTCAAAACAATAAATTATGTGTGTTTTTTTTCTTTCATTTTTAGCCAATATTTAGTCAATTGCTTCCTTTTTATTCGCCTTTTTAAACCAATAGCCATACAAGCTTTGGTTTTCAAGCGTGTCCGTCTCCATTGCTGTATCGATGCGTACTGACCGACCACAGTATTTTATTAATGGTGTAGTATATTGACAGATGTCAGTATTTATCCCAATCTGTCAATATGGAATTGTGAAATCTAGAAATCCGGAATAAATACTGACATTCGTCAATACACCAGCTAGACTACACGATCAGTAAATATCACAAAATTAAATAAATACTGATAGATTACACTATTAACTGAGCGTATGGGTCGCCTTACGCTCTTAAATTAATTGAATAAAGAGATTTTGACTTGATTTTTTAAAGTATTTAAGATAAAGATAGCCTCTATTGCTAAGATTTACATTTTTAATTATATATCAGAAACCTCAGCTTGTTCTCTAAACAATATTTAGAATTAGAATTAAGTACCTATATTAGTATCGGATACCGAAATGTGTGAACTTAATATCTATCTTCTTTCAGGTGGTAGACGGCGACGAAGATGCGGAGCTGTACGTCCCCCCACAGGACTCGCCCTCAAGGATAGCCGCCGACGTAAGTGCTTTTTCTACAGGTTGGCCAGTTAAGAGGTATACAACTTGTTTTATAAAATTTATTTATTTGGAAATGAAAATAACTAGGTATTTTTTCAAA